>ML661902.1:2407236-2622858 GCA_007570785.1 Antilocapra americana
CACACACACACACACACACACACACACACACACACACACACACACACACTCATATACGCCACCACCACCATCCACCACACAAGCACATACGATCCTTTGAATCTCACTCTTCTCTCTAAAAGAGTTCAGCTCCAGGAACATCAGCTAAGGCAAAGCTGGTTATCTGACAACTGAGGTGGTTTAGCCTGAGTCACTTTAAAGGATCTGAGGCTTTAAAGATCTACTACTTCTGTAGATGTATTGCCTACAAAGAAATGGTGGGGTTTTCTGTGGCTGTTTTTACCAACACAAAAATGATAAAATGCAGGTAAACAGCATGAAGATTGAATGAACGTGGGACACTGGATCCTTTCACACCTCCTCCTCTGCTCCCACACTGGTTGCTCTGTCCCCTCCTGGGCACAGTTCCCATGGAAACATGAATTACCCTGGGCCTCTGGCTAGGCCTGGTACAAGACAATTATAGAAAGGTTTGAAGGCCTTTGACAGGAGTGCCATGAACCCACAAACATGTATGTACTGATTAAACCTGAGGCAGAGCATACCTGTACCTGAAACCTCAGGCCAATCTGGCAGGACATTGGCTGAGGATACAGAATTAGGACCCTGCCCCTCTACAAAAACTACAGACTTTTGATTCTTTTAGATTTTTGATCCTCTTACTTCTGGTCTCAAAATATTTTATTTTCTTATAAAAGCAGGTACTAAATCTAATTGTGAGCTTCAGAAACAATCTTTTCGCAGTTCAATTATTTGCACTGTCAGGTTTAACATCACCTATTCTGTGGGAAGAGCTCCCTTGGTGACTCAGACGATAAAGAATCTGCTTGCAATGCAGGAGACCCAGATTCAATCCCTGGGTCAGGAAGATCCCTTGGAGAAGGAAACAGTTACCCACTCCAGTATTCTTGCCTGAAGAATTCCATGGTTAAAGAAGCCTGGTGAGCTATAGTCCACGTGGTCACAAAGAGTTGGACATGACTGAGAGACTAACACACACACACACACACACACACACACACACACACACACACACACACATTCTGTGGGAAGCTCTCTTTGCCCCTCTCCCGAGGGCAGCTGCATACTCGCTTTCTCTTCCACCTTCAGAGACTCATTTCCTGAGATGCTTCTGTCATCTGTTGAGACTTAAGAGGGTCTCTGAGATTTAAGGACAGTTAGAGGCAAAAAAGAAAGAACTTGCTCACCCTTGCTGGGCACAAGCTATGAGGATTCTATATCCCTGTGCTGGGAACACCAGCCCTTGGCCTGGATTTCTGTGTCTCTTCTCACTGACTTGAATCTCTTGTTTCTGATCACTGTGGAAAGTGGAAGTATTTCCGCCTTCTTGTGGCCATCCATAAAGCCTTAGGAGGAATTCTAAATCATTACCTCTTGAAAATTCTAACACTAACATAGGAGGGGGGAAATTAACATTTAAAGTATTCTCACAAGATCAGAATTTTCCTTTTGGTGTTCCAAATCTCTATTGGTTCTGATTAATCATAAACTGAACAAAGACTGTTTAGAATTTTCTACCCCTGAGTGATGAGTTTTTCATTCTGCCCTCCTAACATATTCTATGTGTGTGTGTGTGTAAGGCAGGAAGGTGGAAAGTGGGAGTAGTGATGTGGATGCTGAGGGAAAATTAAATGACCTAATGAATTATTCTTTGTTAGTAATTCCTAAGGTCTCTGCCAGGTGATATCCATTTTCACATAAATTTTCTAAATGTGATGCTTTATCCAAAATAAATGATGCCAAAGACTGTACTATAGTAGATCAGCAGGGGGAAAATTGTGGACTTCAAATCCTACCTTACAGCAAAATATTACCTACCCATAAGTCAACTATGGTTTTATACACACAGAAACCAAAAGAGGGAAAAAACTTCATTAATCTCTATGTTGAAATCTTGTTTAAAAAAATAATTATTGAATAGTTAAATGACTCATTCCACGGAATGCTAAGTGAGAGAAAATCAACCTACTTTTTAGTGATCTTTGCTTCCGAGTTACATCATAGGCTGTAAGTTTCAAGCCCTCCAGACTCTATCTGAGGCTATACCTGGCAATTGCTCATCTCCTGGGTAATATGATCCAATTTGGACTGTGGTTATTTACAACTGGCTCTTTGTGACTAGTTAAAAAGACATGATGAACCTAGATCACTAAAATGGGCAATCATCAGGCCCCAGGAATAAAGCAATGCAGCTTCTTTGTCAGTTTGAATGCCCACATTGAAAGAGGGTGATTTCACCTGGTGAAGACTCCCGAAAAAGATAGCATCTCCACCTCCCCACTCATGCTCAAGTGCCTGTAGATGGGATTAGACTGGAATGTGCCACCACATAAAAGCATGGCCACAGAGAATTTATAGATTTAAATAGGCAAAATGTTATGAGAGGCAAGTAAACTGATACTATGTGATGACAAGCATTGCCCTCCTAGACAGGACACTCTGGTTGGGGAGACATGACTCACCCGCATGAAACAACTGGAGAACAATGAAGACAATCTAAAAAGGAGTACTGGATTGTGTGAACTGATACTAAAAAATGTATGGACAGTTTTGATTAGTAGATAAGATGTGAGGTAGTTCTAACCTTAAAATAGAGAGATCCTCTGAAGAGACGTAGAAGGCCAGCTTGGGCTGGACCAAGTGAGGCCAATAGATGGCGATTCTGTTTTCATTCTTGCCACTCATTCAACAAATGAACAAGAAACCACTAAATGCCCAGCAGTTTGCAAAGTGCTTTGTATACACTACAGAGCAAAACATAGCAGCCCTGGGGAAACGATGAGGGAAGTGAGAGAAATTTGGGTGTAAGAAGTAAAGAAATGATATCTGGAAAATACCCTTTCCTATACCAGAAGAAGTCTATATGTTCACTCAATAGAAAGAAGATTGTTATTGAAAAGAACATTTGCCCTAGTTGTAAATAAGCAATAAAATAGCCTCAAACCAAGGTGCAATTGTCTTCTGTACCACCTTACTTTGGTTTTTATTCTACCATTAGTAGAACACATCTTTATTTCTAAACACCATTTACTAAACAAATAATCACATAGTACTTGAATTTAAATCTTTGATCTAAATTTCACACATTTGCATAAAATACAAAGCATTTCCTTTACAGTTATATGGTGTAATGGAGAGTTCAAGAACTGGAGTCAAGAGACTAGCCTCAAGTTCCACTGGTTCTACTTAATGGCTGTGATATTCGGCAAATTACTACTTTTGAACTTTAGTTTGGTCACCTGTAAAAAGATCTAAACTATGGGGTTATTATGAGACCCCAAAAAGATGCTGTATATCTATCTGCCATGAACCCTGAGCCATTATGCCAGTAGCAACTACTTTATTATTATTATCATCTTTGTAATAAATAAGTTGTATATTATGTTTTTGTCCTGTTTTGGGTTTTAAAGGGGTTTTCTGTTTGTGTTTTGTTTTTAGATCTCTTTCATTGCCTAGCACAATGCTTGGCACAGAGTAAGTAATAAGTGTTTGTTGAGTAAAAAAAAAGAATTAAAAGATAAAGTTTCTGACCAGCTTGATAGGATTTGTGCTTCAAAGTATTTTTCTAGGAGTGGTGAAGAATCTTCATGACAGCTGGTTGAGTGAGGTTCACCACATATGGCCTGGAATAGTTCATGTTTCCTTTTCCTTTGCAGCAAGCCAAACTGGCCCTTCCTGGTATCAAATCCATGTCCTTGTTCTGATCGAAGAAAATGGATCAAACTAGATGACAGTGTGTACAGAGCCTGGTCCCACAGACGAGGATGTGTGGAGGCTTAAAAGGCCTATTTTTGAAATGAAAGAAAGGCATGATTTGTGTCCCCTTTAAAAAGAAACTATAATGAGCTCACAATTTCAGCTTTCACCCATCTAAACATTGAGCTGGGGAACCACAGGAACAGTGCTTCTTTCTAGAATCTCTTGTAACTAGACTTGTACACATATTGTACCCCTCATCTTCAGAGATTTTCACCTCGGTGTATTGTGTATAGGCACCCAGGCAAATTGTCAACAAGACTCAACGAAGCCATAAGCACCCAACCCGTACATGTTGCAGCTCCTTCAACTTGCTTCCCACCCTGCCCAACCCCTGCACAAATCAGGTCTGAAGGCCCAAGCTTGTCGTCACCTGGTACACAGAAATGCAGTCTAACACTGTATTTATTAGCAACCCCTTTCCCTTATGTTTAATTTATTGTTACATTTTTTAAATGTACAAACAGTTATACCAGTTTTATACACAAAACCACAGGTACCGTTTTGTATCTGTCAAAATTCCAGCAGCCTGTGGTGAGAGACAGTTGAATAGATGTCCTATGCTGCCATCTAGTGCTTTTCCTAAGACCAGACTTGTTCATTTTTCTAGAAATGAGGAGACAAAGACAGCTCAAGATGCCCAAATTCTGGAACAGCTACTGATATGCATTATTAAACAGATGCATTTATGACACTTGGGCCATATTCCCTGGAACCAAGCAACTTAACTTGTTTTCACACAACAGCAGCTTACACCCCTGCTCTTGACTGGCAAACCTCTGGCCTTCCACCCTGGAGGTACCTGGTGGAAGTCCAAACTGACTGGGTAACAAAATTCCCCTCTGAGTTTCTGGGTACAGTTCCCATCTGGCCAAGGTTCTGTTGGCATGTCTCAATATCCAGGAGGAACAGTCTTATCCCTATGCCTTGCATATTACTTCAGTTTGGGGAGAATATATAAAGGAGTCAGCTTTTTGTAAAAAAAAATAAAAATAAAAATAAAAAAAATAATTATCTTTAAAATGGTCTAAAATAACAGCCATTTTCTTTTCAGTGGCCAAAGTGATGCTTCTGAATTTTCTCTTGGTCCTCAGCACACACAATTTGTATAACTAGTTAGATTCTAGATCTGATTTTGAATTCCTCCCTTTATCTTTTCCTGGATCTCAAAAACATTTTTTCTTCTCATTTAACCAACCAACACATCTCTCTACTGCACACATGCTATGCTAAAAGCACTGCATTAGGCACTGGTTAGTGGGTGGATAAATAAGAAGAACATACCCTTTCCATCTGTGTTTCTGATCACTTCCTGCCTCTGGTTTCTAAGAGGCTTTATCATCGTTCTCTCTCTAGATTCTCTAATGTTCCTTCTTCTTGTCCTTTAAATATGCACAAGCCTCTCTTCTAGTTAAAATAAATAGAGGCTTGATCCCTCTGTACTTTCATGATAACAGCAAATTCTTACTTTCTATGCTTGTATCTTTTATATTTTATCTCAAGGAAATGAATGATTCATTGACTCACTATCCTATTGTTCAAACACATGGAATCAACTATCTGACAAATTAGGGCGCCCCCTTCCGACAAGAGGAAGAGGTATCTGTGAGGGCTGCAGATCCCAAAAGTGATTCCTGAATGGAGAAGTCGTCACAATAGATGACCTCTAAGTTCCTGCCAACTTTGATTCTGTCCTTTTAAGCTTAGTTCTAGTCCAATCTCCACTTCTTCTCTAGCCACTCCCTACTTAACCCTGTCTGTAAACTTATGACTTTCCAAAAAGGAAGTTAGCTTCTTTAGGTCAAAGAGTTCAATTCTCCTTCCCCTTCTTGAATTCATTGCTTCATCATGGCATCCTGACTGCACCCCTTTCTTGAAGCATTCTCCTCTCTTCTCTACTTTGCTCATCCTGTTTTTCAAATAACTCAGTGTCCTCCATTTTTCACTGATTTCTGGTCTTGCTTTCAGGGGATTTTATCTAACTTGGATTTTGTTCATAGATATGATTGTGAATTTACAAATATATTTACTCACTCCCTCTGTATCCTTACAGAATGCTTCATGATGATGGTGACAGTGATAACTTTGCTCACATGACTTCAGCTCACCTGACAATGATGCTTTGCTCACATGACTTCAGCTACCACTTTTACAAAGATAGTTTCCATATCCTCCATTTCCACTGTGATTTTTCAACCTCTTTCACACCCATATCACCATTTATCTCTGCAGTAGAATAATTCTTCATGGCTGTCCCATCAACACCCGAATCTCACCCCCTAAACAGACATGTCTCCCAATTCTTTCCATTATTATCTATGGCAACAATATTCCCAATCTTCAACTCAGTTCAATACATTAGGTGTCTTTTGGATTTACTCTTCTTTAGCCCTCCAATATTTAGCTTTCCCTAAGATTTGGAAATTCTTTCTTCTTGATTTCTTTCAAGTACACATCTTCATGTCCACTTCTGCAGCCACTGCACAATGAATTTAAATCTTCAGTGCCTTATACCTGGGTTGTAGGGTAACTTCAGGACAGTTCTTTGGGCTTCTAATTCCACTTCTATACTAGTCTATCTCACCAAAAAAAAAAAAAAAAAAAACCAAAACAAAACAAAAACACACCCACCTTGAGTGGACTTTTAACCACCATGATGTCATATAATCACCTGTTTCAATGCCACAATAGCTGTGTATTTTCCCTCAATGCTAAGTTTCTTAGCATCACACACTCAAGCCCTTTCCCAACTCTATTCTACTTTCTTCAAACACACACTTCCTGACACATGTCCCAAGTTCCAGTCAAACTGATCTCTTCGGCCTTCCCAGTACAGGAATATTTTGTACACAATAGTCTCCCCTTGGAAAGCTTCATTCACTCCCCCCAAAACCTAGGTCTCATTAACCTCTCAAAATACATGTGTCTCTGACTGCAGTCTCTGACGGATCATACCTGTCTCTGATCTAAACTCTACTATGAGATCCTTCCTCAGTGGTCTCACTTTCAGGGAACCCAACCCAGGGACTGAACTTGGGTCTCCTGCAATGGAGGCAGATTCTTTACCTACTGAGCTATGATGAAAGCCCCTTTAGGGAACCATAGATGCTCATAAAAAGCTTGCCAACAGACCTTATCATCCTCATAGCTGCTCTCTGACACAGCTGTATGACGTTATAGTAGGAGAGTCTCATGACATCTGATCTGTGAGATCTGTGGCTGAGACTGAATGTTCATATCATTTTCTAACTAGGGAATTTTAGAGAATGGGCCTCCTCCATTCCAGAGTAGTAGTGATAACAAAGTAAGATACACTAGATAAGTAGTGAAGACAAAGAGGACAACCCAAGAACTTTTGACGTTGTGATCTGATGCATTCACTCTGACATAATCCTTTTGACATACCTGTTATGACATCAAATAGCACTTCTGATGTACAAAATCACTGTCTTTGTTGTCTCATTACTAATTAACATGTGAAACCAACATCCCCAATTCTTACTGCACCTTTAACTCTCACCATGTGTAATTTAAAACACTGAAAGTCAAAAATTAAAATATTATGTCAAAGCCATGTTTCCATGTTCAAAAGCTCCTGGCATCAAAATGGTTGTGTTAAAGCAGCTGGGTCTCAACGTCAGGACACAACTGGCAACTTTGCTGCGAGCAGGTGATCAGACAACAGAGTGACAACAAAGCTCTGAGGAGCAGGCTTTAATGTATTCATGGATCTCAAACTGCAAGAACAGACCCACAAGATGAATTGGGGCCAGGAGGTGTGGTTCACAACGAAAAAGTCAGGAGGAGCTGACGTGCAAGTCACTGGCCTACCCAGCAGGGAGTGTTTGTCATGAGCATAAAATGGAGGCTAACCAGGCTACAAGCAAGTGCTTAAGTTGCCTAGTGCTCTTGTATCCATCACTGCCAAATCTGAGAAGGGGTGTTCATGACTTCCTCTTTTCTTGCTGAGCTATTAAGAGCAGTGAAGTTACAATGGGACAGAGCATAGTTTAGAGGGTGTCTCAACAGGATGATCTTCAGCTTTGTCAGGAGTGTGGTTATATTTTTTTCAAAGGAAAGTGCTTTGCAGATAGCTAGCTATTTTTCACCTTGTGGCATTTCATAATTTCTGAATCTAGTGCTGCATTCTGCTCCCCATAATTGGTTAGTGTTAGCTGTTCATATATGAATGATTTCACCATGGCAATTCACAAAAGTTTGCTGTAGTTTGAAGAGATAGCTCTCCTGTTTTTGTGGCAGAAAAAAAACAAAAAATTGCGTATGTGGGTAGGGAGGGAACCTTATGTATCAAAAGCATTATTTTCTTGTTCATTTGTTTACTTGTTTATTGCTTACCTCTCTGCACACCACGACTCACTGGAACGTAAGCTCCATGAGAGCCGGAATATTGCCTGTGTTCACTGATGTTGTCCCCTGCTTTGCACAGTGACTGGCACATAGTAGATACTCAGTAAATATTTATTAAAGAAATAATTACTTTTTCAATAGGAAAATAAGGTCTCCAAAAGGAATGGTTTGGTCCATTCCAAAACAGATTTGTGATTAGTTATGTTTTTCTCTGGGCCTTTTACTGCTCAGAATCCCTGCCAGAAAAGAAATGCTAAAACTCCCATCTTTTAAATATGTAGATCCCTGACATTTGGTTGCTTCATGAATTTTGCATTGCATAAAGACAAGTGTTTAATTTTATAAACTGCTCCTGTAATAGATCATTTTCAAGGAGAGGCATAATCTGGAAATGCAGTGTAAAGTGCTGTTGCCGAATTAGACAAATGTCTTCCCCAAGCCAGCGATCCTTTCCGTAGTAAATGTTTTCAAGCACTGACGGATTGGAAGCCATGGAAATAGTCTCAACACCCAGCTGGCAGACTGAGTAAGAAATGAGATGGTCCATGGATCCTTCTTTCCTCCAGGCTGGTGTGTACCAACCCTCAGAATATCTCTGGAGCAATGGAAACACAAACAATTGACTTGTTTTTGGAGGCCCAAATGGCCTCACTAGGTCTAATTTCTAACTGGTTTTCTGTTGCCACAAAAATAGAAGGGAGAGAGGTAGGGAAAAGAAACAATTACTTCTGGGTTCTGAAAGAGAAAGTTCAGTGCTTTAGGGTCTACCTTAAGTGTCTATGCAATACCCCCAGGCCTCTAGATCAGCTCATGTTGGTTTGAGGTTATAACTGGAAGAGAAGCCACAGCAATGTGTCAGGTTGTGGATAATCCATGCTTCAAGTACCACATTTCTGTCACTGATCTTCTCTGTTTCCTTCTTTCCTTGTTAAAAAAAAATGCATGTTCAATTGTGTTCCCTTTTTAACAGAAATCTGATTAAGAAAATTGAGATTAACCTTCAAAAGTGAGTTAGTGTCAAACTGGGGCTCTGTAACAACCTAGAGGGGTGGGATGGGGAGAGAGGTTCGAGAGGGAGAGGACATACATATACCTATGGCAGATTCATGTTGATGTTTGGCAGAAACCAACACAATTCTGTAAAGCAATTATCCTTCAATTAAAAAATAAACAATTGTTTTTTTAAAAAAGTGAGTGGTACAAAAGTTATATGGCCAAAGAAATGGGATTGGGTTCATAAGTTACATACAAAGATTATTTATTATACAAATTTCAGGCAAGATATACTTATTATGAAGCCACTGGATCAATTTAATAGGAACACACACAAAAAAATTTGATGTGTCAAAGGTGAAGGATACAAATTCATGTGAAACACAAGCCCAATATACTTGTAAAGAAGAGAAGTCTGAGCAGTGTTAGTCACTCAGCTGTGTCCGACTCTTTGTGACCCCATGAACTGTAGCCCGCCAGGCTCCTCTGTCCATGGAATTCTCCAGGCAAGAAAACTGGAGTGGGTTGCCACTCCCTTCTCCAGGGGAATCTTCCCAACCCAGGGATCAAACCCAGATCTCCTGCATTGCAGGCTGGTTCTTTACCATCTGACCTACCAGGGAAGCACCTGTAAAGAGGGCTGCTCCAAAAGAGACTTACAGTCAGTTACCCAGTCAATCCTCAAGGTGGTCTGTCAGTCAGCAAGGCAGCCCCATGTAGCAGAGAGAACAAGAATCAGGAACCCTGAGTCTAGAAAATGTTTGTGAAATGACTATTACATCACAGGCACTAGATAAATTTTATGCAGTTTAAGAAATCTGCCCAAGGTTTACACAGCTGGGACTCAAACCCCAGATGTAAGAACCTGGTGCCACACTCTTAACCATTATACCATACTGCCTCCTAGTATTTCTGGCAAGTAACATTCAGTTCTCACATCTAAGTCTAGGTTGAACTACATAAGCTGTAAAGTCTTTTCCAGGTATACAAAACACTAGATAGAGCAAGCAATTCTGCTTCTTTGACAGAACATAAATATGACTCTGTGTGTGTGTGTGTGTGTGTGTGTGTGTGTGTGTGAATACACACAGCTTTCCAGCTCTGTCCTCCTCTACTGAGGACCCATCTTGCACAACTCTGGTAGTGCTCCATAAATGAAACTGACCAGTAATACTTTGGCCACACACTCTTTGATGCCTTGCTAATTTTGGCAACAGCAAACTCATGCCATCCAGGTTTTACTGACCTTCCTTACTTCTAAGCAATCCTTCTCTTGTTTTGTTGATTCCCAGACCCAATACCCATAGCAGTTGTTCCTTATCTGTCCTCTTTCAGTACCCAACACTATTGACAAACCCTCCCCAACCCTTACTTCTAGAAGATTATCTTTCTTCTAACATTTCTGACTGGTGATCCTAAAACTCCTATTTTTCATTTGACAGAAATGTTTACTATTCCTTTTCTCCTTTTTGCCTGTTTCAAGGTAATTATTGTCAGCCTTTTTTCTTTCAAAAACACTTCCTCTGCTGCTCTAACTTATGGAAACTTGTTTTATAGTTTCTCCTTTCTCTTATGTTTTCCATCTCTCAACCTTCTCCACATTTGTCTAGAGATATACTCAAGGCCTGGACATGAACTGACACTGCTGAAGATCATCTATGTGCCAGATATTGCATTAGACAATTTGCACAAAATGTTTCCTTTAGTCCTCACAGGAACCTCAAAAGATTGATTTGATTACTGGCAGGTTATATGACAGAAAATAATGCTAACAAACACTGGGTTGAGGTCATGCAGAAAATAAATTGGCAGTGCCAAGACTTAAGTCAAGTTTGACTCTAACTAGGAAGTTCTACTATATCTCACTTATTTCTTAACATAAATAAATAAACTCTTTCCTTCAACCCTGCTCTTTTAAGCTTTCCTTTTGTCTTTCACTGCCAAACTTCAGTTAAACACAGTAAGTGTTTATAAAATACCAGTTATGTGCAAATGATCAAGCTACATGTTTTTTCCCAAGGTAAGACAAGGATGAACAACATAATTCTCTGCCAGAAGTTTCCAACCTAATAAAAGTATCAGATATGTAAATAACAATAAAATGAAGCAGAAAGAAGTGCTAAAAAAACGCTATCAGAATCTTCAGAGAACACAGAGAAAGAACAATAAATGCCTAGGAAGAATCAGAGTAGAGGATTTCACAAAATATTACTTTCTGGCTCTTCCTTGAAGCTTTCTAATTGCCCTACAATTCTCCCTTGAGACTGTGTCTTCTCTCATCTCTTCCTTCCTGTTCTCTCAATCCCAACTGACACAACCACAGAAGCCTCAGAGTTGGTTCTCCAGCTCTAGACTTTCCCACTACAATCCAACCCATGAAAGATCCTTTCTGCTGGTCTGCCCTTCGTTAGGCCCAACTGGTCCATCACTACCTGAAGAAATAACTTCTATGGCTCTCTGCCACTCAGAGAGAAATACCTTTTGTGGCTCTCTGCCTCTCTCTGCTGCTCATTTATTTCTTATGAGTAGGAATAAATTACATACAGGGTTGTTATAAGGATCAAGTGTGATAACATATAGGAGAAAGATGTGAAAAACATACTCTCTAAAGACACACTGCTGTTAATATTATGATATACTTTACACCTGGGCCAGCGTCTGTCCCCTAAATTTACCCCTTGGCTCATATCACCCCTGTTCCTAAAATGCCTTTCTTCCTTGTTTCTAACTCTAAGATACTATGCATCTTAAGGCCTAAACATAAGAGCTACAGTTTTAAGAAAACATTTTCTGACTTCTCAGTGAAAATTTCCTGTGGCTTCTCTGAACATCTAGAGAGCTTTACTTCTAACTTTTCAACACATGTGTGACAGCCAGCCAAGTATCATAGACAGCTGAGTATATGTCATAGTTTCCCTGTTCAATTGCAGGGTGAAGACCACTTTATTCATCTTGTAAGGTTTGTGCTAGGAGCACAGTGTTTAATTAAAGCAGGTACTCAAATATCTATTGAACAGAAGAATATAAAATGGGACGTTATATCACTATGTACTGAAATAAATTTAACAGAAGCAAAAGGAGAAATATTTTATATATACCTTGTTGGGGTTTAAAAGGGCATTAGGGTACAGAAGATATGTACTTTTACAAAAATATCACTATTGTGGAGACCATTATGGAAAGAATACAACCCAAAACTGATCCAGCCCCCAGTCCTGCATCTGCCCTTCCATTTCTTATTTCCAGTACCAGTGATCCACTGGAAAACATAAAGGCAATCATTAGATAGGCCATCTTTCTCTCAGAAACTCAGAAACGGGGACTATTTTGAAAATCAAAGTGAGTAGCTTGAAGTCTCAGCTAAAAGCACACATTTTCTATTACTCTCCCTCAGTCCCCTCTCTCTCCCTCTGTGCTGTTTATGTCAAGTAACCAGGGGAGCTAGTTTAAGTGACATCTTGTTATAAACAGTTAAGCTGAGCGATGTTGCTGGAAGAAGGATGGGCCCAAGGAGATCTGGGACCACCATCAAAACCAAGGGCCTCCTTTGGTAGTGTAGTCCTGAGAGCTCAGTCCGGTTGGACTCTCTAAAATCAGACAGGAAGCCAAAAGACCTCTAAACTCTGACTCACGGAAGCAGGAGGCAATGCAGACAGCCTCCAGCCGGCCCCAGGTATGCAGACTGCAGATTTGCATCCAGCCTCACTGACCCCCAGCTGCCATCCCTACTGCATGACCACATGGGGTCTGCACAGCAGGTGAGTTCTCTCCCTGCTGCCTCCTGGAGTTCACACGAGGACCGAAGAGAATGGCTGATAGGACTAGGCAGAGGGATCCTCAATTCTGCCCAGACTTTCTAGACTGAGCTCAGCTTTTACTTATCATTTTCTCTCAGGAAATTCAAAATGTTTCTCATATGCCTCTATCCACTTACTTCTCTTCCTAGTTAATCTCCAGCAAATCATTCATATTTATAAAATGTTCCCTTTTTCTTCTTCAGAAACTAGTAAGAGAGTCAGGAATGATATGCAGTTCTGTTCGTCTTTTTCCCATCCATATTGTTTACAGTAAAATTAGATGTTGTGCTAAGTCGCTTCGGTCATGTCCAACTCTCCAACCCTGTAGACTGTAACCCACCAGCATCCTCTATCCATGGGATTCTCTAGGAAAGAATTCTGGAGTGGGTTGCCATGCCTTCCTCCAGGGGGTCTTCCTGACAGAGGAATTAAACCCACATCTCTTATGTCTATTGCACTGGCAGGCAGGTTATTTACCACTGATGAACAAAACTTCATACATGGGAACACAGTCAATGTAAGGAAATAAAATGCTTGTCTAGGCTCCTTTTTGTTTACTCCCATTTTCCATACTGGAAAAAAAAAAAAAATCCCAACCAGCTTCTTGCCAGAACCCTAGTACAGGGCAAGAATTAGGACATGAGCAGGGCCTGGACAACTTTCTGGGCCCATGTTTACAATTTGACAGTATTATTTCTGCAACAGGCCAGTACTATTGCAAAAGGATTAAATGTTTCCGGCATGGGAGGGAAGAGATGGAATATTCTACTGAATCCAAGGTCAGTGGTCCTAAAACTGAAAAACCTGCCCACTACCTGAGATTCCTGCCCTCTAAAATGTCCCACTCTAGATTACTGGTCCCTGGGTCACATACATGTCTTGGGACTCTGATACTCCTGGAACTCTGGCAATTATTTCACTCAAATCATGAAGAGTCTCTGGAAACAACTGTGACCATCCAGCTCTCTTTTCCATCATCCACCCTACCAATGACTCTCCCAACAGAGGGGTTGGTCCCACCTAATGCAAGTATCTGAGTGTCTGGCTCTGCTTCCTTTCTCCTGCCTGAGAATTTCCTTCTATATAGAACTCTGAGCCATAAACCATGGAGACCACGCAATTCTAAACTATCTGTGGTCTCTTCATTTGAGGGTTTATGGAGATGGAATTCATTCCAAATAATCTGTTACATTCCTTAAGAATTTGGATATCCAACATGGGGAAGGAGAAAAACTAGAACTCATTCACTTGGGCCACAGCATCTTTCCCTCTTGGACACCTGAGTAGCAAAGCCTGTCACAATGACTGAAGCCCTATGTCACCAGGAAAAAGGTTTGTGATGCCATATAGCCTGGCAGCACTGACTTAAGGTGCTCTGTCTCAACTGTATGTGGAATAATCCAGCATTCCTGGGGAGCCACAGAATGCTCTTCCTCATTACATATTTGCTTATTTATATTTATTGCTCCTTATTTTGAAAATAACATGGGATAAACTCAAAAAGACACACAGTAAATCATGTTAAAACATTAAGAGGCTAGTAAAAAAAAAAAAAAAAAGTAGAAAAAATAAAGCCAGGAGAAAGATTAGCACAAATAAATGCAGGCCATAAAGTTTGCCCAGTTGCTAGAAGTAGGCTACAAATTTGGCTGTGAACTTGTGAGCTGACAAACAAAGAAAAATATTATATGATTGGTAGTATCTATCATATAAAAATAACACAGTTGCTATAAAGAAGCCAAACTTCTCTTAGTACTGAGACCAGAGAGACTGTCTCTCTTGGATCTTCATAAAGGAAACACTGCATAATGTCATGGACTTTGTCATAACTCTTCTGTGGCAAACATAACAAATTTCATTATGACCTTGTCCCAACCTCCTTCATCTAGAGACTGACAAAAGAGCAAAGGACATCTCAATAAAAGCAGCTGTCCAAAATCATTCTTGAATAAGAAAAATAAACTAGTAAACAAATTGCTGAAAAAATAATCTCCCAAGAGAGTGAAATAAAACGCTTAAACTACCCAGCCCTCTTGCAGTTTTAACTGATTTTTAAAGTAAAGATTTAAATATTCAGAGACATGAGGTATATGGAAATTCTTCAGGCCATTCTGTGACTACTATTTCTTTCAACTGAGAATTTGCTAAGAATTGGTCAACAAAAGGCTAGAGATTACACTTTTAGCAA
The DNA here is from genome assembly GCA_007570785.1 of Antilocapra americana. Taxonomy (NCBI): domain Eukaryota; kingdom Metazoa; phylum Chordata; class Mammalia; order Artiodactyla; family Antilocapridae; genus Antilocapra; species Antilocapra americana. The sequence continues at coordinate 2,422,360 of ML661902.1, forward strand.
GAACCTGAAAAGCCATAGCTGTTAATAGGAAAGCCATAAACTCTACAGCTGTCAACTAAGGAGGGGGAAGGACAGGGTCACTTTATTAAAGAAGGAGGAGAAAGAAAAGGAAAAGAAAGGGAAAGGGAGAGGGAAGGAACTCTTTTCTAGGATATGTGGTAGACTAGATGGCCATAAGGAGCTGAGCCAAGCCAGAGCAGGAATGGAACAAAATAATTGTGAGTTATCTCTATTTCTTTAAACAAGCTCCTTAAATCCAAAAACTTTGATTAATTCCAACTCCAACCAAGGAGATGATACTTTTCATTTTCTATGCTATGTTTTAAGAATGACTGTATTTTAATTATAGGCAAAATGACATTTCAGGACACTTGAGGAAAGATTTCTGTAGCTTTTCCATCTATTCAAGGGAATTTCAAAGTATTTTAGGTTCCTTTAGTATAAGAGTGTTGAAGGTGCTATGTAAATGTAGGTTATTATTACAATTTGATGTCACCCTCCTTCAAGCAAAAACTGCTAAAATCCACAAAGTACAGAATGAGGCACACACACTTCTTATTATTGGGGGGTAATTAATTAGCAAGTACATAAATAATTTACTCAGTCACAGGAAGACAGAGTAATACTATTAAACATGTAGGCCTACAAATCCAATTCTGGTTGCTATCTTATCTGCTCCAATGCAGAGGAAAAGATACAGAACTGACCTCACTTCCCCCCCACCTCCCCTCCAGGGATCCTTCTTTCCTCCACACCCACAATATACACCACACACAGACACACACACACACACCTCTAAGACTAGGGTGCTGACTCTTTGGGGACAATTTTACTCTTTTATTCATAGAACAACTATGAATAGGGCATATGTTAAACTATGAATTCAATCCTTCCAGAAACACACTTTGTCTATGAAAGTACTGAAAGAAAACCGTATGTGCTACACACTCTCTACTATCCACCATCCCTACTAATGGTGCAAGAGGAGTGCAGATCATAAATATAAAAATTTTTTTAAAAGTTTTCAATGTATCAACTTGTATTAGACTTTGGAATGCAGGAGCTTTAGTTTATTAATAGAACTGTTTCATTCTAGATACAGTATGAAACTGGGAAAGACAAACAGAAATTATAGTAAACTGAATGAAATAACCAGCCCTAGATGAACATTTGCCACAATCAATCTATACAGTAAATAACCAACCTTGGTAGAAAATGAAGAGACACTTCTGTTTAAGAAGCCATGCAAAGTTACACAAAGACCTGCAATCATGTAGGTATAAATGGGAGTCACTTATATACATAGAGATCCATTAGAGTTTGCCTCTAAAATTGTAATTTCTTTCTCCAAATCTAATTTTGCAAATGTGCTCATCACTGGTAACTTTTTCTCCCTCTATTTTGAATGTGTCTATAATAACTGGAACTGGTTTAATGGTCACCACATTAATCTAAGAATAAGAAAAGAATGATTCATTTCCTATTCTACAATTTTAACTACAAATTAACAACAACAACAAAAGCGCTCTTCTAAATCTCTCATGGATTTTGATGGTTGAGAAATATGCAGAGCACTTGAAAGCAATAAAAGAAATAACCTAAGAAAATTAAGCAAAATGAATTTGCAATTAGTTTGTGAAATTGCGATAAGTGCATTTTGAAAGCAAAGAGTAAAATGTAACTTTGTTCAGTATAATTTGAAATTGCCTTTTGTGCTTAATATAGTTCACTTATAATTAGATGAAGATTTTGTTCTGGTTTGAAACATTCAAAGTTCCATCTTGAGATTGCTATGTACTATGTACACAGAACTTTTCAGCAAGAAAGTCTGCTGCTGCTGCGTTTGCTTTGACAGCCTTTATCCTAGTTTTATAGAAATGAAAGAGTGAAAGAACACAGCTGGTTTGAACAATGGAGCATGTTCAACATTAGGCCAAACACTTTAGATATTGCAAAATATTGTAGGCTATATTTATAGCTCTTAGTAGGTTTTTTTTAAATTCATGCTGATACTGCCTTACTTCTGCTTATTGGACCAAATTGTCATTTAATGGTTAAATTATCTTTTGGTTAAAAAATTTGCTTTCAAAGGCAATGACACTTAAGTTAACCTCTTGGCAATATCAAAACAGTGATGACTTAAAACCTTTTCCAAAGTATTTCAAGATGTCCTAAAAATTCAAAATCATTCTAGCTACAGAGAGTTTAAAAGATTTTTGTTGATCTCTGCCTTATGTTTTCCCTAAAGAAAAGGAATATCCTGCTTCTGATAACCTCTCTTCCAGTCATGAAATTTGCACTGACTCATATGCCAGCACCTTCCAGAAAACTGCCCAAGGGAAATCAGGAACAGGACTTCAGGTAATTGCCTACATTCTATTTAAACTTTCTTTTCCTCTGGTGGTTGTTTTTAATAGAATTCTCTTGCTTTTTAAATAGAATATTGTGACTTTGGGGAGTACAGAAGGGACTAATATTCTTTCACGTTAACAACATGAGAAGTGGTAAAAATGAAGTGGTTGGTGGTTATAAGCTTAGTGACCGTAGGCTGAGGCAGGAGATGTTTTGCAGGGCAATGTGATTTCTATAGGCTTATCAACTGTCTGCAAGCTTTAAGGATTGAGGCCAATGCTACCCTATCCTTCCAGCCCAAAGTGAATATTTCCTAAATTCCCACAGCATCTGTTGAATTAACTGTCATTGTCATCACTGATATTAGTGAGATCTTGGAGGGTATGTGATTTGCCTTTTGATCTAATAATGATAATAAGAATGATCATTTAATGAACACCACTATGTGTCAGGCAGTGCACTATGAATTCCATATATTTTCTAAGAATGATTGCTGTTGTTCAATCACTAAGTCATGTCTGACTCTTTGCAACCCCAAAAACTGCAGCATGTCAGGCTTCCCTGTCCTTCACTGTCTCCCAGAGTTTGCTCAAACTTATGTCCATTGAGTCACTGGTGCTATCTAACCATCTCATCCTGTTTCCCTCTTCTCTTTTTGCCTTCAGTCTTTCCCTGATCTTTCCCAGAATCAGGGTCTTTTCTAATAAGTTGGCTCTTCACATTAGGTGGCCAAACTATTGGAGCTTCAGCTTCAGTATCAGTCCTTCCAATTAATATTCAGGGTTGATTTCCTTTAGTATTGACTGATTTGATCTCCTTGCAGTCCAGGGAACTCTTAAGAGTCTTCTCCAACACTACAATTCAGTAGCACTGAATTCTTCGGCACTCAGCCTTCTTTATGGTCCAACGCTCACATCCGTACATGACTACTAGAAAAACCATAGTTTTGACTGTATGGACCTTTGCTTTTTAATATGCTGCCTAGGTTTGCCAGAGCTTTCGTTCCAAGGAGCAAGTGTCTTTAAATTTCACAGCTGTAGTCACCATCCACAGTGATTATGGAGCCCAAGAAAATAAAATCTGTCACTGCTTACACTTTTTCCCTATCTATTTGCCATAAAGTGATGGAACTGTATGCCATGATCTTAGTTTTTGTTTCTTGGTTGTTTTTTTTTTTTTTTATGTTGAGTTTTAAGCCAGCTTTTCAGCTTTTTCACTCTCCTCTTCCACCCTTATCAAGAGGCTCATTAGTTCCTCTTCACTTTCTGCCATTACAGTGATATCACCTTCATATCCGTGGTTGTTGATATTTCTCCCAGCAATCTTGATTCCAGCCTGTGATTCATCCAGTCCAGCATTTCTCATGATGTACTCTGCATATAGGTTAAATTAAATAGGGTGACAATATACAACCTTGTCATACTCCTTTCCCAATTTTGAACCATCAGTTGTTCCACATAAGGTATTTAGAAAGATAGTTTAAAAAAAAGGCTTTGGTTTCTGTTTCAGTCATGTATCAATATTATTTATTAATTGCATTAATATATTAATGCAGAACAAACAACCCCAAAACTCAGTGGCTTGTTATTTGTCATAATTCTGAGGCCAGAGTATATGGTTTTTCTCCTGGTCTCATTAAGGATCACTCAGGTAACTGGAGTCATCTGACAGCATGACTGGGGCCAATGGTCCAAAATAGTCACTTGTACTGCAACTGGTACTATCAGTTGAAGAATGTCAGTTCCCCTCCACATGGCTTCTCATTCTCCAGTGGACCAGGCTGGATTTCTTCAAAGCATGATATTCTCAAGGCTCCAAGACTGAAAGTATGTAAGCTGCAATCTGCTAAAATCTGGGCTCCAAAACCCACATAATGTCACACCCATCACATTAGGCTAGAAAGAAAAACTGCATCTCTTGGGAGGAGCAGTAACTTCACATTGCAAAGGTGTGTGTACATAGGGAGGTGTGATTCATTTGAGGGGCATTATTTTAACGATCTACTATACTATCATACAAATTCTCCCCTGCAACTTTCCACATGTGTGACTGTGAACCATTGTTTAACCTCAAGTTTCAGTTTCCTCATCTATAAATTAATTATCTTGGGATTTAGTAAGAAGAGCACATACAATATTTTGCTTAGTATCAACTATAGAGTAAGATATGATTGTTAAATGGGTAATTAAATGTGTGTGAGTGTGTGTCTGACTTTTAGACCTAATGCAGAGCACCATAAAATACATATTAATATCTGAATTTTATAGATGTGACATCTGAGGCTGAGGAGGGGTCTATCCTGCTGAATTTAATTTTTGAGAAGTCACACAACAAGGTAAGTAATGAAGTCAACACTCAAACAAAGGGCTTTCTGATTCTGAAGCCAATGCTTTTTTGTATTTTTGTTTTTCACACCATACCATGGAGCTTCTTGTTAGCAGAAGAGTTTATTTCATGGTTATATCTCATTGGACCTTGGAGAGCAGCAATCATAATAGCTACTCAAGAAATACTGGTCATTTAAAGGATCAAGGGAAGCTAACCAATTGCTAGTGACTCATTAGTAAAGTACTTTTACAAAATTTTTATATTGATCCCAAATATTCTGACCCCCTAGAATTGCAGGGCTTGGTAAAGCCATGCTTTGTACCCTAGAAGAGTAGTTAAGATCTTTCAGAACCAGGGAAGAAGGGCTCCCAGAACAGAGGCTTTTACAGAGAGCTATTTGTGGTTCTTAAACTTGCCTACATGTAGGAATCACCTGGGAACATGTATCAAAAAATATCACAGCAGAAATTAACACAGCATTGTAAATCAATCATACTTCAACTGAACAAAAAACAAAATCTCTTGCTCAGGCCAATTGAGTAAGATTCTCCCTGAGGGTAAGGCCAAGATTCCTAGACCTAAAAACTTCCTTCAGGAGCCCCTGAAGCTGACCGATAATGTCAAGTTGGATCCCAAGAAATTCCAAAACAGCAGGAGGCCAGCCCTATAAGGGGACAGAGATTCAAATAGGCAGCTTAATCATCTACCCAAAGCATGTGAATTGTGGTCTCACTATGTGAACCACATGGAGCTGCTCCCTCACATTTATTCCCAGGAGTCATAACAGGTAGCCAAATGGGAATTGGACACCATCTATAAACTTAGTAGTAGGTGGCAGGTGGTACAAATGACTGGCTTCAGTGTACTAATCACAGTTGTCACTGGTCCTGAAAGAGGAGAGGACCATTGAGCTATTTTCTCCCAGAGAAATACGTGAGTCTCAGACAAGAGGAATAATTGCCCAGAGTCCTGGGCTCAGGCAGTAGGGGTAGGAAAGGCTTAACAAACTCCACTGGGTCTTTCAAGGCATAAGATGATTCTTTATAACAAGTAAATTGGTGATTTACATGATCCACTCAAGTAATTATTTAGGAATATCTATTTTATTGCTTAATTTTATGAAGGCTTTGAGATCTCTGCTTCTTTATTTCCCATATGTCCTCTACATTTTTAGTTCCCATAGTAACTGATACATCAAAGGTTCTCACTACAATTGTTCTGATGTTTTGAGAGATTATTGCTTTCACCCATAGCACTTTTATTTCCTTCCTCTTTGATTTTTAATGTACTCTGCCTAGAGTAGTCATATGAATACTTATCTAAACTCCCACCTACTCCTACTCTTCTCATTCCCAAATAAAGCACCTAGAGGCCAGGGGCTCTGTCTTTTTCATCTTGGAATGCTCCAACAAACTGGCAAGGTGACAAATCCACAGAAAGTACTTGATAAATGTATGGTTTTTATTTGCCTTCTGAAAGTTTTCATAAAAGCAACTGCTGGAAAACAAATACATATCAGAATGTATGTCATGATGCTGGACCATAAAGTGAATAAAATATAAACTTCTCAGATATACATACTAGGCTCTTGGGTATAATCAGGTGTTTATTACCAAAATTACCTGTCCATCTTGGTTAGACAGGGCTATGGTCCATGTGATCAGATTGATTATTTTTCTGTGACTTTGGTTTTCATTCTGTCTGCTCTCTGATGGATAAGGATAAAAGGCTTATGTTATGGAAGCTTCCTGATGGGAGAGACTGAGGGGGGAAACTGAGTCTTGTTCTGATGGGCAGGGCCATGCTCAGTAAATCTTTAGTCCAATTTTCTGTAGATGGGTGTGGCTGTTTTCCCTCCCTGTTGTTTGACCTGAGACCAAACTATGGTAGACATAATGAAGATAATGGCGACCTCCTTCTAAAGGTCCCATGCATGCACTGCTGCACTCAGTGCCCCCGACCCTGCAGCAGACCACCACTGATCCACACCTCTGCCAGAGACTCTTAGATAGTCACAGGCAAGTATGGGTCAGTCTCTTGTTGGGTCACTGCTCCTTTCTCCTGGGTCCTGATGCACACATCTTTTGTTTGTGCCCTTCAAGAGTCTATTTCCCCAGTCCTGTGTAAGTTTTGTTGGCTCTACAGTGGGCTTAATGGCAACCTCCTCCAAGAGGGCTTATGCCATACCCAGTTCTACTGCACCCAGAGCCCCTGACTTAGCAGCAGTACATGGCTGACCCATACCTCTGAAGGAGACACTCAAACACAGTTCTGGCCCAGTCTCTGTGGGATCTCTGGGACCTGGTGAGCACAAGGTTCGATTAAGCCCTCTGATTGTCTCTGGCAGGTATGGGGCTTGATTCTAAACGTGATTTCGCACCTCCTAACATCTTTCTGGGGCTTCTCCTATGCCCTTGGATGTAGGTTATCTTTTTTTGGTGGGATCCAACATTCTCTTGTTGATGGCTGTTCAGCACTGAGGTGTAATTTTGGAGTTCTCACATAAGATGAGCACACGTCCTTCTATTTCAACATCTTAAGATCTCTTCAAGAAAATTAGAGATATCAAGGGACTATTTCATGCAAAGATGGGCACAATAAAGGACAGAAACAGAATGGACCTAACAGAAGCAGAAGATATTAAGAAGAGGTGGCAAGAATACAAAGAAGAACTGTACAAAAAAGATCTTCACGACCCAGATAACCAGATAACCCAGATGATCACTCACCTAGAGACATAAATTCTGGAATGTGAAGTCAAGAGGGCCTTAGGAAGCATGACTACAAACAAAGCTAGTGGAGGTGATTGAATTCCAGTGGAGCTATTTCAAATCCTAAAAGATAATGCTGTTAAGTGCTGTACTCAACATGCCAGCGAATCTGGAGAACTCAGCAGTGGCCACAGGACTGGAAAAGGTCAGTTTTCATTCCAATCCCAAAGAAAGGCAATGTCAAAGAATGTTCAGACCACCACACAATTTCACTCATCTCATACTCTAGCAAAGTAATGCTGAAAATTCTCCAAGCCAAGTTTCAATAGTATGTGAACTGTGAACTTCCAGATGTTCAAGCTGGATTTAGAAAAGGCAGAGGAATGAGAGATCCAATTGCCAACATCCACTGGATCATCGAGTTCCAGAAAAACATCTACTTCTGCTTTATTGACTATGCCAAAGCCTTTGACTATGTGGATCACAACAAACTGTGGAAAATTCTTCAAGAGATGGGAATACGAGACAACCTGACCTGCCTCCTGAGAAATTTGTATGCAGGTCAAGAAGCAACAGTTAGAACTGTACATGGAATAACAGACTGGTTCCAAATCAAGAAAGGAGTATACCAAGGCTGTATATTGTCACCTTGCTTATTTAACTTGTATGCAGAGTACATCATGAGAAATGCTGGGCTGGATGAAGCATAAGCTGGAATCAAGATTGCTGGGAGAAATAACAACTCAGATATGCAGATGACACCACCCTTATGGCAGAAAGTTAAGAACTAAAGAGCCTCTTGCTGAAAGTGAAAGAGAGGAGTGAAAAAGTTGGCTTAAAACTCAACATTCAGAAAACTGAGATCATGGCATCCAGTCCCATCACTTCATGGAAAATAGATGGGGAAACAATGGAAACAGTGAGCGACTTCATTTCCTTGGACTCCAAAATCAATGCAGATGGTGACTGCAGCCCCTTGGGAGAAAAGCTACAACCAACCTAGACAGTGTATTAAAAAGCAGAGACATTACTTTGCCAACAAAGGTCCATCTAGTCAAAGCTATGATTTTTCCAGTAGTCAAGTATGGATGTGAGAGGTGGCCTATAAAGAAAGCTGAGCGCCAAGAAATTGATGCTTTTGAACTGTGTTGTTGGAGAAGACTCTTGAGTGTCCCTTGGACTGCAAGGAGATCCAACTGGTCCATCCTAAAGGAAATCAGTCCTGGATATTCTTTGGAAGGACTGATGCTGAAGCTGAAGCTCCAATACTCTGGCCACCTGATGTGAAGAACTGATTCATTGTTAAAGATTGTGATGCTGGGAAAGATTTAAGGCAGAAGGACAAGGGGATGACAGAGGATGGTTGGATGGCATCACCAATTTGATGGACATGGGTTTGAGCAAGCTCTGGTAGTTGGTGATGGACAGGGAAGCCTGGCACGCTGAAGTCCATAGGGTCGCAAAGAGTCAGACACGACTGAGCAACTGAACTGAAATCTTGATAATGTTTGAAGACCTTAGTTTGGAATGAATAAGTGTGGCCTAAATTAAGAGTGCCACATATGTTCCCTTCTTTAACTAATCAAATAGTGTTTAATATGTTCTATGGGTAAAATATGATATTATGTATCATGAGGAATATTCTGGCTCCCAAGGAACTTGCAGATTAGAGAGAATTTACTCAAGTAAAAAAACAAAAAGCAACCAGCAATCAAAATTTGTGATTCTGATTATTAAAGTTCAATAGAATTAACTACTTGCTGTGTTGCATGTTAGTAATCAGTTCAGTTCAGCTTAGTCACTCAGTCATGTCTGACTCTTTGCAACCCCATGGACTGCAGCACGCCAGGGTTCCCTGTCCATCACCAACTCCCGGAGCTTACTCAAACTCATGTCTATCAAGTCAATGATGCCATCTAACCATCACACCCTCTTTCATCCCCTTCTCCTCCTGCCTTCAATCTTTCCCAGCATCAGGGTCTTTTCCAATGAGTCATTTCTTCGCATCAGGTGACCAAATTATTGCAGTTTCAGCTTCATCATCAGTCCTTCCAATGAATATTCAGGACTGATTTCCTTTAGGATTGACTGGTTTGATCGCCTTGCCGTTCAAGGGACTCTCAAGAGTTTTCTCCAACACTACAAGGTTTACCTGTCAGCACTGATGCCACTGTTCACATAAGTGTCATTACATTTTGTTTCTCTTGTTTCGTTAAGAGAAATAAATAAGTCAATTATTACAAGGTATCAGAATGTTGATACCTTAGAACAGGTTTCTAGACTATAGGAAGGCTGAAAGAAGGAAAGCTGAAAATATGCATATTTATGGCTCTTCAACTCTATTGAAAAAAAAATAACAATAGTTTTTAAAACTTAAATTAGTTCACAGTTATTTGATTATATTCTTCAGATATTATCAAGGTTTACTTTTCAGTATTGATGCCATTGTTCACATAAGAGACTCATTACATCATTCACTCACTGACTGAAGGAATTAGTCTCTTGTCTCATTTAAGTGGGGGAAATTATGCACACCATTTCTATTTACTTTATGCTAAAAGCATAACAACACAGCAATCCTTACAGACTATAAAACAGAATCGTAGTTTCAAGAGTGCATTGTTTTTAAGAAAAAAAAAATTCCCATGTGCTCATACTAAAATAGAGTCCAACACCACTATCTTAAAAACACATCCTTGCTTCAAGAGCTCAAAACAACAGAAAACTCATTTTAATACCAATATGGCTCTACAAATGTGTTCCCATTACTTCAATTTTTCCAGCTACTTTCTGACTTCAAGACCCAGATTAAACGTCACATTCTCTGTTGCCATTGTTCAGTTGGTGAGTCATGTGCAACTCTTTGTGAGTTGAGAACCCATGGACTGCAGCATGCCAGGCTTCCCTGTCCTTCAGCATCTCCAGGAGTTAGCTCAGACTCATGTCCATCGAGTCAACGGTTGCTATCTAACCATCTTATCCTCTGTTGCTCCCTTCTCTTCCTGCCCTCATCCTCTGTTAAACATTATCTAACTTCTACTTTCTTCTTAAAAATAATTGTTTTCTCAATGGTCCTCTATAAAGTTTTATATGCTTTTATGATAGAACTTCACTAATTAATTTATCCACTTATTCAACAGCATAATGGGGTTTCCTGGTGGCTCAGACAGTACAGAATCTGCCTGCAATGTGGGAGACCTGGGTTCGATCCCTGGGTGGGAAAATCCCCTGGAGAAGGGCATGGCAACCCACTCCAGTATTCTTGCCTGGGGAATCTCTATGGACAGAGGAGCCTGGTGGGCTGTGGACTGTAGTCCTTGAGGTCACAAAGAGTCGGACATGACTGAGCAACTAAGCAAAGCACAACAAGCAAAAGTGGCTTACCATTTGTCAGGCATCATGCTTAGCATCAGGAATATGGAGAGAAGCATGATGCTAGCTCATCCAATGGTCTCTCCTAAACTGTAAACTCCCTGAGGTATGATGTAACTGTTGAATCAGCTGAGCAAGGTAAAGACAGCAGATGACAAGAGCCCCGAGAAGTATTGTGAAGCCCGTGACCCTGCCAATAAGGCTTCCACCTTCTCTTATTTGGTTCCTTTTTTTCCCTTCTGCTCTAATGTCAACATTTCCTCTCCTCTCTCTACTCCTCTCCTTCGACTGTTACTGCTGCACTTTCATCCACCATGCATAAAACTGAGCCCATTATTTTCTCTACCCAAATATTGATCATCTCCCTAGTTTCCCAAGACAGAAACCTGAGAGTCACCTTCAACATCTCTCTTTCTCTGACCTTCCATGTGCGTGAAACAACTAGAAACTGGTGGTCCTATGCCCTAAATTATTATTGCAGTCATCGCCTTCTCTCGCTGTCTTCACTGGTCCCACTTTAGTCTCCCTTTCATCTTCTGCCTAGACCTTTTCCATGGCATTTTCTTCTTCTTTTTTAATATTGGAATATGGTTGATTAGGGCTTCCCTCAGTGGGTAAAAAATCCACTTGCAATGCCAGAGACCTGGGTTCAATCCCTGGGTTGGGAAGATTCCCTGGAGGAGGGCCTAGGAACCCACTTCAATATTCTTGACTGGAGCATCGCTATGGACAGAGGAGCCTAGCAGGCTTCAGTCCACGGGGTTGCAAAGAGACGGACACAACTGAGTGACTAAGCACACAGCACATGGTTGATTAACAATGTTGAGTTAGTTTCAGGTGTACAGTAAAGTGATTCAGTTATACATATATGTGTATCTTTTCTTTTTCAAATTATTTTCCCATTTAGATTGTTACATAATATTGAGCAGAGTTTCCTGTGCTATATCTCTAATTGTTAGAGAAATGCCATGCCATAGCATTTTAACTGGTTGCTGCTTATTGTGGATTATCTATACCAACTTGTTCTCTACTTTATGCCAGGGTTTTCTCTCCAAAATACAAATCAGGTCATTTCTTTCTCACCATCTCTCCTCTCACTAAAAGTTATTGATGGCTTTTCATCACCTTCTTAACAAGGTGCTGAGAGGTCCAAGTCTGTCTCTTACAGCACACAGACTCTTTGTGAGCTGCCTTGCTCTAGGCTGACCTCTCTGAACTCTCGGGGGCTCACTCTCTGCTCAGGAACACACACTAAGGTGACCAGGTTTGCCCACAGAAAAACACGAACATGTAATGTAAAAAGCTAAAGTCTCTCACCCATCATGCACTGCACTGCTTAAGGAACTAAAAAAGAGAATAAGAACCTTCTCAACCTCTGTCAAAGGAGAGTGATTCTGTTCCTCATAGATGTGAATAATCCAATCACTATACCAGACCAAGATTAATAATGCACATCACAAATTAAGTTGGGGCACCTTCTGAAAACTATGCTCCCTTCCAGAACACTCAACTCTTCAATAGAATGTTTCTATCATTTCTATGACCGAATAATGGAATTTTAAAACCAAAGGAGATATTGAAATAATTTTATCCCATCTTATTTCACAGATTAAGAAAACATAAGTCAAGAACATTGAGATGTTTGTCCAAGCTCAGGCAACTAATAAATATCCATCCCCTTATCTTCTCCCAACAATAAAAAAATAAGATTTTATAATATTGAACAGTATGTTCATTTATGAATTTTTCTGAGGAGCAAACTCATTCATATGCCAGAGTCTTCATTCCACTGTGGTTTTATCTTTAAAACTCACTTCTTATTTTGCATTTTCAATTAGACACAAGGTGAAATGTCTCTTTATGGAAATCTTGACTCAATTTTACCTGTCGCTGTGGGTGTATTAAAGTATATGAAGTTATAAAAAGATATGAAATATGAATATAATCTAGCTTAATTATTTCCATCCTCCAAAGACCATGATTGCAGTTAGCTGTCAGTGAAATCTCCAGTGGCTGAACTTCATGCTTAGAAAAATAGTGAGTAGAAAAAAAGGCTAGGAACTGAGTGAAGAGTACCAAAAATGAGCATTTATCTTCACCAAAAGAACATGATGGAAAAACTGCAGCTTCGTATAGCATCAGTGAGTCAAAGATGATGACAATATTTGGCAAAGTTAAACCAAGCCAAGTTCAGTCAATTTATAGATCACTGAGCTACTTTCTAAGTGAAAAACACTTGAAACATTTTTATTTGGTAACTTACTTATACTTTCTGTCTGTTCCTTTCCATTATCCAAGGGCTAAATCTCTTGACAAATGAATCACAATTGTATTTGAGACAAACTGGCCACTGAGGTATAGTTCTCTGAACATACTGGTATCAGCAGCCCTCTCTCACTTTCGGGATGGTAACCTGCCTCAGTATAATAGTTGGCACCTGAATTTGCAACATCTGTGTTTTCATGCATCGTATTTTTATCATGCTGATCTATTTTGATCCTTGCTTTTCCATACTAGGCAACTGGAAGCCAAGATGTTCCAAAACTCTGAATGAGCCCATACTGTGGGCAGTACCTTATGCACCTCTCAGATTGCTAGGAAGTTGCATTTGATCTGAAAAGGAAAATAGAAAGGAAAAAATATATATTTTCCCATTTCCCCTAGCCAAACATTGTTTCCCCTGGCCACATAATTCTCTTGATCAAATATTTCTTAGGAATCAATCTCAATGTCATAATGGTCTTGTTTATATGCTAAGACGAGTCTCAACTCACAGCATTGTCCCCATATCCTGACCAAGAAAGAGACTTAGCAAGTAGATCTATTTCCAAAGGACATAACTGGGAAGAAAGAGGTGTTTAGTTCTTATCTGAGCTCCAAACTTTGGAGGGCACCTCAACTATCAGAACTTATTACTGACTCAAGGAGGCAACAGGTTCGGGTGAGGAAATTTCTCTATAGATATTAAAATGATGTGAGACTCAAATGCACAACCATCATTGACCTACTACTTCCTCTATCACCATTAAGGCAAAATGATAGTATTTTCATATCTCCTTTCTACGTTTCTCCTCTTAAATTACTTATAGACTGATTACTTTTGAGTTGCTTCTATGCAGGGTTTCCCCCCTTGTTTACCTTAGTCATTTCACGTGTAATAAAAAAAGTGTTGAAGGGTAGGCAATGAGTATGACTTTCCTGTATCCTGGACGTTTTTATGGATAATCTTGGCAAGATTGTTCCTTTCTGTACTCTTCTATGGCACCAATCTGACACAGCTCTTCTAAGTAGGAGCTGGATGAATGCAAACAGGGTCTAAATCTGTCATTGTGGCTTCAAACCATATGGGGTGACAGTAAACAAAAGATTTAAGATTAGGAGTCCTAATCCTATTGAGGTCTCAATTCTCCTAAATGACCTCAACATTCCATCTCCAGGCTATTTTTCTAAATCCACTCTTTACTATAAAGAATTTCAGAAACCAAAGCAATGCAGTGTGTCTTAAGGTCCTATTATTTGGTCAGTTTTCTAACAGAAACTCCTTCAGTCAGTTCAGTTCAGTTACTCAGTCATGTCCAACTCTTTGCAACCCCATGGACTGCAGCACGCCAAGCTTACCTATCCATCAACAGCTCCTGGAGCTTGCTCACACTCATGTCCATCGAGTTGGTGATGCCATCCAACCATCTCTTCCTCTGTCATTCACTTCTCCTCCCGTCTTCAATCTTTCCCAGCATCACAGTATTTGCCAATGAGTCAGTTCTTTGCAACAGGTAGCCAAAGTATTGCAGTTTCAGCTTCAACATCAGTCCTTCCAATAAATATTCAGAACTGATTTCCTTTAGTATAGACCGGTTAGATCTCCTTGAAGTCCAAGGGACTCTCAAGAGTCTTCTCCAACAACACAGTTCAAAAGCATTAATTTCTTGGTGCTCAGCTTTCTTTATAGGCCACCTCTCACATTCATACATGACTACTGGAAAAACCATAGCTTTGACTAGACGGACTTTGTTGGCAAAGTAATGTCTCTGCTTTTTAATATGGTGTCTAGGTCGGTCATAGCTTTTCCTCCAGGGAGTAAGCGTCTTTTAATTTCATGGCTGCAGTCACTATCTGCAGTGATTTTGGAGCCCAAGGAAATGAAGTCTCTCACTGTTTCCACTGTTTCTCCATCTATTTGTCATGAAGTGATGGGACTGGATGCCATCTTAGTTTTTTGAATGTTGAGTTTTAAACTAGTTTTTTCACTCTCCTCTTTCATTTTCTTCAAGAGGCTCTTTAGTTCCTCCTTGCTTTCTGCCACAAGGATGGTGGCATCTGAATACCTGAGGTTATTGATATTCCTCCCGGCAATCTTGATTCTAGCTTGTGCTTCATCCAGCCCAGCATTTCTCATGATGTACTCTGCATATTAGTTAAGCAGGGTGACAATATACAGCCTTGACATACTCCTTTCCCGATTTGGAACTGGTCTGTTGTTCCATGTCTGGTTCTAACTTTTGCTTCTTGACCTGCATACAAATTTCTCAGGAGGCAGGTCAGATAATCTGGTATTCCCATCTTTTGAATAATTTTCCACAGTTTGTTGTGACCTGCACAGTCAAAGACTTTGGTGTAGTCAATAAAGCAGAAGTAGATGTTTTTCTGCAACTCTCTTGCTTTTTCTATGATCCAATGGATGAAAACTCCTTAGGCTTAGGCTTATTCACAGTATAGAATAATATATTTATTAAATATATAATACATGCTTTAAATGAAAAAGATAAATGTTCTTCTGATTCCTCATTTCTGAAACAAGGAAATTGTATTTGCTTCATAGCACTATGAAAGTTAAATAATGTATCTAAAGTGCTAGTGCTTAGCATTGAGCCCAGTATTTAAAAGGTACTCATTAAATGTCATGTATTATTATTGGATCATAGATCTTGATATTTGTTTTCTATACATAACACAAATCATGGCTTTCCATGGTTTATGCTTAACACTCACAATGGACACACTGACGGACACACTTTTGATGGGCAGCAAAATAGCTAGGTGATTGACCTAATTTTTCATTTTTCAATGAGTTGATGTAGCCTAATGCAGACCCAGCTAAAGTGGACCATTAATTCCAAAATAACTGAAGGATGAGTGCACACACTTTGCCTGTTTTCAGACTCTCTGTTGAGAGAGACAGCTGAAAGTTTGGAGCTGAGTCCATTTGGCATTCAGGCACTCACAAATATTAAAGAACTACAACCTAATCACACCATCACTTCTCAGCTTGTAAGTGAGCCTGTGGGATTATTAACATTGCTCTCAGGGACACAGAGACTGTTTAGAAACTAAACAGCTGCAGAGACCCTCATTCTGATGGGGTTCAGATCCTTTATAGTGTAAATGATGCAACTTATCTCACAGGATTGTTTCTAAGGAGACTTTATTCTACAATGCAAGGTCAGTGGAGCAAAAAAAAAATATTAACATTAAATAATGAAAATGTTAAAGGCTGGCACAACACAAATTGTACTCTCAGTGATACCAAAAAACTTACATGACCTTGGCAAGGCACTTATTCTTCTTTCCTTCCTCCCTCCCTCCCTTCCCTTCTTCTCTCTCTCTCTCTCTCTCTCTCTCCCTGTCTCTCGTATAGAAAGGAGATTAGCCTGAATCTGGATGACAGATAGGCTTCATCTTGTTTATCAGCTCTGATCAATTGGGAGTGTCTTTCTGGACTGTTACATCAGGAAGGATTTAAAGGTTGAACAAACGTTTATCAGGAAAGAGTTCTATGATTGATTAGTGATGTTTGACATGGGAGAGAAAATGAGCATCACTCTGCAGTGTACTTGCTAGTCATAGAATGAAAAATCTTCAAATCTCTTCCAACTGAAAAAACAGTATCAACCATTCTTATAAAGAGCCACTAAAACTGAGAAGCTCTGGTTCATGAAGCACTTCAAATCTGATATCTACTCAAGTGTCACCAGAGGGATTTCAAGGTCATACTGAAAAAATTACCCATGGAGAGACCTAAAATAGAAGGATCATTGTTATTGTTTAGTTGCTTCATCGTGTCCAACTTTTTGTAACCCCATGGACTGTAGCCTGCCTGGCTCCTCTGTCCATGGGATTTTCCAGCCAAAAATGCTGGAGCGGGTTGTCATTTCCTTTTCCAGGGATCGTCTCAGACCAGGGATCAAACTCATGTCTTCTGCAAGTGAATTCTTTACCGCTGAAGCCACCAGGGAAGAAAGTAGAAGGATAAGGATCATCTGCTGAAATTTGTTTTTTCCTAAGCTGTAGTATGGAGAAGGCAATGGCACCCCACTCCAGTACTCTTGCCTGGAAAATCCCATGGACAGAGGAGCCTGGTAGGCTGCAGTCCATGAGGTGGCTAAGAGTCTCTCACGACTGAGTGATTTCACTTTCACTTTTCACTTTCATGTGTTGGAGAAGGAAATGGCAACCCACTCCAGTGTTCTTGCCTGGAGAATCCCAGGGATGGGGGAGCCTGGTGGGCTGCCATCTATGTGGTCACACAGAGTCAGACATGACTGAAGCAACTTAGCAGCAGCAGCAGAAGCTATAGCAAGAAGAGATGCAGAAAAGTCTCTTCGATGACTCTTATTAGGACAATTTACTTCTGAGCCAAAAAACTCATCTCCATCTCCTCACACACACCTTCAGAAATGATGAAAGTGGGCAGAACAGGAATCCCTTCTAAACCAGTTGGTTAGCTTTATTTTGAAAGAAAGGCAGCTAAGGACCAAACAGAACAGATCCGCATAATGGACAGACAAGTAGAGCAGGCCCTTGGCAGGGGGTGTTGACTAGACAGTCTCTGATACAGTGTGCCTGGGGTTATGGGTGCCTTGGGAGACACCTGTGTATGTGACTGAAAGAGCCAAGCTCTAAGAGCAATGACTTCAAGATAATCCAAGATGATCCTGGGCATTCTAACCTTTTCCATTCTCCCTCCATCTTCCCTGAATCCTCTTTTCAAGATGACCATCCTCCCGTTAAAGACCATAGGGGCTGTTCAAAGGACTTGGCCAATAGATATCAGCACTGTTGCAGTCTGTGTGGGATTTGTTAATAACCACACTGTGCATATAGCAGCACAGGAAGCAAATCCCAGATTTATCCCCATTGGATAAGGAATTCAGACCTGCAGTTTGACTCAGTTCAGTTCAGTCACTGTCATGTCCGACTCTTTACAGCCCTATGGACTGCAGCATGCCAGGTTTCCCTGTCCATGACCAACTCCCAGAGCTTACTCAAACTCATGTCCTTCGAGTTGGTGATGTCATCTAACCATTTCATCCTCTGGCGTCCTCTTCTCCTCCCACCTTCTATCTTTCCCAGCATCACAGTCTTTTCCAATGAGTCAGTTCTTCACATCAGGTGGCCAAAGTACTAGAGTTTCAGCTTCAGCATCAGTCCTACCAAAGAATATCCAGGATGGATTTCCTTTAGGATGTACCAGTTGGATCTCCGTGCAGTTCAGGGGACTCTCAAGAGTCAAGGGACTCAACATCGTAGTTCAAAAGCACCAGTTCTTCGGCACTCAGCTTTCTTTATAGTCCAACTCTCACATCCATATATGACTACTGGAAAAACCATAGCTTTGACTAGATGGACCTTTGTTGGCAAAGTAATGCCAACTTGACTAGGCTATGTAAATTTCTCGGAGTGGAAACAAAAGAGAAATTAAGGGCTTACTGAAGAAAAATAAGATCTATGGCCATTTTTGTTCCCAGAGTTTTTGAAACAGTTCTCTTGGGAGCCATTAGAACCACATGTTAGAGATAGCTCTTGGTATATCTCACAGTACTGTTTCAATATTTACTATGGAAAGGCAAACCTGAAGGTCAAAAGGGACATGACTTCACATGGCACAGCTTCTCATGACCCAGCAGGATATGTAGAGGCTCCATTTTAAGCCCTCAGTTACCCCACATCTATGAGTAAACTCATTCCTCCCCTTTCTTTCCTTCCTCTCCTCCTTTTCCCTCTTCACTGGTGCTTGTTCTCTTTCTCTCTCACTCTCCTCTCTTTCTCCTAAAATCCTCAAATTCCCCTAGCCTTTACTAAGTGCTTTCAGAAAATCCAGCCTTCTTTCCTTCTTCTTTCTCTTCTGTCTTTGGCATCTCCACCTGCCCTTACTCTATCCCTTCCTCTCAGCTTTTTCACCAGCTTCTATCAAAGCCTGTACTTAGAATGAACCTGGTCAGCTCTCTCATTTAAAAGTTTACTCTCTCCATAAGGCTTGATGTGCTTACCCTCCCAAGGGTATTTACATTTTTACAGGCGGCCAAAGTAAAAAGGAATAAAACTGTAAAAGAAAACTTTCAATCATTGGAAAACTAATGGAGGGAGCCATTTATATATCAGAGGAGTCTTCCCCAAGCCCCTTAAGAAAGCTATAAATTCAATTCCATAATACAGAGCACTTCTCAATTTCCCAAGAGGTACCTGCTGGAATTTTGGCCCTGATTTGTATCCTATCCTCATGTTTTTCTGATGTGGTGTCCTCTCATCAGAACCAGAACTTCTGGACTCAGTAGCAATAATTCTCCTGGAACATTCAAAAACTTTCGAGCCTGGAAATGCTTGGGAGGGAAAGTGTTAATGCTCTGAAGTACCCATCACGGCTGTGTCAAAGGGTCTCAACAGAAACCTGAGCAGGAGATCAATCACCTGCATTCAGACTGACCACTTTCCTATGGAGACCTGGGTGGCCTGCCAAAGCAGGTTTCCCCATGTCCTGGGGGGATGAGGTTCAGAGAAGAAACCAGTTCAACAATGAGCAAACTAATGATTAATTGTGCTTCCTACCCTCAGTTAGAGGTGGGTGGGCAGCAGGGTGCTGGAAGAAAAGCAAACAGCTGAATATTAGATTGCAATGTGGACAGAAACCACTAACACTTTTAGATTCTGCATCATTCTGGTGATTGATGAATACAATTGAAATCTGCTCTTCGCATGGAAAAGAGTAAACTGCTGTTCCATTTTAAGTTAATTTTTATTAATTTGCTCATTTATCATTAAAGATCTTTTTAAAAACTCAGCATTGTCTTCTTTATTATCTCAAAAGGTATAGTAACTCTTTAGTACCACACTTATACAATACTTTTAAGGAAAGAGGAGACAGCACATGTGGGCCTTCTTACTGTATGTATGGATTATACATGCATGTACTGAATATATGTACACAGGCACATACATATTTATAATACACAGATTCTAAAACACTAATGAATTCATACTGTCAGGTAAATCTGCACAGTCCTGTTTCAGAGGGACTGGAATGGTACAGAGTGTAACAACAGTGTGAGTTCTATGGGAGAGACTAAGAGAGTGGGGAGAGACAGGCTTGATGAGTGAGACTCAGAGTCATTTCTCTATTCTGCCTCCAGCGCCCTCCCATGAATCAATGTTGCTTGTGACATTACATTTGGCAGCTTAAATAAAACAGATGAAAAAATAAGGCTACTTTTCCAGAAGTAAAATTTAAGCACTCTGAGAAGTCTCAGTATATACAGAGAGCTCACATCCTATGTGAGCATTTGTGCTAGCTATCTGCATATTTTAGCATACACATGCGTGGGAGACAGAATTCCTACATTCAGACCTGACTCTGATGCTAACTAGCTAATGAGGTAATCAGGCAATTCATGTCACCTCAAAAATTCCTATTTGCTCATCAATAAAATGAAGGAGAGTTAACCATCCTCAAGGTCCTTTACCACTTAAAGATGGGCTTCCCTTGCGGCTCAGACAGTAAAGAATCTGCCTGCAATGTGGATGACCTGAGTTTGATCCCAGGGTTGGGAAGATCCCCTGAGAAGAATATCAGAATATATCTCCAGTATTCTTGCCTGGGGAATTCCATGGACAGAGGAGCCTGGCGAGCTATAGTCCACGGGCTCACAAAGAGTCAGAAATGACTGAGTGACTGACACACACACACACACACACACACAAACGTTTGTGTGTAGAAGGTCATTATCAAGCAATCAGGAAAAACTCTTGTTTTTCGGTCTGACCCCTAACTCACTGTGGTGCAGTGTGTAGAAGGAAGCCATCCACAGGAAGGCAGAAGAAGCTCTAGGACCACTATGACAAAGTACAGGCCATCTCCCTCAATCTCTCTCTATGAGATTGATGTAGTTACATCACAGACTTGTAAGTCTGACAAGTTCATGTTCAAGTCCAGCAATACCAATCACTAGTTAAGATCATTTGACCTACTACTTCACGGTCAACCCTCCATATCCAAGGATTCCGTAGCTGCCCCAATTGGTTGACGCTGAGTGTCCTTCACATTTTATACAAGAGGCTTGAGCATCTGTGAATTTTGGTATCTGAGGGGAGTCCTGGAACCCGAGGGACGATGGTACTATCCTAAGTCTCAGTTTTTCTCCCCTGGAAATATCCACCTCAACAAGCTCTTTTAAGGCTTAAGTATGAGAACATGGATGACATTTTTGAATACTAAGTATTCAAAACAAATGTGGGTATTAATATATATGCATATCAATATATATTTAACATATTACATATTTATTATTAAATCTCTGGTAAGCTTGATGTATAAACATTTATGAAAAAAAGATTATATATCGTTACTTGGCAGTGGGAAAATAGAAACTAATTATTCATGAAGAAAAAGGTTTTCATTTTCTATGGAGAAGAGCATTTGGAAATCAGAAAAAGTAAGTATAATGAGATGAAAAGAACAGACAACTGAACACTATATTTTAGATATCTAGTCACCCACTGAGAATTATTCCATACAACTTTCTGAAGTATATCCTGTTAACTGTTTATAACAGATTACTGGACTGGCCACCATGATGATGATCCCAATGCTAAAGCAACAAAGATTAAGCACCCTATCTATGCATCCATGGATACTAAACACTTCCTTCAGATTCCTCCAGAATGAAAGCTCATGGAGAGCAAGGGCCGTGCTTATCTTCCCCAGTGCTATATCTCAAAGGCCTAGAACAGTGCCTGGTACCTGACAGGTGCTCAAAAATACCATATTACAGACATCTGATTTATTCGTTCTATTCTATTTCTTATCTGTCCCTTCCTGCCAATAAGCTCCATGAGGCAATGAATATTACTTTGTTCACTGATGTGTCTCATGTGCCTTCAACAGTGCCTAGCACACTTTGGGGGGTTTCATAAATGTTCTGAGACTGAGGACTGACGGGAGTAGGAGGAGTAATTTAGAAGTAGTAAAGTCTCAGTAATCTAGGCTGCTCAAGGAGCTTCTTAACCTTTAGTTTTAAATGGCAGTTTCAAGGAAAATGGCTTCTACTGCCCGTTAAATGCAGAGTATTCAGCTAAATAACCAGACCTTTTAGGAGTTCCTCAGAAGATGAAGGCAGGGGAAAAAAGTCAGTTCCATATCCAAGGTTGCAAAGGCTGCTCCACATTCATCCATACTCACGCTCTCCTACACTGGTTTGTCAAATCCTTTATTTAAATATCTCATTATCTAAGACAATTTTATACTTACTGTCATGAAGGCTTATGAAACCTGCAAACCTGTCTTGCTGGAACAGGTACAATTTAAGCCAGTGATTGTTCAAAAGAGAAAGGAAAGGTGAAGAATGGCACCATTGTGAAGATTTAGAGCAGGAAGGTAGACAGCCCTCAGAGCTAACCTCTGTTCTCCAGGGTGTTTGTTTAGGCTCCTTAGACAATGCATCTGGCCTAAAGATACAGGGGGAAAAATTGTAAGTCTTCATGTATAATTTTTGTTGTTATATCTAAACTGATAGTTGAGGGCTAGGAGCTGAAACAATATTTTATAGAAGTATCATGTTGAAGTTTTTGCAGGTTTCAAAATATTTAAATATGTAAATTTCAATGAAGAGATGTTCAGATTTTTTTGATAGTCTAATGATTTTAAGCATCTCATTTCTAGTCACACACTGACAAAAGATGTTCAGATTGCAGTGTGAGATGGTTTCTATGGTTACAGTTGTTTCCTAGCATTTTAGTGACATCTTTTGTGAGCATTGGCTGCTTCACTTATTTGTCACTAATGTATGTGTAGAACTATAGTTAATAGCCTTGGGCGGACAAAAATTTTTTTTTCTGAATGGCTGTATTGTTTTTTAGCAGCATTTTTCAATAAGGTGACAATGCATTAGAATACTAATGGTATGTATGGTATTTTAAGATGTCAAGTTTTCAATAAAATGATAATGAAAATTTTGCATTTCATTTAATAGTTAAATATTCATGAATTTTCACAGCATGATGAACTGAGTGAAAAATAAAGAAACTGTATAATGTATAATACTAAACATCATAAATTAAGTTTCTTTTCATAGAAGCTATTCAAGAGTGTTTAATATATGGTTCTTCATGGATTTAGACCAATCTGAGCTAAATTAAAGGCATCTAAAAAGGAAACTTGTTTAAACCAATTTAACATATTTTAACACAGCATGTTTACAATGTAACAATATAAAGGAAAATGACACAGTACAAACAATATATACATTATATTAAAATTATGATCACTAAGTGGGGAATATAATCATTGGGCAACAATATTTTAAAGAAAGAAATTGTAAAGTAGCAGATGGAGGCATGCATGGGAGTAAAGCCTTCTGACATAACAATGAGTAATAAGATGAAAGTAAGCATAGAAATTGAGACTCTAAAAGTTCTGTCCAATGATGAGCTGTTTCAGCATTAGGCTAATTTCTGGAGAACCTAGGCATGAACATCATGTCTCCCCTTTGGCCCTGGACTGATCCAGTTCTAATGCAAATGTTAGAGTAAGGAAAAATACTGGCCAACATCAGAGATTAAAAGACGGTTCATCCAAATTCACATATCATTGTTGTCTGCAGCAGGACCCACTCCAACTGCCTATTACAAAGGGTGCATCTGTAATGAGTATTTGGAGATGCTGTATATGGAGCTGAGCTATTAGGGAAGCGACTAGTGGAATTCTAATTACTGATCATTTTGATATGGAAGATTTGAATCCTTATCAGAAAGATACTGACAATCACTAAATAACCCACAACCTGCTCTGCCAACTTCATGGCTGAGAACTGTTCAGTTATTCTCTCCTGACTGGCCAGGCATTCTGCTGACCCATCCTATTATCACTGTAGGATGGGACTGAGAGAACCATAATACTGAGACACAGAAGGGAGACTTGGCTTCTACTGAGAGCAAATCAAGAGCAGAACCGAAATAAAGTAGATAGAAAAATCATGGAGGTTTCTTAGGAAAATTAAAAACAGAACTACCATACAATCCAGCAATCCCACTTCTGGGCATATATCCAGAGAAGACCATTATTCGAAAAGACGCATGCACCCCAATGTTCACAGCAGCACTATTTACAGTAGCAGAGCATAGAAGCAACCTAAATGCCCATTGGCAGAGAAATAGATACAGAAGATGTGGTACATACATACAATGGAATAGTATTCAGCCATAAAAGAATGAAATAATACTATTTGCAGCAACATGGATAGACTTAGAGACTATCATACTAAGTAAATCAGATAGAGGAGGACAAACATGGTATCACTTACATGTGGAACCTAAAAAAAATGATACTAATGAACTTATTTACAAACAGGAACAGACTCACAGTCTTCAGAAACAAATTTATGGTTACCAAAGGGGAAAGGTGGGGGGGGTTGTAAATTAGGGGTTTGGAATTAATATATACACACTAATGTATATATAATAGATAATCAATAAGGCCCTAGTGTATAGCACAGAGAATTCTACTCAATATTCTTTAATAACCTCTATGGGAAAAGAATGTAAAAAAGAATGGATATATTTATATGTATAACTGAATCACTTTGCTATACACCTGAAACTAACAACATTGTAAATCAGATTTGTCTGAGAATGTGCACTTGGAATGCACAATTCTAAATCTTGTAGGTTAAAAGCATCATCAGAGTATTATTGCTTTACCCAGATTGGTGGTTAACTTGGTGCTATTCATCTCTCACAGGTATCATTGTCACTAATTTCCTTAATGCCTAACATATACATGTGTAATAATACTGATGGATAAATAAATGCAGATGGGAGTCAAATATAGTTCTTTTTAAAAGTATTTTATACATGAGAATGTTACTGTAAGCTCTATTATTTAACCAATTTAGTATTATCCTTGATCATGTTAAATGGATAATCATTTTACATATTAAAGAACAGAATTACCAATGAAAACAAAATAATTGATAAAAGTAAAAAACAAATTTCATGTAAGGTTTCTTTAATTTTTTTTCCCTTAATTTTAATAGACTATGAAAATCTAGTTCATTCTAACAAATGATCAAGTGGATAAACTGTGTTACTCAGTGTCCTGGCTCTACCACTTACTAGTTACACAACCTAGTGGGGGCAGCCTCACCTTTCATGCTTCAGTTTTATCACCTGTAAATGGGGACAACTGGAGTACCTACTTTATAAAATGTTACATACAGTAAGAGAGATAAATAAATATATAACACTTAGCATTATGCTAGTCAAATTATTGCAAGAACACATAAATATTAGTTCTCTTCAACATCATTATGCATGAATGTGTGCAGGCTAAGTTGCTTCAGTCGTGTCCAATTCTTTGTGACCCTATGGATTGTAGCCCACCAGGCTCCTCTGTCCATGGGATTTTCCAGGCAAGGATACTGGAGCAGGTTGCCATGCCCTCCTCCAGGAGATCTTCCCAATCCAGGGATCGAACCTGTGACTCATGTCTCTGACACTGGCAGAAGGGTTCTTTACCACTAGTGCTACCTGGGAAGCCCCTCAACATCATTATAGTCCATATTAATTTACTTAGAGAAAGTTTAAGAACCAGTAGAGAAATGGTGGGCAAAAGACATTAAAGATTTTCCTAGTACAAATGTCATTAAAGTGAATATAGGTACAAATAGTGTTTTAATTGAATATCTTAAACCAGAAAAAAAACTGTGGGCAAGAAGTCAACAGAGCAAATTGGCTCACTTTCTAGTCATCAGCTCCATTATCCATGCAAGTAGGTTGGCATAACTGATCTCTTCCAGGTCTAAATGGTGATTATGGTACAACTTTTTGAAACCTGATGCTTAGAAAGAATTTATAATAAAAAAGAACAAGTACTGTATGATCCCATTTATCTGGGGTATCTTAAATAGTCATATTCATAGAGACAGAAATTAGAATAGTGGTTCCCAGGGTTGACGGGAAAGGGGATGGGAAGTTCTTATCTAATGGGCACAGAGATTCAGCTTGAGATGATAAAAGTGTTCTGGAGATGTACGGTGGGGATGGTTGCACAGTAATGTGAGGTACTTAACACCACAAAACTGAACATTTAAACAGTTAAAGTGGGGAATTCCCTGGCATCCAGTGTTTAGGACTCTGGGCTCTAAATGCCAAGGGCCCAGGTTAAATTCCCAGGCAGGAAACTAAAATCCCACAAGCCATGCAGTGTGGCCAAAAAATAATAAATAAAATAAATTTTAAAAAGAAAACGGTTAAAGTAGTCAATTTTATGTGAAGTATATTGAGCCACAATAAAAAAGAAACATATAAATGGCCAATAAATATTTTGGGGCAAAGAAACAAAAAGGAATATAGTTAATCCAATTTACTGAGGTAAAAACAATGACCCTTGTCCATAATTTCAGGCACTTGGTCAAATAACATGTTATGATTTATGTCTGTTTGTATGATGCCCAAGACTCTAAGACTTTGATTTTAGTATTATCTTATCAAAGGTCCCTCATTAATTTTAGGTAACTCTTTTGGCTTCAGACTTGAGAATAAAACAATTATATCACATCACTATCAGAACAGTCCACTTCAGTGTCTCAGGAAGTCTAATGAGACCATTGTGAGCAGCACTCCTAGCAAGGTGATCTTCTTTACAATCAGTCTCTTGTACAGAACGACTAAAGAGAGCATTATTGAGACAAATTGTGGCTAATGCATTCTCCTTTATGCATTTCTGGGCTGATGACCAGCCCCATTAAATATCACCCCAAATGGACTGGGACTGCTACAGAACAGGAAAAAGACATTTTCTTCCTGCTAAGTACAGCTAACACAAACATCACCCAACATGAGTGCTGCCCTGGCACTTCTTTTCCATTTTGAGGTGTTTCTTGTATGTCTCAGGAGATAGAAAACTAATATCCTGTCTGCAGAGATTCCAATCAAGCAAGCACTTCATTTAGATAGGATCAAACTAACAGCAAATTTGATCTTTAGTTTCAAGGCCTTATCCTTTCACCCAAAAGTTACCCTGATTTCAAATAGCCCCATTTCTCTGTTTTATCAAGAAGTAGCAACAATCTACTACCACCACTGTTATTATGGCATTTCAATCAACTCGTTTTATTGTGGTTTGAGAAAACACTTTGTTGAAAACCAAAAGAAAATCTGCCACGTTTCCATTCAGACATATGGCAGGGAAAAAAAGCTTAATAACCAGTAATCAGAGTCTGCCTTCTCTGGGTGGAATCCACTGTGGACAAAAACAATTTATGCTGCATTGGACAAAAATAGTTCATCGATGTTATTCTTCCAGAGATAGTAAAATAATTCCTTCTCATCTGATATCCCAAAACTAGGGGGGAAAGAGTTCAGATAACGTCGGGATCGATAAAGTCACAAAAGCAAAGTCATGGAGGAAATACATCTTGAAATTACTGTCTTGCTCTTTTTTATCACAGAACTAGCCAAAGAATAGTCAGAGCCATTATGAAGGCTGGTATTACAACAAGTTTTAGTTCAGGGAATCATCAAAGTTAAAAACAACAAAGATATAATATGTATCTACCTAGAGTAGTGATTGCCGTGATCAACAATCTGTAGTGTTTTTCCCTTTCAGAAAATAGACCTCTGATTATTCCCCAAGGCTTAAATAATACAGAAGAGTGAATATCAAAACTTATGTTTTAATATATTTCAAACTGGCATTTGAATATGGATATATATTCTATAGAATATTAATATAAACAAATTAACAAGACTTCATGAAAGTTCAACCTCAGGAGAAAGGAAGAAATATCCCTTTTCTTCATTATGTATCAATATCCTTTAACTCTTTCCCATAACCTCCCATGCTCAGAGTATTCTACTTTTGTCCCTGCATTATTATTCTCTCAGGCAAAAGTGCCCCTCTCTACAAATTACCTTTTCTTCAAAGGGCATGTGTTTCATTCCCAAAAGGTTTCTCAGTCTACACAGTGAACAGAAGGAGTTGTTACATCAACAAAACAAAAAAGTAGGCAGAACATGTTTTCATAATAATACAGTGATTCCTAAACATTGTTGCACATTAGAATGGTCTACAAAGTTTTTGAAAAACCTGCTGCTCAGGTCATAACCCAAGCCAATAAAATCAGAATGTCTAGGGATACGAGCCAGGTAGAGTACTTTTTTTTTTTCCTCTCTTTTTTTTTTTATTAGTTTTGCCATACAATGATATTATATCACCATGGGTTTACATATGCTCCCCCTCCAGAACCTCCCTCCCTCCTCCCTCTCCCCGGGAAATCTCGTTGCAACAGCCCGGAGCATCAATCCTGGGCTGGCGATTGATTAGACATATGATAATTAACATGTTTCAATGCCATTCTCCCATATCATCCCACCCTTTCCCTCATCCACAGAGTCCACGAGTCTATTCTATACATCTGCGTTCCTTCTGCTGTCTCACATGTTGGGTTCTTGTTACCGTCTTTCTAAATCCCATATATATGCGTTAATATACCCTATTGCTGTTTTTGCTTCTGGCTTACTTCACTCTGGATAATGGGCTCCAGTTTCGTCCATCTGAGTAGAACTGATTCAAATGAATTTTTTTTCTAATGCTGAGTAATATTCCATTGTGTATATGTACCACAGCTTTCTTATCCATTCGTCAGTTGATGGGCATCTAGGTTGCTTCCATGTCCTGACTATTGCAAACAAAGCAGCGATGAACATTGGGGTACACGTGGCTCTTTCAATTCTGGTTTCCTCGGTGTGTATGCCCAGCAGTGGGATTGCTGGGTCATATGGCAGGTCTATTTGCAGCTTTTTAAGGAATCTCCACACTGTTTTCCATAGTGGCTGTACTAGTTTGCAATCCCACTAACAGTGTAAGAGAGTTCCCTTTTCTCCACATCCTCTCCAGCATTTATTTCTTGTAGATTTTTGGATTGCAGCCATTCTGAGTGGTGTAAAGTGATATCTCATTGTGGTTTTGATTTGCATTTCTCTGATAATGAGTGATGCTGAGCATCTTTTCATGTGTTTGTTAGCTATTTTTATGTCTTCTTTGGAGAAATGTCTGTTAAGTTCTTTGGCCCACTTTTTGATTGGGTCATTTATTTTCCTAGAATGGAGCTGCAGGAGTTGCTTGTATATTTTTGAGATTAATTGTTTGTCCATTGCTTCATTGGCTATTATTTTCTCCCATTCTGAAGGCTGTCTTTTCACCTTGCTTATAGTTTCCTTTGTTGTGCAGAAGCTTTTAATTTTAATTAGGTCCCATTTGTTTATTCGTGTTTTTATTTCCAATATTCTGGGAGGTGGGTCATGTAGGATCCCGCTTGGGTTTATGTCAGAGAGTGTTTTGCCAATGTTATCCTCTAGGAGTTTTATAGTTTCTGGTCTTATGCTTAGATCTTTGATCCATTTTGAGTTTACCTTTGTGTATGGTGTTAGAAAGTGTTCCACTCTCACCACTACTTTTCAACATAGTTTTGGAAGTCTTGGCCACAGCAATCAGAGCAGATAAAGAAATCAAAGGAATCCAGATTGGAAAAGAAGAAGTAAAACTCTCTCTGTTTGCAGATGACATGATCCTCTATATTGAAAACCCTAAAGACTCTACGAGAAAATTACTAGACCTAATCATTGAATATAGCAAAGTTTCAGGATACAAAATCAACACACAGAAATCCCTGGCATTCCTATACACTAACAATGAGAAATAGGAAAGAGAAATTAAGGAAACAATTCCATTCACCATCAAAACAAAAAGAATAAAATACTTAGGAGTATTTCTACCTAAAGAAACAAAAGACATATATAGAAAACTATAAAACACTGATGAAAGAAATCAAAGAGGACACAAACAGATGGAGAAATGTGCCGTGTTCGTGGATTGGAAGAATCAATATAGTGAAAATGAGTATACTACCCAAAGCAATCTATAGATTCAATGCAATTCCTATCAAGCTACCAGAGGTCTTTTTCAGAGAATTAGAACAAATAATTTCACAATTTGTATGGAAATACAAAAAACCTCGTATAGCCAAAGCAATCTTGAGAAAGAAGAATGGAACTGGAGGAATCAACCTACCTGACTTTAGGCTATACTACAAATCCACAGGCATTAAGACAGTATGGTACTGGCACAAAGACAGAAATATAGATCAATGGAACAAAATAGAAAGCCCAGAGATAAATCCACGCATCTGTGGACACCTTATCTTTGACAAAGGAGACAAGAATATACAATGGAGAAAAGATAACCTCTTTAACAAGTGTTGCTGGGAAAACTGGACAGCCACTTGTAAAAGAATGAAACTAGAACACTTTCTAACACCATACACAAAGATAAACTCAAAATGGATTAGAGTACTTTTTTAAAGATCCCCAGCTAATTCCAGTTTACGGTGCAGCAAAGCTTGAGGAACATTTCAGTATATGTGGTAGTTTAGTCACTCAGTCGTGTCTGACTCTTTGCCACCCCATGGACTGTAGCCTGCCAGGCTCCTCTGTCCATAGGATTCTCCAGGCAAGAATACTGGAGTGGGTTGCTATTTCCTTCTTTAATTTCAAGATATAATGGAAGTTAAAATCTGTTATTAATTATACGCCAATAAAACATCTCTTCACACAAATGGTCAAGAGTTGGCATGGTGTTTTTTAATATGTATGTACCTGGGTACACCAGATCTTCAGGGCAGCACTCAGGATCTTTAGCTGTGATATGCAAACTCTTAGTTGCAGCATGTGGGACCTAGTTCCCTGATCAAGGATTCAACCTGGACCACCTGCCTCGGAAGCTCAAGAGTCTCAGCCACTGGACCACCAGGGAAGACCCAAGAAATGGCAATGTTTTGATTTCTTAGTGTTATTTTATCTTTAATAATCCTAGAAAAGTCAATTCAAAGTGAAGCTTTCAGCTTAAATAATATAAAGCATTTGTTCTTTTTTTATCATTATTAAATCAATACCACACTGGCCTCACTAGATATTTTCTTATTCACGATTTTCTTTTTATGATTTTGTTTCTACTATCATTTTCCTGATGGGTCTGGCATACACTGTACTCAGGGGAAAGGTGTGTTCACTCCCTTTCTAGAAAGGCTATTTTTCCAGTATGGTATAGGTTCTGTGATATGAGGGGAAGTGTCAAGCCACATCCATTGTAATCTCTTAATTTTTGTCCTCAGACTCCAAAAACCTTATTTCCACCTAGAAACAGTGTGTTAAATCCTTATTTTGTACCTTCCATTTGTAGATAATGCAAATATCTTTCCACTCTAAACTTATTCTATCAACAATTTAAAAATCTATTTCTATCACCCAATACCTTTTCTAAGGAAAATAATTTCTATATTCTGATTGACAAGCTGAAGAAATTACTATATAATCCAAACTTATTTTGACCATCTTCCTTAAAATGCTATTAAACCAGTCTGTTGCCTTTGTTCAAATGCCACTATGACTTTTAATATTTATATTTTCAGACATCTGGTTCCTTTTTTTCCAGGCTTTTTGATTAAGACAACCTTGGAAACAGTCAACTTCACTTTTATTTTGTAGAGTCTAGATGGTTTTATTATCTGAATGTTCCCTTGTCTCTTCACATTTTCTTGTCCAATAACTGATATATTCATATATAAGAATACAAACAGAAGGAAAATTAAATAACCCCTTTCAAAAATTCCTTTGGTATTATGAGAGTTAATCAACAATAGAAAAAATTTAATATAAATCCAACTGAGTTAATTCTTGCTCACACCTTGATTTCCATGAACATTTATTAGTTTCCTTAACAGATTTGGAAGTCTCTTTTAAGTTCAGAATACCATAGTTTCTAAGTCCTTATACTATGCCTTATTTATGAACCTACCTACGATGATTCTAACTTGAGTTAACAATAAATTAACAAGCATTTACTAAAGGTCTACTCCATGCCTGGCACTGTGCAAGGCATTATAAAGAAGGCAGATGGAAAGGAGCCAGAGAATCATCTCTGGAATTAGTAACCTGGTTGAGTAGGTGAAATGCTATTGGTTATAAAACACAGCCATTTTCTGAACTGCTAGGAAAGGAAAAACAGGCAACTCATTAAATTTTGACATGTTATCATGTATGTCAAGATGCATTGACATTTTAAGAGTCATTCTAATTTTAGAAATGCAAAAATATAAAGTGCATCTTAGTTTTAAACACAATAGGTTATATACTGTAACAATAATACACAAAAGAAAATAATACACAATAATGGTAAATACAGGAGAGGTTGCAAACACAGTGATCCGTAAAGGGTTGCTGCAATAGATACCACTGCAACCACTTGGATGGTTTGCACAACCAAATCTAAATGGGACAGAAAGTCAAAAGCATCAGTGAAGTCCCCTGAGTTCCACATCACACAGGATGGCAAATCCCTATGCACTCACTTTAATGAGAAAAACACATTGAATACCACACTCACATCTGATCCACTGTCACATGCTACTAATCTTACACCCACAATCTTTCACATCCATCCCTTTTTTCCTTCCACACTTCCCACTGTACTATTTCCTCTCACAATTTTCTCTACCAAATCTCTCTAGGCAGTATCTAAATTAATCTTCCCTGCCCATAGCTCTGAGCACAGCAATCCCAACATCGTGGAGATGGCAACAATGGCTAATCAATGATGACTAAACTACTTATCTGGCATCCAAAGCCCTAGAAGATCTACCCTGGTAGATGTTATCTCCTACTTTTCTATTGCAACAGTAGTTCTCTTAAAACATTTCCATTTAATTGACTCATCAGATCAATATTCTCCATCCCTTGTAAAATCTGGTCTCTGTGAAACATTGATGATTAAACACTCCGGGCTAGCACGTAATACAGTACATCTGTGCCCTTCTCCCACCAATTAGCTATATGCTTGTCCAAACCTATTTATGCCAGTATTACTTGTTCTTGCAATTATGTGATTTAATTAAACACAAGTAATGATAAAATATGAGTACAGAAATTAAATTGTTTCTATGAAAAATGATTTATATGCTTTATTAAAAAACACCAAGCTGATAAAAGAATGATGTCAAATTAAAAATGCGTGATACAGCTATCTGTGGGGTCACAGAGTTGAACATGACTGAGTGACTGAACTGACTGATACAGCTAGTCAGCAACTGAACTGACTGATGGATTGAGAAAATAAATAATAAAAATATAGAAAGGTACCACACTCATATTGCTGTCAAGTGTCTCCCAGTTTTGCTCCATGTTAAATAAACCAAACTGGTTTATGTCAATTCAAGCATAAAATGGTGTGTTTTGGGCAAGATCTACAATAAGCAGACTCCTACTCCAAGAAAACGACCTGTTCTTCAAGAAAAGACTGGCAAATAAATGCATGTCTGTAAATTTTATGTTAAAAAGGATACTGTGTTGTTTTTTTTTTTAATGATTCTTCCACTTTTATCAAGCTTTCAACTTACGAACTAGCTACTAATATAAACTCAATTGATACAGAAATTCTCGTCCTACCCTGGGCACTAACCAAACTTTTAACTCCTAGACCCATACCATTTCTTCTTCAAGAAATAAGGATTTCTCACATCTCCTACTATTCAAATCAACATAAACCACAAGAATCTGCGCAGATGTCCCTATCCCTATGAAGTATTTCCTGAAGCCTTCCTGCCAAAAATCAGAGTCAGAGGTACCTGAGGGTTCTAATATCAGTCCTATCATCTACTATGGGGACCTAATCAAATGCATTAACCTGTAAGTCTCAATTACTTCATCTACAAAATGGGGAAATACCTATTCACATATGGCTATTAAAGGGTTTAATGTGTAAAACACTAAGAATAATGCCTGTAATGTAGGTGGGTTCAAAAAATGAGATCCCAACCTCCACCCATGTATCCAGAAGAGTTCTTTATTGCTGAGCCACCAGGGAAGCCCTGTATTATAACAGTTTCAGTATTGTCTCTTACCCTCTATAGATGATATATTCCTTGACTACTAAGCTGTGCAGCTAATATGTTTTGTGAGCATCTGTCTTGCTCTTAAATAAATAGACCATTAAGTGAAAGGTTGAATGACTGATGAACTTTTGTTCTGGTTACACAAATAGAGGCCTGGCAAAAGAACAACAACAACAAAAAAAAAAAAACAGTTTACAGTATTTTACACGTTTTGTATTTGACTTTCTGTAAGATTTTCTTCAATAGGATAGTTAAATGCTTAATTACAGCAAATTATAGGAGCTTGGGCTCCCCTGGTGGCTCAGATGGTAAAAGAATCTGCCTGCAATGCAGGAGACCCAGGTTCAATTCCTGAGTTGGGAAGATTCCCTGGAAAAGTGAATGGCAACCCACCCTAGTGTTCTTGTCTGGAGAATACTATGCACAGAGGAGCCTGGTGGACTACAGTCTATGGGGTCACAAAGAGTTGGACAGGACTGAGCAACTAACACACATTCAGTTTTTTAGTTGACAGGATCTTAAAGATTCATCCTTCTCTATTTCTTTTTTGAAAGGCTTCATTTTTTGTTTCTTTGTTAATTCTGCCTTTCTCCTAAAAACGCTGAAGGACTAGATTACACCTGACAGCAGTCTTGGCAGCCCCTGGAGAATTCAAGTCTTCGAAATGTAAACGTTCTTTGGGAGAAGATAAACCTTTTTCCTGCTTTCCTCCTCCCTCTCAGCCCCTTAAACTCCCCCCAAAGGATTAAAAATCTGCATCCTTTTTAGTTGACAATTGACTGGAACATTTTGCAAATAAGTGCCAGGCCTCAATGAAGTGTAAAATACTGACTGTATTAGCTAGTTATTTAGAGAGATGTTAAGATGCTCTTGCCAACATACATTCAATTTAGGCTTTGCATGTTTTGCGTGATCTCCCAGGCAGCATTTGCTTGAAAATGTTGGAATTTAAATTTAAAGTTTTCACATTTGTGGGGGGTTTTTTTGTTCTTAATTTTAAAAGCGGCAATAATTTTAGTTCTTTAGAACAGACTCTAGGGTTAATCTTTGTATATGAGTATATGATTATACATATACGTAAAGTTTAAAAAAATTATTACACTTTCTTTTTCTTTTGCTCTCTTCTAATTTTTGTCATTGAACTTAAACTTTCTCAGTGTCAAAAAACTTAAAATGGAACAGCAGTGCTGTTTTTGTAGAGATGGCTTTTTTAGGTCCACATCCTTCTTGGGTTAAACATATAGATTCACATGTAATTCTACAATCATAGCCTACAAGGTTATTAAGGGGCAATGAAAAGTCTCTTAGCTACCTACCACGTAAGGCATGTGACAGAACCTACTTAAGTCACATATGAAGGATTTCTCCTCAACCAAGAGGAATCATGTTCCTTGATAAAGGTCATTCCAAACTATCACTAATTAATATGTCTAATAGTAACAACAATATATGTTTGTACATGTAGAAGACATTCATTATTTTGGCTGTCCAACTGAAGACGCAGACACGTCTGGGCATATTTAGCAAAACATTAGGTTAAGCTTAACTAGGGCTTTGTCACACATGCATGCATGGTTATTCACTTCACAGCTCTAGGGGAACCATTCATGTCATGGACTGGGCGCAGGCCGGAAAAGAATTTCCAGACATGAGACAGAATGAGAGAGAAATAAAGCTTATTAGAGTGGGAGACGCTGTTAGAACAGGGGCCAGCTCAAGGGAGAACTGACATTAAACAGGGGTCTTTAGTCCACTTTTACACCCAGGGAGCGGGATATGGGTCTTATGGATCATTTGCTGATTGGATGAGGCATGTATACTGGGTGGGAGAAGAGTAGGGCAAATACTTTCTCCTTATGGGGTAGGAGGGGAGACAGGTTATATTGTTCCATTAATGGTTACAACATGGGGGAGGGAAGCATGACAAGGGTCTGGCTTCTCCTTTCCTGCATTCCAAGACCCTCCTTGGATTTATCTGCTCTTTCGTCCTTGGGTCACCACAATTCACACAGACTATTGCATTATGACAAGCAGGGAATATTGACCGAGGGTGAAACATGGGCTCTGGGTAGACAAAAATATCAGCAACAGGGACAGAAGCTTTCAGAAGGCCAACAGTAGCATCAGACATCCAGCTTTAGCGTTCACCAAAAGAGCAAAGTAAACAGTGTGGTAGACTGATTCACAAGCAAATAAGACTCCCCCTGGGGGCCCCCAGAAATGCTTGGAAGAGAGGAAATTTTTGAATGACTACAGTTCCTTCATGAGATGGAAATGAGGTTCAAAAATATACATGTCTTTTCCAAGGACATTCAGGTAGACAAACCAGGAACAGAAGTCATTGGTTTTTTCATAGTCATGTACAACCACCAGTAGTCTATAAATGATAACTATGTGAATGACATACTTTTATATTTGATAAAAGATTGAAACAGAGGGCCACCTCTGAGAGTGTGCCCTAATGTTATCAACATTATCCTTATAAAACTGGATGGAGAATTATTTAATAGCCAAGTACTTTGTGATATCAATAAACAAGAAAAAAGTACAAACTTGCATCCAGTCCTAATACAATTATTTCACTAAAAGATTCTTTTTGCTATGACAATGACTAAACACTGTCAGATATAGTCTACCACCCATCCAGCTTACACAGAAGTTGCAGGTCATTTTAGAGAACAGTGTTGAAAGAGAAGCTTCAAAACTAGTTTTTATATTCTCAAGTGTAATCTGTTGAAATGACTCATAGCTGTACCTACGCCCCATGTTTGAAAGTTTTAAACCAAATCTTGCTGTATATGCCTTCCACTGTATACTTACAATTGCATGGACTTTGATACCGGAATACTTCGATGGGAATTCCAGCTTGATACTTATAAACTGTGTAGCCTTGATTCAGTCACTGAGCCTTTCTGAAGCCATCTCTTCACTGTGTATAATTTTACACAAATTATAACATATAATGTTATAATTGTATAAAATACAATTATAACATTCACCCTGCAAAACTACAGGCATAGAGAGATTATCTGATATAAAATTTCACAAATGGTATTGATAACCATTACTATTTTTGTTACATAATTGTTGATATAGAAATCTAGTATTTTAGTCCTTAAGAACTAAAGATTAAGTACATGCAACAGAATGTGTACAGAATCTTAAGTGAAGAATATAAGATCTTCACAAAGAAGATAAGATCAGAAGAAAAGATGATCTAAATCTGCTCAAATACTGACATATGTACCAACTTACTAGTATATCACGTGATACTGAACCAACCTAGCCTTCTTCTTACTATTTATAATTTTATTAAAATTTAACCAATATGATACTTATATAATTCAACCAGTGTTCCTGATGACTCAGCTGGTAAAGAATCTGCCTGCAATGCAGGAGACACTGGTTCAATTCCTGGGTCAGGAAGATCCCCTGGAGAAGGGATAGGTGACCCACTCCAGTATTCTTGGGCTTCCCTGGTGGCTCAGACAGTAAAGAATCTGCCTGCAATGTGGGAGACCTGGGTTCGAGCCCTGGGTTGGGAAGAACCCCTGGAGGAGGGTATGGCAACCTACTCTAGTATTCTTGCCTAGAGAATCCCCATGGACAGAGGAGCCTGGTGGGCTACAGTCCATGGGGTCACACAGCATCAGATACGACTGAGTGACTCACCACAGCATAGTACAGAAGAATATAAACAAATAAAAAATCATAGCCTTCCCTTTTCCTCCATTCAGTTCCATTCCCCTGAGAAAATCAACATTCCCTGTTGGATAAATGTCCTTCCCTAAATTATCCTATGATTACACCACCATACTCCAATATCTAGACTTGTCAGTCTTACCACCATCACTCCAGCAACAAATCACCTTGGAAATGTCAGCTTATGTTATTCTCTTGTATGTCTCTCTCCAACCACACCCAAACTATGAAATGCTTCTCTCCAACCACACCCAAACTATGAAATGCCACAGTTGGGGTATAGGACCTTAAAAGTCCTCTTAAATGCCCACAGGAGACTGTTGGAGTCCTTGTGAATTGCAGCTCTACTCACCAAAGAGATGGCTGATATAGGCCACTGATTACAGTGATCTTTATGGTCCAAATCATGATACCTGTGAGAGTGAAGGGGAGCACCATTAATAATTTCAGTGGATAACCAGGACTGTCTGACACTAACTGGTATATATTGTCTGCCTACATTTAATTCATACTGACACTTCTGCCTTCTCAATCTCCCTCAAAACATGACTTTAATGGTATTATATCTAGTTCACAGTTCTTCAATGACTCCGCACTCTTTAGAACAGTATTTCTAAAAATCTTTGTCTTGGGATATTAATGCCCTAGTGACACTTTTTTTTAACTTAAAAGTGAAAACTGGAGGTGTGTAGATGCCACCTCACCCTATTGTCTTCAAACTACACTACATTCAAATGACCAGGCTGGCCTCTGAAAGTATTTGAGTTTAGGATCCCCATTAACTTACCAACTCCAAGCTCATTTAATAACAAAGTCCTTCTCTCCGACACCCAAACTCTACCCCAATGTGTATGTCTTCCAACTAGGTTGTTAGCTGCCTATCATTTTTATACTTGGCTATATGCAGAACAAATGCTCAGTAAATATGTACTGAGAGGAGGTAGGGAAGGAAAATAGGACTGAAGGAAGGGAGGGAGAGTTGTTTTGATTAAGTCAATGGATACTTTCCATGCATTTCTGTCTAATCTGTTTTTTTTTTCAGTGTTATTAACTGTTATACATAATTCATATACAACATTGCACAAGTTGGAGGTATAAAACATATTGATTTGATATATGTATATATTGTAAAATAATTACCACAATAAATTTAGTAAATATCCATCACTTCACATAGTTAAAAATATTTTTCCTTTTGAGAACTTTACTTTTTCTCCTGAACTTTTTATTTTGTATTGAGGTATAGCCAATTAACAATGTTTTAACACTTTCAGGTGAACAGAAAAGGGATTCAGCACATACAAATGTATTCATTCTCTCCCAAACCCCCCTCCCATCCAGGCTGCCACATAACATGTGCTATACAACATGTCTTTGTTGGTTATCCATTTTAAATACAGCAGTATGTACATTTAAGATCTACTCTCTTGGCAACTTTCAAACATGCCATACATCCCTAGAACGTATTTGTTGTATAACTGGAAGTTTGTGTCTTTTGGCCATCTTTACCCAATCCCCTCCTACCCACTTTAATCTACTGCATGGATTCAGGTGATCTTTCGGCAGATCAGTGAATAACGCTGGTATTAAGGATACACAAGCTTCTTTCTACCCCTGTACATTCCCTGTCACTGGAGTCACTAATGGGGAAAATGATAAAAGTGAAAGGGTTCCGTCCTTTAAAAGTAATCCTAATTTGAGGAGGAAAGTACAAGCCCTGATTTGGGTGGGAAAATCTTTTATTCTAGCCCCTTTCCATGAGTACTAATTGCACACATGCATGCTAAGTCACTTCAGTTGTGTCCGACTCTGTGCGACCCTATGGACCATTGCCTGCCATGCTCCTCTGTCCATAGGGATTCTCCAGGCAAGGATACTGGAATAGGTTGCCATGCCCTCCTCCAGGGGTCTTCCCCACCCAGGGATCAAACCTGTGACTCTTATGTAAGTCTCCTGAATTGGCAGGCAGGTTTTTACCACTAGCGCCACCTGGGAAGCCCTAATTAGTTAGTTGCAAAATGATAGGCAGAGAGCCCAAAGGTATGCCATAGAAACTAGGTAAGCTTAGTGGTCCAGAAGCTGAACAGAAGTGTAGAAGGACTATGAACTATAAGAGCAAGGAGTGAGCAGTGAGTGGTGGAACTCCTTGAAGAAACAAACACCAAAGGCAGGACTATAGTTGCTTGAGATCAATTATTTGGAGTTGCTAGTTTTACTATCAAAATTTTCACTGTTGTTTTTGGGATCAAAAAATGTCAATCATTTCTTCAGATGTTTTAGGAAGTATGTTTTGGGGACACATTAAATGTGAGTTCTACTGTTGACTGCTGTCGAGCAGTTAATGGTTGGATGGGGTCCCTAAAATACAGTTAGGTATGATCATCTTTTCCACTGCCTTCTAGCTAAATTTGTTACACAACCAAGAAGAAAGTTTGAGGCAATTGTATTGTGAGAGAGCTGTTAAATCAATCGCCAGCCCAGGTTTGATGCTTGATACGGGATGCTCAGGGCTGGTGCACCAGGATGACCCAGAGAGATGGAATCGGGAGGGAGGTGGGAGGGGGGTTCTGGAAGGGGAACACATGCATACCCATGGCGGATTCATGTCAACGTATGGCAAAACCAACATGATAATGTAAAGAAAATAAATTAATTAATTAAAAGAAAAGATCTGCTGGTCTTAGAAAAGTTACTATAGTCAGAAAAAGATATGTGATGATAATGTTGATGATGATGTTGTTGATAATGATGATGATAATGTTGTTGGTAATGATGATAATGATGATGGTGTTGGTGTTGGTGGAGGCGATGGTGGCTGTTGTAAAGATGACAATGATTTGATAGGGTGAAAGAAGTACACAACCAAGAGTGAGAAAGCCTTGGTACTAGTGCAGGTCTGCCATAGACCAGCTCCATGACTGTGAACAAATCACCTAATTATTCTAAGATGTAGATTTCTCATCTCTATGATGGGAAGATTAATACTTTCCTGTGTGCCTCTTAAGGCTGTTACATGGGAAAAGCAAGAAATAGATGGAATCACTCTGTAATCAGCAACATGCTTAAGTATGTAATGACACAGATTTGCTCAACTGCCTCTGCCAACCAAGTTATCACGATGAGTTGCTAGCCAGGTTGCTAGTTTTCAGATGGGATCATGTGAGGTGGGAAAAAAAAAAAAAACACATGCAGAGGCTACTGGACTTTGGGAGCTTTGTGTGGAAAATGTAACCAATATATGAGGTTGTAGTAAGTGTAAGGTTTATAATCCTAATTCAATGTAACTTATATAATCTTTTTAAATAACACATTTTTATGGCATTTATATTTTCAAAGTGTTTTCTAAATAGCTGACTCATAATAGAAAATAGGGCTTC
Organism: Antilocapra americana; assembly: GCA_007570785.1. Lineage (NCBI taxonomy): Eukaryota > Metazoa > Chordata > Mammalia > Artiodactyla > Antilocapridae > Antilocapra > Antilocapra americana. Next base: position 2,463,412 of record ML661902.1, read on the forward strand.
CCTTGTGGTGCAGTGATAAAGAATCTGCCTGCCAATGCAGGAGACACAGATTTGATCCCCGGGTCAGGAAGATCCTCTGGAGAAGGATATGGCAACCCATTACCGTATTCTGGAGAATTCCATGGACAGAGAAGTCTGGCGGGCTACAGTCCATGCAGATGCAAAGGAGTCAAACATGACTTAGCAACTAAACAACAAAAACAAATAGAAAAATAAGTATTCAAAAGGATGAATGGGGCTTCCCTTATGGCTCAGCTGGTAAAGAATCTGCCTGCAATGTGGGAGACCTGGGTTCAATCCCTGGGTTGGGAAAATCCCCTGGAGAAGGGAAAGGCTACCCACTCCAGTAGTCTGGCCTACAGAGTTCCATGGACTATATAGCTCACGGGGTTGCAAAGAGTTGGACATGACTGAGCGACTTTCACTGAGCAACTTTCACTTTCACTGAGCAAAAGATGAAAGGGAAAATGCTATGGCTGAAAAGGAAGTGTTGCCCTGGCCCTCAGAATAATTTAAACTCTAGTCTATTTTACTATAGGGTTCTGAACAAAGATCTCGGTTTCCCCACCTGCCAATTGAGGATGAGGAACTGGATGATTTTCAATGTCTTCCTAACTTTTAATATTTGATAATTATGTGAAATTACCTGTGCTCTCCCATGTTTCCAGATGGAGATGACACTGAATGACATTCTCATCTGAGCCAGCCCTATTGTCATCTCTGCTTCTCCTAGCATCAATGGGATGTGACAAGCAAAGAAGGAATGGAGGAATGTGCTTTGAAAACCAAATATGATATACTTTTATATCTAAAATATCTGTTTATACATTTCATGCAATTTGTAGGATGTAAATATCAAAGCAAAAACTTGATAAAGTTTGCATGCAAGTACCAATAGTTGGGTTAAATGGAGAACTAGACATGAATCTGGCCACCACTAATGAATGGGCTATGATTCACAGGCTGGATCAGAGTTCTCCAGATCACAAATGGCAGAAGACAAACTAGAAGACAGAGGGAGTACTGGAAGTCAAGACCTATTCAATTTAGTTCAGTTCATTCATTCAGTTCAGTCGCTCAGTAGTGTCCGACTCTTTGCGACCCCATGAACTGCAGCACGCCAGGCCTCCCTGCCCATCACCAACTCCTGAGACTACCCAAACCCATGTCCATTGAGTCAGTGATACCATCCATCCATCCATCTCATCCTCTGTCACCCCCTTCTCCTCCTGCCCTCAATCCTTCCCAGCATCAGGGTATTTTCCAATGAGTCAACTCTTCGCATGACGTGGCCAAAGTATTGGAGTTTCAGTTTCAACATCAATCCTTCCAATGAACACCCAGGACTGATCTCCTTTAGGATGGAGTGATTGGATCTCCCTGCAGTCCAAGGTACTCTCAAGAGTCTTCTCCAACACCACAGTTCAAAAGCATCAATTCTTCAGCACTCAGCCTTTTTCACTGTTCAACTCTCACATCCATACATGACTACTGGAAAAACCATAGCCTTGACTAGATGGACCTTTGTTGGCAAAGTAATGTCTCTGCTTTTCAATATGCTGTCTAGGTTGGTCATAACTTTCCTTCCAAGGAGCAAGCATTTTTTAATTTCATGGCTGCAGTCATCATCTGCAGTGATTTTGGAGCCCCCAAAAATAAAGCCTGACACTGTTTCCACTGTTTCCCCATCTATTTGCCATGAAGTGATGGGACTGGATGCCATGATCTTAGTTTTCTTAATGTTGAGCTCTAAGTCAACTTTTTCACTCTCCTCTTTCACTTTCATCGAGGCTCTTTAGTTCCTCTTCACTTTCTGCCATAAGGGTGGTGTCATCTGCATATCTGAGGTTATTGATATTTCTCCCAGCAATCTTGATTCCAGCTTGTGCTTCTTCCAGCCCAGTGTTTCTCATGATGTACTCTGCATATAAGTTAAATAAGCAGGGTGACAATATATAGCCTTGATGTACTCCTTTTCCTATTTGGAACCAGTCTGTTGTTCCATGTCCACTTCTAACTGTTGCTTCCTGACCTGCATACAGGTTTCTAAAGAGGCAGGTCAGATGGTCTGGTTATTCCCATCTCTTTCAGGATTTTCCACAGTTTATTGTGATTCACACAATCAAAGGCTTTGGCATAGTCAATAAAGCAGAAGTAGATGTTTTTTCTAGAACTCTCTTGCCTTTTCGATAATCCAGTGGATGCTGGCAATTTGATCTCTGGTTCCTCTACTTTTTCTAAAACCAGCTTGAACATCTGGAAGTTTACGTTCATGTATTGCTGAAGCCTGGCTTGGAGAATTTTGAGCATTCCTTTACTATCGTGTGAGATGAGTGCAATTATGCGATAGCTTGAGCATTCTTTGGCATTGTCTTTCTTTGGGATAGGAATGAAAACTGATCTTTTCCAGTCCTGTGGCCATTGCTAAGTTTTCCAAATCTGCTGGCATATTGAGTGCAGCAAAGACCAACTAAATGTCCATAAGGATCTTGGCTTTCTTCAATGCATTTTCCTGAGCCAAGTGCATCCCTGTTTCTACAAATTGCAAGGATAACATGTTAGAATTTACTGTAAATAGTTCACATGCTTTAGGGTTATTAAATAATTTTAGCCCACTATGCCACAATTGTCATCTTGACATTGAAATCCTCCTGTATAAGAACTCATAATGTTTGCCTGTCCCTAAAGGTTTGCACTATTTTTCAATTGCATTCTATGCAGTGTCCCCCTCCTACATTAATCTTTTCCAACTCCTTTCAGTCAGTTTTGGAAACAAAGAGAAGTTCCAGAATTGAAAGAACGCTTTATTGGTTTCCTTCTAAGTTCTTACCAGTTTTGTATGAGGAAATACTTTTATATATAATCTGATTCTATCCTGCCATGAAAGAAAAACTTTACCTCTTAATTCTGTATTTTCTATTATCAATAAAAAGACCCTCAAAGGGTGCTACTGAATAAGGCATTTGGCAGTTCTTGATTTTCATGTCTCCACTATATCTCCCAGCACAACTTATACCATATACTCTATAAATGTCCCTTTTATCAATCTGAACTTTTGAATATATCCTTACCTCTAACAGGAATATTCACCTATCCACCCAATCACCCATTCCTCTCACTCATCCCTACTTACCCTATAATATTAATTCAAATATCCCCTTTCCTGGAAACTTTGACCAACATCAGTATATGCATATACACACATAAATACAGAGTTAGATGCTTTTTAACTCAGCTCCCATAGCAACCTTTACTTAATCCCTACTTACTACCACAGCACACTCTAATTGTTGGCTTATTTTCCTCTCCAAATGTATGCAATAACCTTCTTGTGGTCAGGGACTGTCTTATTCACATCCGTTTCTCTGTCACCTAGCACAGTACTTGGACTACAGAAAGTAGTCAAGAAATAGTCAGTAAGTGAATAAATGCATCATCTCAAGCCCAAGGTCCTCCCACTACTTCTCTAAAGAAATCTTTTCTGCTTCCACATTAAAATTATGAAAATTTAACAAGCTCTTGATGACAATTTGGAAACCTCACTAGGACCTCTCAGACAGTATTTCTCTTGTGTTTCAAAATGTATCTGCTTTGCATGACAGTCCAGATGTCAGCCTTCGTACATTTTCCCAGAATTACCTTGAGTCGAATATGCACCTCCCGTGTAGTTCCAAACCTTCTATCTGGGCAGGCAGCTCTGTTGTTAGCTAACTGTCGGCATTACACTGCAGAATTCATAAAGGATTGTCAGCACGGTGCAGTATTACTATGTGAGATCATTTGCTCATGTAAAGACACATTAAATCTAGAAGTTGCTTTGTCTCTTGTCAAGGGAATTGTGCACCGTTACATTTGAGATGAGAGTTTGCAGTGTCAACCTGCTACTGCTGTTTTTGCTACCCACGGTAGAAGAATCGACAATTCCTGCTTGATTCCTTGTTTTTCTACTCTGGTAACAACTTAGCCATTATCCAAACAGGAATCGTATCACTGCCAGGAAAATAAAATCCCTTGGGGCAAGGGTCAGTCCATTCAAGTTTCTCTACCATGGGCTTGAGTCCTGCTCTTTACCCTCAGGCCAGTGTCTGGGCACTGCCACTCCTTGCTAAGAGGCTTCCCTCCGTTTGCCATATGAGCTTCCAAACCGGTATTCAAGATTTCCCAACGTCATATTTTACCAAGTTTCGACCAGGCTTCCAACACCAACTTCCTACTGGCATTACCACCTATTTGTTGCCCAAACTTATGGAAACATACTCTATTGGCCAGGCTAACACGTTACCTACACACGCAGAAGAGTTCCACTCCAGGACAGCACATTCCCCTCCAATTAGCACATTCCTAATTCCAAAGCCCTTTTCCTCTTAGTCTGCCCCAATCTGTAGACATCAATTGTGCCATGTCTGTCCTACACTGAAACAGGACACATGACAGGATTTGATATAAAGGATATTTCTAGCTTAGAAAAGAAGAAAGAATTGATGAAAGAAAAACAATTCAACTTCCTCTTTTTTTCCCAAGATTTTCTTCTCTCCTTTATTCCTTGTTTCCAAAATCCCTAGCAGACAATGAAATATCCAAACCAGGCAAAAACAACAAGAAGAAAAAGTTTAAAGAACCAGAGGCTCTTGGGGAAAGTTGGAATCTTTGCAAGTAGGAGAAGGTATTAATGTTAGCTCATTGGCCAGGCCTACTTTTTTTTAAAGGTTCTAGTTACTTTGGTAACCTCTATTATTACTAAGAAACAACACATTTTTAGCACTAAATTTTGCCTCGGGAGGCCCCTTTCAACAATGTATTATGGCTCTGTTATAAACAAATTGAATCAATCACTTTCTCCAAGATGCAGGTTGTAGCAGATAAAACATTTTGAAGTTTGTTTTTGCTGCAAGAGTTTTCTGGCAATGGGGTAGCCTGCAAAAGGCCATCCCTTTCCCTCATGAGCCCAACGATGCAGTATATTCTCCTTTCCATTAGCTGTTTCCTGCTCTCTGTAGTCTACCTCCCCAATGCTTTCTGGTCATGTTCTTAGTCTCAGATAACTTAAGGATTCAGCCAATATAATAATTTGTCTCACTTGCCACCTTTCTGTGCAACTACATTTTTAATGCAACAGACAAACACTGTGATATAATTATTTTATTCCTTTTTTGATAAATCCATGGAAAGCTAGAATTTTATTAATAAGAGACTCTTGTGGGGCTTTCCTGGTGGCTCAGTGGTAGAGAATCCACCTGCCAATGCAGGAGACAAGGGTTCGATCCCTGATCCAGGATTATCCCACATCCCACAGAGCACACTAAGCCCCTGCGCCACATTATCAAGCCTGTGCCCTTGGGCCCAGGACACACCCTAGAGCCCAAGCTCCACAACAAGAGAAGCCACCACAACCAGAAGCCTGCACACCACAACTAGCAAGTAGCCCCCACTTTTTAAAATTGGAGAAAAGCCCACACAGCAATGAAGACCCAACAAAAATAAGTAAATAAAATGATCAAAAAAAGAAAGAAACTCTTGCCTGCACAAGGATATGTCAGACAGCAGGTAACTTTCAAAGAGAAAACATGAATTAGGAACCTGTTTTTCTTAATGAAGTAAAATTGTCCCTTCCTTTGTCATTCCTCAAGAGTATGGTCCAATTAGAAAATCACATGTAAGTAAAATCATATAGTATTTGTTTTTCTCTGTTACATGGGGAATCTAACAAAAAATAAACAAAATGAAACAGAAACTCATAGATACAGAGCAATACTAGCAGTTTCCAGGGAGCAAGGGATGCTATCAGGTGAAATAGATAAAGGTAATTAAGGGACACAAACTTCCAGTTATAAAATAAATAAGTCATGGGGATGTAACACACAGGTTAGAAAATATGGTCATAATATTGTAATAAATTTAAATTATGACTGATGGTAATGCCTCACAGGTCCATTCAAGTTGTCACAAGTGGCAAGATTTCATTCTTTTTTATGGCTGAGTAGTACTTCATTATATATGTATATATACATGTATCTATATATATATGCACACATACAGGCTTCCCTTGTGGCTCAGCTGGTAAAGAATCCACATGCAATGCAGGAGACCTAGGTTCAATCCCTGGGTTGGGAAGATCCCATGGAGAAGGGAAAGGCTACCCACTCCAGTATTCTGGCCTGGAAAATTTCATGGACTGTATAGGTCATGGGATTGCAAAGAGTCAGACACAGCTGAGTGACTTTCACTTTATATATAATATATATATATATATATGCATATGTGTAATATATATATATATATATATATATATTGCTTGAGGTAGGTCTTTGTCACAATAAACTTCCCTCTTAGAACTATTTTTGCTACATCCTATGTATTTTGAAAGCTTTTGTTTCTGTTTCCATTTTTCTCAAAGTATTTTTTGATTTCTTCTCTTATTTCATTGACCCATTGGTTGTTCAGTAGCATGCTATTTAGTCTCCATATGTTTGTGTCTTTTCAATTTCTTTTCATAGTTGATTTCTAGTTTCATATTGTCATGGCTGATAAAGATGCTTGATATGATTTCAGTATTCTCAAATTTATTGACACTTGTTTTGTGGTGATCTATTCTGGAGAATGCTCTATATGTACTTGAAAAGACTGTGTATTCTGCTGATTTTTGGATGGAATGTTCTTTATTAAGCCCATTTGCCTGTGTTGTCTTGGGCCAGTGCTTCCTTGTTGATTTTCTGTCTGAGTGATCTATCCATTGATGTAAGAGGTGTATTAAAGACCCCTGCTATTTAGGCATTACTATTGATTTCTCTTTTGATGTCTGTTAATATTTGCTTTACATATTTAAGTGTTCTTATTTTGGGTGCATGAATATTTACAAGTGTTACATCCTCTTGCTGAATTGACCCCTTTATCATTATGTAGTGCCCTTCTTGATGCTTTCAAATTGTGGTGCTGGAGAAGACTCTTGAGAGTCCCTTAGACTTCAAGGAGATCAAATCAGTCAACCCCAAAGGGAATCAACACCGAAACTCTAGTCTTCAAGTCATTCTCAGAGAGTTATCCTATGTATAGTTATAGTTCTGGTGTGTCCATGGGAGGAGGTGAGCTCAGGATGTTTCTACTTCACCATCTTGATCTGCAGCAATTTTATCTTTATAAAAGTATATACACATATACTAACAGAAATATACAAAAATATATGCAGACAAATTACAGAGCACATCTAGATTTCACTGTCTTCATTTGCAAGATTATTTTGAGAATTAAATGAAATGAGGCCTATTAAGTATATAACAACTGCCTGGCACCTCATAAGTACTTAAGTGTTTATTACTCCTCATAGTGATGATAATATTATTAGAAATACTATACAGCATCATTTATAATAGCAAAACACTCAACTATCTATCAACAAGGACTCAGTTAAACAAACATAGGTCCATTCAATAGAATAAAACACTGTTCTTTAAAAATTAGATCATTATATATGGAAATAGAGTTAAACCATGAAAAAATTAAGTTTCAGTATTAAAAGTATTATTCTATATGTGTGAAAAGACATAATAAAACATTTTTACTAGGATAGAGAGAGAGAGAGTTGAAGAGAGAGAGAGTATATGTGAGCACTAGAAACAAGAATATGAACCAAAATATGAATATTGATTATCTCTGGGAAATGAACTAATGCGGCATTTTAATTTTCTTCTCTATCCTAAATTTCTATAATACTTTGTTTTTTGAAAAAAAAATAAGAATGTATTATTACTTTCATGATTAATAAAAATAACATTTTGAAAGTAAAAATGAATTTGATATGTGATGTATTTCTTCATATTGACAAGTGAGAAAATAGGCATGTATTGTTAACAACTCTTAGGAAAGAGAGCTGTTTCAAGATGAAATGCTCAAGTATAAAAGGAGCTTTATTTTCTTTCCCCTGCCTTAGTTTAGACCTGCTTGTTTGTTTTAGTGTACTTACTGAATATGTAAGGCATTGATATAAAAACCCAAATATGATAGATACATATAAACACATATTTTCTATTTTAAAATAATTTAAAATAATTCAATATGAATATAAAGATATAATTTATTAAACTAGCTGTTTTCTATTTTTCAATTACATATTGAAGGATCATGGGGATCATTTTCATCCTCAGATTCTCAGAACCTAGTTTATAGAAAATAAAATAAATATTTGTTTAATGAATGACAGAGGGGAGGAGTCACTGGCTCTCACTTAAACACACCTCTGTTTGACTTCTTAATAGTTGAACTTATACATCCTCTATTACTAAAGCCAGTCAGCAAAGATATGAGGTGGGAAAGGCAAATAAAAAAAGGAGGAAACCAGAGGCTTTCACGGAAGAGCATAACGGGTATCATAGAACCAGAGAATATTAGAAGATGAAGATAACAATGAAACTACCTAATGTAACTCTTTTTTCTATAAGGAAACTGAGTCCCAGAGAAAGTGAATTACCCCAGGTGGTAAGATGCTGGTTAGTGGCAAAGTCAGGTCTTAACCCAGGTCTTCCACTTCCAATTCAACTTCCCTTCCTATTCAAGCTGCTACTCCCCACAACAGTGTTATTACTTAGAGAAACTGGTGTAGATTCTTCCCTCTTCAAGGGCAGTGGTGGTGAAAGGGAAAAGTTTACTCTAATAAAGCTATATAAATTTATACATTTATAATTTTCTTTCACTTTAAATTGTCTCCCCAGTGAGTATTTTAAATGTAAATAGCAGGTAACTGAAGTGTCTACTGTTATTTTGTACCTTTAAAGATGTTTCTACCTTTCTAACTTTCTTCTGCTCACTTGATAAGTCAAGGATGTCTAATATCTTTGAGTTAACTTTACCTAGAAAAAAATGGAGAAGTATGGAAGAACACTTCTCAAAATATAAACCAGATCGAATACCATTATAAATTTGGAAGCATGATTCCCTTCTTTGAAAGGCTTTTTCAATTTCTTCTGTCCATTCAAACACATTTCATTAAATAATGACTAATTATTTAATAGCACTTCTGTATTAGCTATGACAGCACTTCTCACAAAGGAGATAAAATGACAAAGATAAAGAAAGATAAATGAAAGGGAATGAAAGATATGAGCAAAGTGGATAAACATAGAATGCCAACAGAGGAGAGAGTGAACTCGGAACATTGGTAGGAATTTTACTTAGCTGAATTTACTTAACATGGTGGCAAATGTGAGCCTGACATAACACATGAGAATTTTATGAGACCTGATATTTTCCCCTAGATTCTAGTCCATCCAAAGTTAAGCAGGCAGAAGGATGATTGATTCAACAGCTTATCTTTTACTTACTCAAGCCCCAGTTAAGTTTTTCCCCCTATTACCATGTTACACAAGGGCAACCCCACACTGGCAGTTGGTTGTTAATTACATTTGATGTGCAGTAACACAAGAGAGCTAATTAACTTGCATCAAAAAAGCTTTATTTACTGTGACAAATTAAACAAACTCATAAAGTGTTCAGCCACAATGACTCTCAATTATCATGCAGTCCAAGTAATGTAGTGCAAACATATTCCCAGGCCTCTCCCAGGTATCACTTCAGTCTCGCAGCCCTTCTGCACATGTATGATAAAGGATCTTTTTAATGAAAAGAACTAGAAGTCAACTGCTCTTTGTTTTGCTTTATGTATGTGTGTGCATGCATATGTTGAGTGTACATATGTTCTCATAGGTAGCTGGTCATGTTGATCATAGTCAGTTTCTTAATTCTTGCTTACCTCACCATTCAACAGATTCTTTCCTAGATTTTAATCAGAGAACTAAAAACGAAAAGGGAAGAAAAAAATTACTGTTCCAAAGCTCATGCTCTGTGTTAAGCATGATTGTTTAAACTGATCATCTTCAGATTCTTCTTCTAGACAGTGTGACTCTTTAATAGAAACATCACTACTCCATGATGACTCAGAAGGTATGTAATAAAACAGAGCCTTTATGTTTTCGTAGGGTAAAAGGATAAGATTAGCTGCTTCAGCCAACAGAAAACAGAACTGAGTGTCTTTGGAGGAAGCTTTATTGCTTTGGGAAAAAACTAGTTATAATTTCCACCATTCTTTGAAAAATAGTGTTAAAAATTTATTCCTGTGGTGCATATTTAAGAAAATACATTCTCTTTCTTTCTAGTTAATTTGTAAGGTAATTATTTGAGACCAGTAGCACAGTAAACTGGAAAAAACACTGAACTTGAAATCAGATGATACTGTCAACTAGTTCATGCAGCTAAGTAAGTGGCAGAACCAGGACTGTCTAACTCAGAAGCTTGTTCTCAACTATTGTCAACAAAGTGGCTTTGGCAAGTTATTAAAGTCATATTAATGTAGATAACATTTGAGACTGTTTATAAATGGGAATCACAATAAGGGAAATCGTAAATTGCTGATGCCATTATGAATATCTGTTGATTGGCGTCACCAAAAAAATTCATGATGAAAGTCTCTTAATTGCCATTTTTCAATAGTAGAGTTCTAAATCTATAAGCTAAGAAATGACTAGAGAAGTGAACTTTCTTGAAGGGCAAAATGTTTCCTCATCTACATGACAACTCGGAATACTAGTATCTCTTGAAGAGACTGCTACTCTGTGTGCTTTGAGTAAAGCAGAGAAGTACTGAGAAACAGAAACAAAGTCTAGGGAAACTGCTGGCTCTTTAATAACCTCCCAAAGCATTTCTGAAAGTGAGTCATCTTTGAGTCCCTAGTAGAACCCTTCAAGAGACCTAAGGCAAGGGACTGCCTTGGAATTGATCTTCCTTTAAAACTGAACCAGAGTGGCCTCTACAAATCTACCCCAGGTGTCATGTTTGGTCATTTCCCATTAAACCTCAATCCAAAAGGAAGTCATGCTTCCCAGAAACAGGTGGGAAGACACCCTCAGGACAGGATGTCTTTTTGAAAAAGCTGCAGTTTATAGCTGAGGTCCAGAGTCACTCTGTTCCTGAAGGACTTTAATCCTCCTTCCACCTAATCAGTGTTTTTGTCCTTTGGACAGACATCAGGTTCAGGTAAAAAAGGCTCACCAATAATATACTTTATTTGGCAACAGGTCACAGCAGGGTCTGGTAAAGAAATCACAGTAGGAAACGCAGCTGAGTGTGGGCATAATAAAATGTCCTTCATTTATAGAAGCATAACCTGTAACATGCAATTCTGACACTGAGGTATACCATAGTGAGTCTAAAAGACTGCTGATTCTCTAAAGAAAACTTTGAGTGATTCCAAAGGTCTAGGGTCTTGTACACTGGTTGATTATTATGGACTAACAAGGCAATGTGATTATTCCACCCTAGAATATTCATAAAAACAATTGCACACGTCTACCTCTGCCAACTTTTCCTATCCAGGTCACTATAGTTTATAACTGTCACACAGGTTTTCTAATTGAAAAGAGGACAAAAGACTGAACGATTCTGTTTTTCACTTACGGGCTTCTTCATAAAGTTCATCTCACTTAAATGGCTCCCAAGGACCTGTACTTCACAAGCAGAACTATTTGCCTCCCTCTCCCTCAGGATAATTATGAGAGGAAATGAAAACAAAGACTCAAAACAGAAATAAAGCTTGAAATGAATCATCTGTGCAAATGGAGAGATAAAACTAGTCATATTGAATATCTTACAGCCTAGTCTACAAGGAACAATCTTATAGTTATCTACCCCATCAGGAAAATAGGCACATAAGAGGCTGACCAATTTATTATAAACAGGCCTTTTTATGCTAGACTGATTGCAGAGATGTTACTATAATGGAAAATTCTGAAGAGGACATTAAAATACAGCTACAACGCCAAATGGAGTAGTTGATTTTTAGAGCTTTATTCAAGACTGAACGTGACACTCCCTTCTGCGTGTGGAAGTGTCCATGGGTGGCCATTAAATCAAACTGAGCATCTTACAAGCCTATTCATATTGACCAGAGTATGGTGGCTCATTTAACCAATTCTGCAAGTGCATATTGCAGGGACCTAGAGGGGCTGTAAAGACCCTTCTAACACTGTTCAGAGCTCTCTTTGATTACAATGCTCCCTGTGGGACTACTGGAGTTACTCACCACTCCCCACTGCACCCCACCCCGTTTTGAATATTAAGAAATTCTGAACTGAGCAAGTGATGGTGCATTCCTTTCTGCTCGGATTATTTCAGTGAGATTCAGAGAAGTCAGTCAAATCAATAGCAGTTTGCAATCCCCACCCCTTCCCCCTATATTTTAAATTACAAGGAGACCCACAAATCTCTCTGATTCTGCCCTACTTTTTGGCACAAAGCTTGCTGATACTCTCTGTGAAGAGGTGCCTTGAGCTGCAGTGGACATCCCAACTTCTCAGGGTCAAGGACTCGAAAAGCACTACATGACTTTAGCTTTTTTGACCGTAAGAGTCTATGAGGCTTTACGCTACTGATGAAGCAGGAGATGTCAATGTCCTTTTCCTTTCAAAATTCCAAATTAGGGTGATTCTCCTAGTTTGAAACATCCTTGAGAATAAGAAAAGGGCTCTTAACTCTCTCATTTTCTCATCTTAATGGGCCATGTTGTATTAGTCTACAATTAAAATTGTAAGTGTATTTCAGGGGAAGTCTATGGAGCAGATGAGGAAAAGGAATAGCTTGTTGATGTTTAGGACACCCTAGAACTTCGAAGTTCAATGGAGTATTGAAATGCAGTCTCCATTAAAGGACCACAGTGAGAGAATACAAGCTCACTTCGTGCCTGCTGTAACTACTGAATTCATTTTGAGAAATGCCTTTGAATATTTTCAGTGATAGCCAAGTTTTCGTACTTAGAGGATGAACTTTAAAAACAATTTTAATACACAAATTATCAATTTTAATGAATAAGGTAATGAATTGATTGTCCTAGAAAATATTATTTTTAATTTGGAAAGAAATGAGATGGTACTATAATATTCTGATAATAATCTTCTTAAGAGGGTCTAGAATTGATTCTGAACGCAGTAGAAAAAACATGCTTGAGACAAAAATTTTATGCTGCATGCAAAACATCTATTTCTTTGAAAAACACTCATTTAAAGTCCTATATACTTATTGAAAATTGGTCAGTGACCAGACTGAAGAATAATTTACAGAAAACAGCCACTTGTTCATGTAAGAGATACTAAGTACCTACTACATGGCAGCCAGACATTGTTTCAGGCTGAGAATCCAAAGATCATCAGTAAATATCCTCAAGAAGATTATAATACAGTAAGGAAAAAGCCATGAAAACAAACAATCTTATATTAATAATGTGGTTGTTGTGTGAGAGAGTTGTATAAATTGTAGAGGCAGCATAGGAAAGGGAATGCTTAATAAATATAGCTAACACACAGTGCCTTCTATGTGCCAGGCTCATCTAAATAAATCAACTCATTTACTCCTCATAGCAACCTTGTAAATTCAGCACTATGTATCTGAAAGAGACAAAGCTTGTCTGAGGAATAACATTCAAGCTGAGGCATGGTGACTTGAGTTAGTGGGGCGTAACTAAGATTACCTGGAGGAGGGCATGGCAACCCACTCTGGAGAACCCATGTCCACTCATGGAGAACCCCCATGGACAGAGGAGCCTGGTGGGCTACAGCCCATGGGGTAAAGAGTCAGACATGACTGAGCAACTAAGCACAGCACAGCACAATTGAGATTACACATAGAACATCATTAATGGTGAGTGAAGTATTGAGATAGAATGGGAGCCAAAATGAGGCTGTACATAAATATAAATACGAAGGTCCCAATGCTTTGAGGACCTTAGGTGACATTCAAAAGAAGTTAGGATTATCTGGTAGATAATGGGGAACTGTTAGAGAATTCTGAAGAGTTACTTGCACTAAATTCCATCCAATATAGCCAATCAACTCAAGGGGTCTCTTATAAAGACAAAGGTAAGAACTAAGAACTAAAAACATCCTTCAAGGCATCAGCAAAACAGAGTAGCTGCAATATCTCTAGGGGTTTGCATAACAAGGCATGATGAAGATCCAAAGTCTTGGCTCTCCTGGTAACCTGAGATAGTCCATTTATTAATAATTCTCCTAAGAGGGCCAGGTAAAGTGGCCTTTGACTCAGCCTCAGCATTCCACCAAGGCCCCTTGATCTAATCATGGGAACAATTCCAATCAGAAGCAAAGCTTGTTTGAACAGCTAAATGGATGAATGCGTATAAACCCAGGTTCTGACTTCTTATCAGTCTGTGTTGCTAAAATACCAAAGAGTAATTATAATAAGATTTCCAGTTATCGATTTTTTGTCTGCTGTAACATTTAAATTAGACTAAATTCAGCTGTTTGAGTGCCCTCTGACAATATTTTTTCTCTCAGCTCCATGACTGTTTTATCACTCCATACACACTTGACCTAATCGGCACCCTTCTGCACTCTAAAATGTTTATACTGTTAAATGAATTTTTAATCTAACTTTTACAGCATTCAATTTCAGTTTCATCAGCCATCCACAGTGTAATATCTAATGTTTTAAAATAAGCTCGGCAGCTTAAAAAAAAAAAAAGCTGGGGGAGGGGGAAGAATTGCCGTGTTATGAAGCAAATGATTAATTAAAGCAAATTAGATTCTGGCAGCTCTTGCTATCATTATCATGTGTTCCCCGACTAGACTAATAAATCTTTGTTGAGAATGTATGCTTTCACAAGGTTCAGGAGTCACCTGAGAAAGGACATTATTGACTAATATTTTTGTATTGCTGTTAGTTTTATATTCTATTACCCTGTGGAATAACAACTCATATTTTTCAAACATTTAGAGTGCCTTCAGGAGTCTGCTCACTGTTTAAAGGCAGGTTTGAGAGGGGTGGGGGGAACCCAGTAATTTCTCCATATGCTTGAATAAATGACAATTAACCGATACAGCTAATATGTCGACAAAAATGCAAGAAAATATGAAGCATGCGACACTGTGAGCGCCACCTCATAATCACGTCCTCGCTGAGGCACAGCCCCAGCTTCTCCGCAGTTGCAGGCATTCTCCCTGGACCACACCACGCAGCACAGCAATCCCTCCACCAGAGGTTTGCCTTCTCTCCTTTCCCAGTTTCTGGCACTTCCACACTGAGGAAAGGAACAATGCCGGCAAAGGGTTCCCTGAATCCAACCATACACAGTTGCTGCTGTGTAAACTAAACAGTCTTTGCGTTGTGACTGAGGGCACAGAAGAGAGATAATAGCAGCTATTTCAAAAAGGGGGACCACATACTTGCCTTTATTTAAGAAAGTCCAAGGGTTGTCACCTTGATAAACTTCTACTCATTTTTTTTCTAAAAATATGCTGTTTCATTTTTCAAACTCAAACTGTTTATTTTCTAATTCTAAGGTTTAAAAGTGTATTTCCTACAACTCCCCCATTTGCTTTACCATAAGCTCACTCAGCTGTGTCCTTTTTTGCCCAAATCCAGGCAAATACCAGTTTAAACTGTAAGCTCAATTGTCTGCAGTCTCTAGTCATTGTATGTCACACTGTTTAAAACTTATCAGGCAAATGTATACATTTATTTGAAGTCTGTGACATTGTGACAGGAGAAAAGAAAAAAAAAAATTTGTAATGGTAAGTACCAGGCATAAATTTATCTTGATGTTTGTTAAACAAGGGAGAAGGAAGGAAAATAATCCCTAACATGAAATTTTGATTATAATAAGTAATACATGCTATTAAATATTTATACTGGTTTTGAGATAGTATGGCTCATAAAACACTGAGATATGATCGGATGAATTAATGTTACTCCTTACAATTCTTTACGTGTTTAATCTCTACCCCTGCCAGAACTCTTATTAGTTTTCATTCCTCAGTGAGCTGGGTAGGAGTACCAAAAACTAACCACATATTTAAATATGTACATTATGAATATTTCCTTTTTGTTCCTTGTTGCTGAAGACTCTGAAATGAGCTGTGATTACCCATCAAAGTAATTTCCTCCACTCCCTCCACTGTCCCATCCTCCACGTTCGAACACATTCCTCTTTCCTTGGGGCTCTTTTTCATCCTTCGGCAGCTTCCTGGGGCCTCTGCAGACAGGAAGACAGCCTACAGCGCTGCTCAGTATGGCAGCACAGCCCCACGGCCTGGGTGTTTTTTCAGAGCGTTTTAAAATGATTTGGTATTGAATGAGTTAAAAAAAAATTCCCCCTGGAAAAGCTAATTATTGCATGCAGATACTTCTTTGTGTGATCAAGGAGGGGACAATTTAATAGGCTCTGTAATACAACCAAGAACAAAATTGCTTTAAAGGAAGTCTCTTGTTGAGTGACAACTCTGTTGCCTGAGCCAATTAGGTCCCAATAAAGAGTGTTGAATTGGCTCCTGCTTTCTCATTAATTATGTTCTGTCACAGACATGGGGCTTGATTTAGCAATTTTGTATTACATTAAGATACTGAAAGGCCGGGAACAAATGGCTCACTCTGATAATAGGCATTCTCTACACGGTGTGACATTTACTATCCAGCTGTCCGTAAGGCGGCCTAGCACTTCAGTTCAGGGGTTTATTTGTCATTGCTTCAAAGGGACACTCAGCTTTTCACAAAAAAAGAAACAGAGAGGCTAATAGATAGGACAAAATGTACTGCTGATATGCTTTATTAGAGATAGGATGCTAGGGTTTTGCTAACAAGCTCATCCGTTGGGACGCAGCCGAGTTTGCTGCCAATCATCCTACACACAAAGGCACACTAGTTAACAAGGAGAAATGAATTACAGACACTTATTCTGCCGGTGGGATCACAAATACACCAATCTGTGAAAGAGGCACAAACTCCAGAGACAAACTACGTATTTGTCAATAACCTCCTAGAAAGAACCCTAGTAATTCTTTGAAGACCTTTGATTTCGCTTCCCTCTAAAATACATGTATAGGAAATGTTTTTGTTACCATGACATTCTTTCTTTGTTATTTGTACAAATTTTCATCACATTAAAAACAGAAAACTGAGGAGGTCTGCAAATGTTTTAGTAGGTATCTATACACTACTTTTCATATCCCGCCACAGGGAGCTGCTGCTTTGGTTATTTCATTAAGAACAACAGAAAATTAAATCTTTAAACTTAAGGTTTGAGCTGTAATCTACCAATGAGATAGGAAATAGTCTATAACTTGGAATCTAATGTATATACCAATTAAAAGAATAGATTAGGGGCCAAAGAAAACCAAATCCCTCTGGTTAAAGAATCAGATGACTTTTTATCATAAATATGTATACATGTTCCACTATATATATATATATATACACATATATATATCTATATATGTATGTATATACAGACATATTTATAAAATCTTTCTATACATATTTACATATACATATGTGATTTCATAATATATAAACTGAACCCAAATCAATGTCTCCCTATATTAAATAGAAACAGTTCACACGTTCTATGTATGAAACTGAGACAAATCTCTGACCATGGTATCAATCAACACTTTTGACACTTCTATTATTTAAACATTCTCCTTCAAACACATCATAGAGAAGGGACTATTGTTGATTTTAAAAAATGATAACCTTCAATTCGAGCTTACCTACTGACCACAAGAGATTAATCAAATCTGAATATGTCATTTGCAGGTTAATTACAAAATAGCTCTTCAAAATAACTGTTCTAGCGACAGTACACTGTTCCTCTGATTGTAGTTTGCATCAATTCATTTAATTATCCTTCCTGCCATCTTGGATTATGGGATAAAAAGGATAAAAGGAGATTTACCAGACTCCTTTTCCTCACGTAGAAGCTCAAAGAATGTGGAGATACTCTGGGTTCAGCTTCAACTTCAGGGACAATGGTCCATCCCTCCATCTCTGCTGATTTTACCCTTTCATGAGACTCAAAGCACTCTCTACCAATTGGTAAAGGTATCAAGGGAGCAGCTTTTTAGGAAAGCTTCTTTCACCTTTTACTAAACAATTCCTGACATAGAAACTTGGTCTCCTCTCCTCACCTCTACTCTCTTTAATCCTCTGAATGTGAGATTGTAAATGATTCTTTATTTTTGTTGACCTACTAATAATTCTAGGGAAAGGAGGCCATGAAACAGAGGTGTAGGATGGCTGTATGCTCCAGTTTTATGGTGACACCTTCCTTTCTTCTTTCAGCCCTCAGCAGCAGCAAGGAATGGGTAAAAATAATTTGCTGAGAGAAACAGGTCTTACAGAATATAATCCTTAACTTTTTTCCAATTTCTAAGTATTAAAATATCATTTTTGAGAAGGTATGCTCCAAATGATCTTTCATTAAAAAAAATGCCTTAAAAATTGAAGACAAGGGCAAAAAAAGAAAATTATGTTAAAATATCTTGTCAATTTTTCTTACATCTCTCCACTTCCCCAAGAAAACATCATATGCAAGAAAGCACTTGCACATTATTTCCCAACACCAATAATACTCGTGAATTATATATATATATATATATATATATATATTTAAAAGCATATATTGAACACAGACCTGGTTGAAAGAGCTTACAATCTAAAGGGAACCATGAAATACTTTTTTCCTCTCTAAAATTTCCTATGCTTCTATTTTAGAAATGCCTTTGCAATAAATAATATACATAATAGAAGCAAGAATCACTTTACCCTCACTTTGCAGGAGCTTTATCTTTGTTATTCAGATACCTCATAAAGTGGAAATCTTTCAAAAAGCCTGAGCCCCCCTCAGGCTATACCAAAGGTATTTATATAGACATTAAGTATTTATGCAGCAATTTATATTTCCAAAGCCCTTTGTAACCATTCATTTGTTCATCCAAATAACTTCCTTCTGAAGTGTGTGAGTGCTTTGTTTCCCAAACACAGAGTCAGGTTCAGGGAGGTGATTGACACATGGTGGAAAGGACTTAGGTTACCCAGAAAGAACAACTCTATGTCAGAATGGCTTCCCTAAGGGTTTCATGGAAGCTTCTCTTCTTTAAGTCTTTAAAAATAGGCTGGGCCCCCTCCTGAAATGCATTATTTATGACTTTGTTGTGGTTTATTTGTAGGCAGAGGAACTAAGTGATTCTGGCTCTAGCAATCCTAGCTTTATATACTCAGGATAGTTACGCCCACAGGACAGCTCAGGAGCAGGCTGCAAATAAGAGGATGAAACTACTGTCTCCACCTAAGGGATCGTGTCCTGCCAAAATATGAAATATTATGAAGGGACAGTCAGGAGGCATTGGGTCTTTAAAAAGTTTCTCTTGAAAATTTACTCCCATGGCCAAGCCAAGGTGGATACGGGGAATACACTCCATATATAAGACTATGTTCATCTCAAAAGACTGTACTTTGTCATACCCATTAGTTTCCTACTAACATGCTGATTCTGCCTTACTTTCTTCCTTAACACTGTGGTATCTTTGGAATCACAAAATAATTCCTTTCTTTTACCCACACTCAGGTGGCATCTAGAATTGGGGTTACTACTACTGCTCTGACCGCTAGCTAAGGGATAAGTGATACTGTGCCAGTTCTAGACCTAGCCTTTAGAAGAACCATCAACTTCCTCTTATTTCTTTTGGAATGTTCGCTCTTTGGGTACTCCCTCATGGAGCCCTGAGCCTCTATGTAAGAAGTCCAGGCTCCTCTGCTAGAAAGAGACACCACAGGCAAAGCACTGAGGTACCAAACACATGAGTGAAGAAAGGACTTTGAACAATCAGCACTGTCAAGGCTTCAAATAACTCCCATCACTAGCCACCATCTTGCGGCAATCACATTTCAGTGACACCCAAGTTAGAGCCCTGCTGAGCCTCATCAACTCCCAGAATGATGAGACCATAATATATTATAATTGTAAGCTACTAAGTTTTGGAGTGGACTTCCCTGGTGACTCAGATGGTAAAGAATTTCCCTGTAATGCAGGAGACCCAGGTTCGATCCCTGGATTGGGAAGATCTCTTGGAAAAGGGAATGGCTGCCCACTCCAGTATTCTTGCCTGGTGAATTCCATGGACTGAGAAGCCTGGCAGGCT
This sequence comes from Antilocapra americana, assembly GCA_007570785.1. Classification (NCBI taxonomy): domain Eukaryota; kingdom Metazoa; phylum Chordata; class Mammalia; order Artiodactyla; family Antilocapridae; genus Antilocapra; species Antilocapra americana. The sequence continues at coordinate 2,483,379 of ML661902.1, forward strand.
ACAGTCCATGGGATGGCAAAGAGTTGGACATGACTGAGTGAGCATTTTCCACAATTTGTTGTGATCCACTCAGTCAAAAGCTGTATGTAGTCAATGAAACAGAAGTAGACATTTTTTTCTGAAGTTCTCTTGCTGTTTCAATGATCCAACAGATGTTGGCAATTTGCTCTCTGGTTCCTCTGCCTTTTCTAAATCTAGCTTGTACATCTGGAAGTTCTCAGTTCATGTACTTTATTGCTATTTTGAATAACAATGCTATGAACATTCATGTACAAGTTTTTGTGTAGATATCTGTCTTCATTTCTCTCCAGTATATATCTAGGAATAGAACTACTGGGTCATACTGTAACTATGTTTAACAGCCAGACTATTTTCCAAAGTAAAGGCACCATCTTATATCCCCTCCGGCAACATATGTAGAGAGCTCTAATTTCTCCATATCCTTATCAACATTTGCTATTCTTTGTTTGCTAAATTACAACAATCCCAGTGTGTGTGAAGTGGTGTCTCACTGGGTTATATTTGCATTTCCTTGATGACTAATATGTTGAAAATCTCATTTGCTTATTGACCATCTATGTATCTTGGTTGGAGAAATATCTATTCAGATCCTCTGCCTACTTTTTAATTGGGATGTTTGTCTTTTTGCTGATAAGTTGTAAGAATTGCTTACATGTTATAGCTACACATCCCTTATCAGATATATGATTTGTAAGTATTTTCCCCCAGTAACTGAGCTGTCTTATCAATTTCTTGATAATGACCTTTGAAGCAAAAAAGGTTTTGACTTTGATGAAGTCCAACTTTTGTTTTTTTGTTTGTTTGTTTTGGTTGCTAGTGGGTTTTATATGTGTCATATCTAATAAACCATTGCCAAAGCCATGCCACAAAGATTTATCCCTGCTTTATTTTGACATTTTTATATTTTTAGAAATAAAATTTTAGATTTTTGGACCACTTTGAGTTAACATTTTCAAGCACGCCAGTGCAGTTGAACAAAAGAAAGAATAGTCTTCTCAACAAGCGGTGTCGGGGCAATTGAATGTCCACACGTAAAAGGATGAAGTTGGGTCCCTGCTGCTGCTGCTAAGTTGCTTCAGTCGTGTCCGACTCTGTGCAACCCCATAGACGGCAGCCCACCACACGACTGAAGCGACTTAGCAGCAGCAGCAGCAGGGACCCAACTTCATCCTTTTACATGTGGACATTCAATTGTCCCAACACCGATTGTTGAGAAGACTATTCTTTCTTATGTTCAACTGCGCTGGAATGCTTGCCAAAAATCGATTGACCCAAAATGTGAGTGCTTATTTCTTTTTCTTTTTTTTTTGGCCATGCAGCTTCAAGGATATCAGTTCCCAGACCAGGGATTGAACCTGGGCCATGGCAGTGAAAGTCCAGAATTTTAACCACTAGACCAGGTGGTATTCCCTTTTCTAGATTCTTAATTCTATCTCATTGATTTATAGGTCTCTCCTTATGTTACTACCACACAGTCATGATTACTATAGCTTCAGAGTAAGTTTTGAAATCAGGAAGTGTGAATCATGCAATATTCATCTTTTTCAAGAGTGTGTGGTTCTTCTAACTTCCTTGAATTTCTGTATGAATTTTAAGACCAGTTTGTCAATTTCTATAAAGAAATTAACTGAAATTATTATAAGGACTATGTTAAATCTGTAAATCAATTTAGAGAGTACTGGCATCTTAGCAATATTAGATCTTCCAATCTATGAACATAGAATGCCTTTCCATTTATTTAGGTCTTCTTTAATTTCTGTCATCCATGTTTTGTGGATTTCAATTTAGTCTTGCATTTGTTTTGTAAATTTATTCCTTGTATACTCTTTGCAATAAAGAGCTCCTGCAATAAGAGAAGAGCCACAGTCACCTGCAGGTCTTGTTTTTGCTGACTGTATAGAGCTTCTCCATTTTCAGCTGCAAAGAACATAATCAGCCTGATTTTGGTATTGACCATCTGGTGATGTCCATGTGTAGAATTGTCTCTTGTGCTGTTTGAAAAGGGTATTTGCTATGATCAATGTGTTCTCTTGACAATAGTCTGTTAGCCTTTGGCCTGCTTAATTTTGTACTCCAGGACCAAATATGTCTGTTATTTCAGATATCTCTTGACTTCCTACTTTCGCATTCCAATCCCCTATGGTAAAAAGGACAACTTTTTTGGTGTTAGTTCTAGAAGGTGTTAGAGGTTCTTCATAGAACTAGTCAACTTCAGCTTCTTTAGTATCACTGTTTGGGGCACAGACTTGGATTATTGTGTGTTGAATGGTTTGCCCTGGAAACAAACCGAGATCATTAAACTGAAGAAAGTAAGGAAAACCATTAGGCCATTCAAGTATGTCCTAAATCAAATCCCTTATGATTATACTGTGGAGGTGATGAACAGATTCAAGTGATTAGATCTGGTAGATAGAGTGCCTAAAAACTATGGACAGAAGTTCGTAACATTGTATAGGAGGCAGTGACCAAAACTATCCCCGAGAAAAAGAAATTCAAGAAGGCAAAGTGGTTGTCTGAGGAGGCTCTACAAATAGCTGAGGAAAGGAGATAAACTAAAGGCAAGGGAGAAAGGAAGAGATATACTCAGCTGAATGCAGAGTTCAGGAGAACAGCAAGGAGAGATAAGAAGGCTTTATTCAATGAACAATGCAAAGAAATAGAAGAAAACAATAGAATAAGAAAGATTAGCAACAAAATTGGAGATATCAAGGGAACACTTCATGCATGCAAGGATGGGCACAATAAAGGACATAAATGGCAAGGACCTAACAGAAGCAGAAAAAATTAAGAATAGATGGCAAGAATACACAGAAGAACTGTACAGAAAAGTGCTTAATGACCTGGATAGCCACGATGGTGTGGTCACTCACCTAGAACCAAACATCCTGGACTGAGAAGTCAAATAAGCCTCAGGAAGCATTTCTACAGACAAAGCTAGTGGAGGTGACAGAATTCCAGCTGAGCTATTTAAAACCTAAAAGATGATGTGGTTACAATACTGCACCCAGTATGTCAGCAAATTTGGAAAACTCAGCAGTGGCCACAAAACTGGAAAAGGTTAGTTTTCATTCCAATCCTGAAGAAGGGCAATGCTACAAAATATTCAAACTACCATACAACTGCACACATTTCCCATGCTAGCAAGGTTATGCTCAAAATCCTTCAAGCTTGGCTTCAGCAGTACGTAAACTAAAAACTTCCAGATGTACAAGTTGGGTTTATAAAAGGCAGAGGAACCAGAGCTCAAATTGCCAACATTCTTTGGAGAAAGGAAGGGAATTCTGGAAAAGCATCTATTTTTACATGCCAAGCATTTGTGTGAAACATGACAAATTGTGGAAAATTCTTAAAAGAGATTGGAACACCAGGCCACCTTATCTGTCTCCTGAGAAACTTGTATACAGACTAAGAAACAACAATTAGAACCAAACATGGAATAATGGACTGGTTCAAAATTGGGAAAGGAGTATGACAAGGCAGTATACTATTGCTCTGTTTAACTTATATGCAGATACCATCATATGAAATGTCAGGCTGGATGAATCAAGCTGGAATCAAGACTGCTGGGAGAAATATCAACAACCTCAGATATGAAGAGGCTGCTGCTGCTGCTGCTGCTGCTGCTGCTAAGTCACTTCAGTCATGTCCGTCTCTGTGCGACCCCATAGACAGCAGCCCACCAGGCTCTGTCGTGCCTGGGATTCCCCAAGCAAGAACACTGGAGTGGGTTACCATTTCCTTCTCCAGTGCATGAAAGTGAAAAGTGAAAGTGAAGTCGCTCAGTCTTGTCTGACTCTTCGCGAACCCATGGACTGCAGCCTACCAGGCTCTTCTGTCCATGGGATTTTCCAGGCAAGAGTACTGGAGTGGGGTGTCATCGCCTTCTCTGATATGAAGATGATACAACTCTAATGGTAGAAAGTGAAGAAGAACTAAAGAGCGAGGGTGAAGAGAGCAAAAAACTGGCTTGAAACTTCACATGAAAACAATTAAGATGGTTTCATCTTAATTGGTTCCATCACTTCATGGCAAATATAAGGGGAAAAAAGTGGAAGCAGTGACAGATTTTTTTCCCCCTGGGCTCCAAAATCACTGCAGACAGAGACTGCGGCCATGAAATTAAAACAAGCTTGTTTCTTGGAAGGAAAGCTATGACAAACCTAGAGAGCGTATTAAAAGGCAGAGACATCACTGTGCTGACAAAGTCCGTCTAGTCAAAGCTACAGTTTTTCCAGTAGTCATAAATGGATGTGAGAGTTGAACTACAAAGAAAGCTGAGCACCTAAGAATTGATGCTTTTGAACTGTGGTATTGGAGAAGACTCTTGAGAGTCCCTTGGACTGCAAGGAGATCAAACCAGTTAATTCTAAAAGAAATAAACCCTGAATATTCATTGGAAGGACTGATGCTGAAGTTCAAGTTCCAGTATTCTGGCCACCTGATGGGGAGAGCCCACTCACTGGAAAAGATCCTGCTGCCAAAAGGAGATGGGGGCAGCAGAAAATGAGATGATCAGACAGCATCAGTGACTAAACAGACATGAATTTAAGCAAATTCCGGGAGACAATAGAAGACAGAGGAACCTGGCGTGATGCAGTCCATAGGGTTGTAAAGGGTCAGACACAAATTAGCTACTGATCAACAATGTATTCTTTATTCTTTTCTAATATTATTATAAATGGAATTATTTTCTTAATTTCATTTTCAGGTTATTTACTACAAATTGAAATACAATTGATTTGCATATATTTATCTTGTATACTGCAACCTACTGAAACTGTTTGCTAGTTTTAGTAGGATTTTACATATATAAGATCATAACATCCATCAATAGAGATGACTTTACTTTTTCCTTTCCAGTCTGGATGCCTCTTTTATCATTTTCTTGCCTAATTACCCTGGCTAGAACCTCCAGCACAATATTGAAAAGCAGTGATAAGAGTAGTCCTCTTTGCCTTCAACCCTTCAAAGAATTCAGCCCTTCAAAGCCAAGGATGATGTTAGCTGTTAGTTTCCAGTATCTTCTTGGTCACTAAACGTTTTGGTCACATTTTTGAGATGTTTATATCAAATCTTCATGTTTACAAATATGACTAAACATTGTTCACTTCTTTTAGAATCTACAAACACTGTTAACATCCCATATTCTACCATGCGTGCATGCATGCTCAGTCACTTCAGTCATGCTCGACTCTTTGCAACCCTACAGACTGCAGCCCACCAGGCTCCTCTGTCCATGGGATTTTCCAGGCAAGACTACTGGAGTGAGTTGCTGTGCTCTCCTCCAGGGGATCTTCCAGACCCAGGGATTAAACTGCATCTCCTGCATTGCAGACGGATTATTTACTGCTGAGCCACCAAGCAAGCCCATATTCTACCATACTCATACAGCTATAACAGCGACAGTTTACACTGAGTTGTGGTAACAAGAATACTGGAGTGAGTCTCATAATGATCTTGGGTGGCCTTGGCCTGCAAAGGCTTGAGTAGGGCTTGGGTTCCCAGCCAAAGACTGAGGCCAGGTTGCGGCAATGAAAGCACCAGATCCTAGCCACTGGATTAGTGGTTAATGACAAGGGCCCTGGCCCCCTGGCTTTGGAGAAAAGAATTTCCACAAAGACAGAAAGTAGTGAAGCAAGCAAAGTATTTGTGAAGAGGAAAAAGAGTACAGTATGTGTGCACAGACACACAGGAGAATTCAGAGAGAGAGTGTCACTGAGTCACACCCTCATGGCAGTCTGAATTACTTTTATGGAGCATTTCTTCCTGGTTTTCTTTGGCCAATCATTTTGATTTTCATGATTCACAGTCCATATTTGGTATTTCTCAAGAACCTTCCATGTGTGCACATGCATCTCTGAGCCAAGGCGGATTCTACCACATAGGCATATGGATAGAGCAGAGCATCTCTTGACATTTCTCCTTTTCTGATCTGTGAGGAAGGAGCCTTTCCGGGCACATGTGGTTGGGGAGGTATCCTGACGTGGGGAATGAAAAATATGTGGTCTGGGAAAGGCCCAGACTTCTCCCTTAATTGTCCTGCTGTTGTTCTCTTGGTGTTTCAGTCCATAGGGAATGAATCTCCAACTGCTTTACCCTGGGTCAGGGGGCCCAGCTACCTCCTGCCTCAGTGACAGAGTCCTGGATGTCTCCTTGGATCTTTCGGAGCCTCACTCTTCTGAAAATTGAAGAAAGCAGCCCTGGCTCTTACTACCTCTCTTTGAGAACCATGTAAGGAAATATTAATATGAGAAGTACTTTTAGAAAATGCAACACCTTATGCAAAGAGATAATTGTTTATTCCCTCTAAAATATATAACGATTCTCCCCATGTATATCTACCCAATATTTTTGAAGACATTAACTCCTTTTCTCCTTTATTTACTATAACAAAAGATTCTGTTACAACAGACAGGTAGCTAGATATGAGCAGAGAAAGGGGGACAGAAGCCAGGTGGCAGGAAATTATGTACCTTGTAATCAGCAGCCTTCCATGGGAAGACAAAGAAAAGTAGGAACCTCCAGACAGACAGGAAACCACACATTTGGGGTGATAAGTGACACCCCTTTCTTTGGAGGAAGCCAAAGAAAGGTGGGGGAAGGTGGAGTCTCCTGCATTAAATGTAACTTGTTGCTCATTACGCCACCATTACAATAAAATTAGTCTTGCAGATAAGAAGTACCCATCAGGCACGGACACCATAACACTTCCTATCAAAGATAATAAGCACAAAAATCCCTCCTCCCCACAGAAAGGTGGACCTGGGATGAAAATCAGGGAATATAACCTCTAAACTTCTCCTTCCCCAGTGAATATTCTGCCCCTTCATTTGTATTCCCCTCATAACTGGCTTGCCAAGGAAACCCAGGGCAGCTATTCACCTGTCTGCCCACTCTCCCACTGAGAGTATATTTTTGTTTAAATAAATCCTCACTTTACTTTCCTGACTCCTCTGTCTCATATCTGAATTCTTTCTGAGATGAGGCAAGAACCTCAAATATACTGGTAACAATTCTGTATTATGATTAATGTAGAAAGTTCTTTTTCATTTTCAAACTACATAAAAGAAAGGCTTTTAAAAATTTCATTTCTTAGTCTATTAATTAATTAATTTATTTAGGTATAGCTCATTTACAATACAGTAAGTCCCCTACATAAGAACAAGCTCTGTTCCAAGAGCATGATCCTAAATATGATTTGTTCATAAGTCCAACGAAGTTAACCTAGGTACCCAACTAATATAATCTGCTATATGTGCTATAGAACTGTACTATAATAGGTTTATAATGATTTTCACACAAATAATATGTACATAATAAACGAATACAAAACTAAAGAAAACATTTTAAATCTTACAGTATAACTCTGAAAAGAACAGCAGTACAGTACAACAGCTGGCATACAGAGACTGGCATGCATGTTTGCATCTTTGAAAACTTGCAACTTGAAGGTCATATGTAAGGGATTTATTTAACTGTATTATATTAGTTTCAGGTGTACAACCAAGTGATTTAAAGTTTTTATATATTATATTTTACTTAAAGTTTTATAAAATATCGGCTATATTCCCTGTGCTATATATCATTGTAGCTTATTTTATACATAGTAGATTATACTGCTTAATCTCCTATTTCTATGTTGTTCCTCTCCCTCCCCTCTCCCCACTGGTAACCACTATTTTGTTCTCTATATCTGAGTCTGTGTTTTGTTACACTCATTTGTTTGTTTTATCTTTTTATATTTCACATATAAGTGATAGCATACAGTATTTGTCTTTCTCTAAATTCATTTATTTATACATCAGAAGTAGAATCCAGATTCAATGTCAAAATGTTGTTCTATATATCTTAAAAAATGAAGCTTTTATCTATATTGGGGATACATTTTTAAATGACTCACCAATTATTTTTTCCTGAAATATTTTTAGACTTATGTTATTGCTAGAAACATGTCAATTAAAATCTTTGCTCCTCAGTTTCATCATCTGAAAATGGAGGGGATTAAAGAACATAACTATAAAACCCCTTCCAATGAAAAAATTCACAACTTTCAGATTTCATGAAGAATCCTACATAAGGTTTTCAAGATGATATGAAATTTTTCTAAGGACTAATTCAAGTGGCTGTATGCTTTATATTATTGCTTTATATGTCTATATACATATGAAAGTGAAAGTTTAGTCACAAAGAGTCGGACACGACTGAGCAACTGAACTGATAACTGAATCACTTTGCTCTACACCTGAAATTCACACAACATTGTAAATCAACTATACTAGAGGGATGGAATCGGGAGGGAGGTGGGAGGGGACTTCTGGAAGGGGAACACATGTATACCCACAGCGGATTCATGTCAACTTATGGCAAAACCAATAAAATAATGTAAAGAAAAAAATAAATTAATTAAATAAATAAATAAATTTTTTTTAAAATTTAAATTAAAAAAAAAAGAGCTACTGCTTTATCCTATTAGAGGAGAGGGAATGGACAGCTAAAGAGGTTAATAACAAGCCCCCACTGCAATAAGTATGTGGAGCCAGGATTCAAACCCAGACAGTTTAAGAATCTCAACTCCATACAACACTCTCTTTTTACCCCACTTCCTAATTAGATTCGAAGAAATCTTGAAACAGTGGCCCCCCTCATTGTATGAATGTAGAAACGGAGACCTGGAGACTTACTCAGGTCTCATTCACAGACCACATTCTTGCCATCATATTGCTCTGCCTCCTCAAAAACCTAGGAGAGAGCTGATAATCAGTGACTCTAACTGCTGACTCCCACTATGACCTACACATCCTGGGTGACTGTGCTTTGAGATCTTCTTGGGAAGATGAAGCCACAAAAAGAAAGCAGCAGACTCCATGGGGTATGGCAAGAATCTAAGACCTGCTATTTATATGTGCTTAAAGGAGTACACATGCATGTACCAAATTAATCTGTGGGCTTCCAGGATAATTAATTTTAATGTACAGATAAAATAGCATATAGATGCATAATATAAATGAGTAAATATGGCTATTACCAAGCAAATATAAAACTGAGACTACACGCAGCACAATGAAGGAGATAAGTTATCATCTGTATATGCCTGTTTCATGTGAGTTAAACTGAAAATCTTACTGATTCTGTCATCCTGTAACAATTTTAATTTCATTTTTTTTATCTCTCCTTTCTCTAACATAATGCCTAATTTTACAAATGGACATTCTTTAATGATTCTCGAAAAAATAGTATACTTCATTTAACATTATTTTATGCAGGTGAATAGCTAAAAGGAATACCAGCATTAAACTCTCAAAAGTTCTTTAAATCTCTTTTCATCAGATTTTCATGGATTTACTATACCTTATTCTGCATAGGAGTGGTATTTTACTATTTGTTGGGAGTGTTGTTTCACACCTTAATATGAACTAATTTTAAAATGAACACATGATAAAGTGAGAATGGTTAAATCTTAGCTCCTCGAATACTATCTAATAACATATTCTAGTTACACAAATAGTACGAATGTGTGGTTAGGAGAATAATGTAAAATTTTTATAGTATCTTAATTTTACAAAGCACTTCACAGTTTATGAAATACTTTCATAAATATTATTCCAATTTGATCATTATAACCACCCTATAAAATAGAGAGAGTAGGATTCATATTCCAATTATGTGCATGTATGTGTGTGTGTGTGTTTTTACACAACAAATAGGGCAGCAAAGTCATATGAAACCATTTTAAGCCAAGTTTATTTCCAGGCTCTGTTTACCTTGAGGATTTTTAGAAATCATCCAATCTAGTTCCCACATGTCCTAGATGAAAAAACAATACCTAAGAGGTATGATGACTAATCCAGAGCTACTGACCAGTGAATGGGAAAGTTCCAGAAACCAAAGCCTCCTGCCTTGAAGATTTTTTCACTAAATTGAATTAACTGGAGCTGAGGGCATCCTATTATGAGAGAAAGTAGACAGGGCTGCTGATTGGGTCAAACATTGCCTCAGGGTTCTTCCCTAAGGACGAGTCTCTGGGTATGACCATATTTCTTTTTTTTTTTTTTTTTTCCATTTTATCTTTATTTTATTTTTTTTTTTTAATTATTGTTTTAGCCATACATTGTTATGATATCACCATGGGTTTACATATGCTTCCCCTCCGGGTCCCCCCTCCCTCCTCCCTCCCCCCCGGGAAATCTCGCTGCACCAGTCCCGAGCATCAGTCCTGGGCTGGCGATTGATTAGACACATGACAATTAACATGCTTCAATGCCCTTCTCCCATCTCATCCCACCCTTACCCTCATCCACAAAGTCCACAAGTCTATTCTATACATCTGCGTTCCTTTTGTTGTCTCCCATGTTGGGTTCTCATTACTGTCTTTCTAAATTCCATATATATGTGTTAATATACTGTATTGTTGTTTTTGCTTCTGGCTTACTTCACTCTGGATAATGGGCTCCAGTTTCGTGGGTATGACCATATTTCTAACATTGAGTCCTACAAAGTCTTTTTGGTTTTCTCCTAATGATGCAAAAGATACAACTATATTAGAAAAGAAATATTACTTCAACCAGCATCTCCACCCCCTGCCACCACCCTCATAAAGTTCTAGGTGCTAGCAGCACCTCCACAGCTCCACCTTAATGCAGAGGGAGCCACCTTTTAAAGAAGTTTGGCAAGAAAAAAAGGTATGGCAAGGCTGAAAGGAGGCTAAAAAAAAGGGCAACTGTCTTGGTTGTGCAGATAGAGCTCTCATGTCTCCACACAAACCTCAATGCCTACGATGAGCCTGCTCTTCATCAAATGTGCCAGGGCTCACCACCCCCACCACACTCCTCTGCTCCCCAGTTAAATTTACACTCTTGTCCAGCACTGTGGGAATGAGACCGCAGCTTGTCCTGTCTGACCAGATGGGTTGAGAGTCTCTGTCAACACCAAAACTATTTTGTACCACTGACTAAAATACTTTTAACATTATTCTTAGCAATTTTTTTTTATTATACAAGTAAAACTCTGAAAACTTAATCAACTCTTTCTCCAAAGTTATTGGTCTTTTGAAAAAAGTCTTAAACACTATTTTGTGTACCAGTCGAGAGAATGTGCTTCAGAATTTGATAACCCTGGAGTTAAGTCCCAAACTTTCCATTTATCTGCTATGGGATCTTAGACAAGCTACTAGACTTTTCTAAACTTTATCAAATGCAAAATAACTCTGTCTTTCAAGGTTGTTGTGGAGATTGAAGAAGACTATATATTTAAAGCTGTTTTTAGCACAGTGCCTGACACTGGATGAACACCATATAAATAATAACTAGTATCTTTACTTTTCCATAGAAAGAGTCAGGGTTCACAAAGATATAACAATTTTTAGTTTTACAAATTACTGAGGCTAAATATGCCCACCCTACTGGTTAGTTCATTGACATTTATTCACTCTGTCATTGGGCAAACATTTATTGAGAACCTGCCATGGAATAAATGTTATATTTGCTACAATGATGACTAAAACCTTCTCCACTGTCAATGGGTTCAGAGACTAATGGATATTTAATTAAATCATACACATTGATTTAATTAAATCAATTATATTCTATAAGAAATAAATTCTTTATGTATCACTATGCTTTATAAAGTTTGGCCTCCTCCCCTACTGAAAGTTGATGATGACAGAGACTACATCTTACTTGCTCAGTATCACGATATCTACTTAATACACTATCTAGCACTCAGAACCCAATAAATACATGCTCAAAAACAAACCGACTTGAACGAAATGAAGTCATTGTTCCCAGGAAGCACTTCTTTTCATTATTTAAATATTTATTTCATATTTTAGATCCATGTAACTTAAGATTAACCATACTCTTATGTTATTTCATTTATTCAAACAAATATCTCTTTAGGAAAAATAAGAGTTAATATTATTATAAAATATATATATATATTCCTATATAAAATTAACTAATAAAGTTAAATGAGTAAAGAAACTGACACTTTTAATTTGATAATATAGAAAGATATGAAACTTCATTGTAGGGTACTGGAATGTTCCATTGTCGAAATGGTATAGTGACCATCAACCAAATGACATTCTGAACTGGGTATGGAATCTGTGACCTACAGATGACCTAATTTGATTCTACTAACCTAAGTGGCTAAAAAGAGCCCTTTACCCAGAATTACATGAATATCACACTGCAGTCTACTGACTCCATTGTAAAGGATGACTTCCCCAGACAAGCGGATTATTAAACACAGGACTATTTCAGACTATAAACTGACCCCTCAATCCTATCTCTTACAGGTCTTGATCTTTAAAGGACTTTTCCTCTTCTTGCTTCAATACCAGAGTTTAATGCAATTTCAGCCAAAATACTCTGTGGCTGATAGACTATAAGATAATCTTTAGTTTTAAAGCTGTGGGTCAATAATACAGCTTCTAGGAAAGGGACTCATCCTCCACTATAAATGTTGCCTGATTCACTACAGCCAGAATTCATATACACACCTTACTATGCAAAGAAATTTTTAAAAATTAGAAATTAAAATCCATTCATAAAAGAATATAATTTCACTAGACACCCAGAGCAATTGATTTCAAGTAGATGCTGCCTGATTGCTTCTCACCTTATTTATATGCAGAAATTTCAACTTCAGCTTGTATTAATGGCAATCTTATTAGCACGACTGTGCATCCCACATCAGTGACTCTCTTCTCCACTCACTGTGCATATAAGGCTAATTTCATTATTCACAAAGTGGAGCATGGGACACAGGAAGTGGGCCCACTGATTCTGGCAACATCCCAAACATTCGCCACTTTCATCATAGATGTTTTGATAAACAGACATATACACATTCTGATTATCTGAGAAAACAGTTCTGGGAAGAAAACCCACAGCTGAATACTAACTTTTTTATAAGAGAAATGGGGATAAAGAATGAAGATCTGATTGAAGCAAATCCCACAAAATGAAGGCATACCCTTTGGGAGATTTGGCATTCTCTTCTGAAAAACTGATTTCTTGTTCTCTGCCATTTTCTATCTTTATCCCAGACTGAGGGCTTAAACTGAACCTGAAGACTAGAGGCCCAGGCTAGTAATGGCTTTGTAGGAGTTCATTATATTACTGGTGATACCTGAAATAGAGAAATGAATTTAAAGACCTCTGTGTTTACTCTATATTATACCCAAATAAGTGTAGTTATTTGTTGCACTGAATCCCTCTTTTAAAAAGTGTGTCTCAAGGGACTAGAAGATATGAACCAGACTGTGGGTAAGCATCTATAAAGCAAAGAAATGTAGTGCCTTAGGCAAAGAACAAATCAAATGCTTAATCCATTCTATAGCTTCTCCTGGAAGGGTTCCTTTATTTGAAGACTATGTGCTTTATTTGAAGACTATGTGAAGGTATGAAGTTTAGCAAGGTTTATCAAAGACAATAAATACCCTTTGTTATTTTATTGAAGATTTTGAACTGCTAAGTAACTCTGGTATGAAAATAAAAATCAAAACATGCATTGAAGTTCAATATAAGATAATGATAAAAGGATGTCTTAAGTAAATGGCAACTATATTCTATTTCAAATAATTATTAATTTCTTCAAAGTGCACTAAACATTTTAGTTCCTCTGACTTGCTTCTGGAGCTTGGGATAAGTCTTTTATTGATTTCAATTATATTAGTTAATTCCAATAAGCATTAATTAAATACTGGATATTTCTTTGCTAGATGCTTCACAACACAGGACTGTGAAGTCTTTGAGGGTAAGAACAGGGCCTTATTTATTTAATTGAAGAAAAAAATAGAAGAGAAACTAAATTACCATCCGTGGTATATATAGTAGGAAAATGTAGATAACAAATGGCTATGCTGCTCATGGCAGAGAAAAATCACCACTATTTGTAAAGACCAAAAGAAGTATCATTGAAGAAACAGCATTTATATGGGCCTTGATGGATGGTGAAGATTTTAACAAGCACAGAGGCACGGTTAAGAACTTGACAAAACAAGCAAAAGAACACAGTGACAAAGAGCATGGGCTCTGCCCGATTCCAATCCAGATTCTACTATCAAACATTTGTGATTTAGAGCAAGACATTTCAATTTTCTTACTTTGATTTCCTTATTAAAAAATGGAGCTAGTAGTAATACATACCTCTTAGGATAGTTGCAATAATTAAATAATTAAAGGGATGGACTGAGAATCTGGGGTTAGCTGATGCAAACTATTAAATTTTAAATGAACAAACAACAAGGTCCTACAGTATCCAGTTTGCTGGGATAAACCATAATGGAAAACAATATTTAAAAAGAATGTATACAGGTATACAACTGAGTCCGTTTGCTGTAGAGCAGAAATTAATACATTATAAATCAACTATACATCAATTAAATAAACAAACAAACACAAAGTGCTTAGAAAATAGTCTAGAACATATTAAGTTCTTAAAAGAGTTAGCTATTAGCATTCTGTGTAGAGCAAAGACATGTTTAAAAGAAAATGTCTACAGAATGATGAACAACTGGCTGGAGTGAAGGGCAAAAACAGGAGAATAGTAAAAGACAAAACTAGAAGGATAACTTCTATCGTAGAGAGCATCAAATATCAGAATGTGCTCAGTCACTTCAGTAATGTCTGACACTTTGCGACCCCATGGAACATAGCCCACCAGGCTCCTCTGCCCGTGGAATTTTTCTGGCAAGAATACTGGATTGGGTTGCCATTTCCTACTTCAGGGGACTGTCCCTGCCCAGGGATTTTCCCCATGTCTCCTAAGTCTCCTAAATTGCAGGTGGGTTCTTTTCTCACTGAGCTGCCAGGGAAGTCCCAAATACCAGAGTTTATTCTAAATTATGTAGGAAGTAAGGAGCTGATAAAAAAGCTGAGTGCCAAAGAACTGATGTTTTCAAACTGTGGTGTTGGAGAAGACTCTTGAGAGTCCCTTGGACAGCAAGAAGATCAAATAAGTCAATCCTAAAGGAGATCAGTCCTGAATATTCATTGGAAAGACTGATGCTGAAGCTGAAGCTCCAATACTTTGGCCAACTAATGCAAAGAATTGACTAATTGGAAAAGACTGTGATGCTAGGAAAGATTGAAGGCAGGAGGAGAATGGGACGACAGAGGATGAGATGGTTGGATGACATCACTGACTTGATGGACATGAGTTTGAGTGAACTACTTTATACAACAGCAGTACCATATTCCCATATTCCAGATGACTTCTGGATTTTTCAAAAAATCCAATTTCCTCTCAAATTAAGATTTTATATTACTAAGTGAAAGTGAAAGTCGCTGTCATGTCCGACTCTTTGCAACCCTATGGACTATACAGTCCATGGAATTCTCCAGGCCAGAATACTGGAGTGGGTAGCCTCTCCATTTTCCAAGGGATCTTCCCAACCCAGGGATCAAATCCAGGTCTCTCACAATGTAGGAAGATTCTTTATCAGCTGAGCCACAAGGGAAGCCCAAGAATACTGGAGTGGTAGCCTATCCTTCTCCAGGGGATCTTCCTGACCCAGGAACCGAACTGGGGCCTCCTTCATTGCAGGCGGATTCTTTATCAATTGAGCTATCAGGGAAGCCCACTGAATCCTTGCTAAATCCCCATACCCTTAGATCAACTCCTGTCTGTATGATTTTTTAATTTTGTCTACTCTTTCCAATTAGAATTTAGCAAGGACCTATCATAGTAGACATTTATTGTTTTTACATCTATTTCTTCATTTTGAAGTGAAGTGTTAATCATTCAGTCATGTCCAACTCTTTGCAACCCCACGAACTGTAGCCTGCCAGGCTCCTCTGTAAATGGAATTCTCCAGGCAAGAATACTGGAGTGGATTGCCATTCCCTTCTCCAGAGGATCTTCCCCACCCAGGGATCGAACCCAGGTCTCCTGCCCTGCAGGCAGATTCTTTACTATTTGACCTACAGGGAAGTCCTTTCCTTCACTTTGGGGACTCCTAATTTTGCCTTAAGAGAACTTCTTCATTCCTACTCTTAGTAAAGACCATTTGGATTTGGTCCCAAGGCTGGGATATGAGACTTGGGCATAGGAAACCCATAGCATTTCATAACCTGGGATCACAATCATCGATACAGGGATGCGCAAATAAACCAATTTAAGCCAGTGAGAATGAATCCAGAAACTTCAGCAGGAGCTACAAAGGAGTCTCTTTCTTCTTAAAGGCTGGATGCCATGATAACAGAAGACTGAAATTTCTAGACGTCACATCTGAGACTTTCAGGTAAGTCAATCAATATATTCTTTTAAAAAATGAACCCAATTAACCCAGTTTGAATTGCTTTTCTGTCATTTACAACCATTCCCACTTCTGTATCTATGATGTGTTAAGCACTATCTTGGGTGCTAGAGAAATAGAAAAGAAATAGATATATTCCTGCCCACAAAAAACTCGTATCTAGTAAATTAAATAGATGTTTGTAAAGATCATAAATCACCAAAAAGCAAGGACTAGAGAGTGCCCTGAACTCCAAGTTTTAAAACGTTGGTTGAACTACTTTGCTTTCCAGATAAAGTAGTTGGGGTATACATGCAAGAGAGTTTTTCCAGTTAGTACCATTTAATCATGAATAAATAAATAAATGAATGAATGAATATCCAAACTGGACAGGAGAATGAGTAATCTATAATAGTCATAAATGGACTATCAGCATAGAATTTGTAACTACATGAATAAAACTGAATGAAAAGCAGATCACAGAAGAATGCATATGGTATGATATTTATAACAAAGTAAAAAAAAACACCCAGCAAACTCTAAAAATAAGTAAGTTATGGATAAATACATATGTATTAAGGTTTTTTAAAGCACAGCTCAGTAGAGGGGTTACTGGGGTTAACACTATAGCAGCCAGGGGTTTGCAATGAACAATGAATCTAAAGGAAGCCTCAGTAACACTGGTAATATTCTACTGCCTAACTGTAAGGATGGCCTCTTGAGTATCCAGTGTACAATTATGATTTATAACTTACACATTTCATGTAGTATTTTTTAAACTATCTCCCAAGTATGCTGCCTTTCTCATATTTACTTTCCATGTTTATAGTTTAAAAACTTATCACTAGACATGTTGACCCATAAACTACTAGGGTTTCAACAAGTCTTACTATGATAAATTATCTGAATCCCTTTTCTAGATCCATGCAACAAGAGTAGACGATGACTTTAAGTTTAAATCATCATATTTTCTTCTTGGTTCCATAATTCTACAATGTGATTTATATTTTCAGGTACATTCAATTTTGAATACCAAAAAGAAGATTCAGAAAATGAAATTTACATCTTTAATCCACATATACACACAAACATCCCTGAAACACTTGTCTATGAGTTGCAAAATTGCTCCGATATAAACAACAGAGGAATGATCTGATGACAGCCACAGGTGCAGTTCTGTCGAACTCCTGGGTTTGTTTCATTTGAGTTTAATTATTTCTAATGAAACTTCTCCCTCTGTTTGGCCTTAACTAAGGTGTAGGATCACTTGAGCTGTGCTGGCAGGTCTCAACTTGTAAGCACAAGTGGCCTCTTTAGCCCACAGACATGCTGCATTACACTTGGTATAGGCAGACAGAGAGAGATTAGGGTCTGGGAGTATAACTCAGCTGTATCTGTCAACATCAGTCAATCGCAAACCACGGGGACAACTGTCAAAAATGCAGGATCAAGTCCTACTCATGAATTAGCTTTTCATCCCATTCAATCATGTTACCAAGTATGTACCACATATAAGGCACTCAACCAGGTGTTGAGTAATTAAAAAGATGAGATCTAGTTCCCTCTTTGAGGACTTATTCCCAATGTATAAGGTAGAGCAGTGACTCTCAAACTTTAGCTTGCATCAGAATAACTGACAGAGTTTGTTTAAACAGTTTCCTGGACTCAACCTTCAGAATTTCTGATTCAGTAGATCTGGGAAGAGGCTGAATAATTTGTATTTCTCATGTGTTCCCAAGTGATGCTGATGCAGCAGGTTCAGGGACCATATCTTCTGAACCACTGTGGTAGACTGTTTCAGAGGTCCAGGATGCCTCTCAAGTTGTTGGCATACTTGATGAAAGAGTCACTGAAAAACTGACTCAAAAGCATCTTTCTTCCAAGTGTACAGCAAATACTCATTGAAAGGACTAATGCTGAAGCTGAAATTCCAATACTTTGGCCACCTGACATGAAGAGCCAACTCACTGCAAAAGATCCTGATGCTGGGGAAGATTGAGGACAGGAGGAGGATGGGGTGACAGAAGATGGGATGGTTGGATGGCATCACCAACTCCATGGACGTGAATTTGAGCAAGCTCCAGGAGATAGTGAAGGACAGGGAAGCCTGGCAGGCTGCAGTCCATGGAGTCGCAAAGAGTTGGATACAACTTAGCAACTGAACAACAGCAGCAGCAAGTATATTTTTAAAATATTATTGGTACTTTTAATTTTTAAATCGGTGATTACTGCTGACACTTAAGGAGTCTTTATTATTGGGTTGGCCAAAAAGTTTATTTGGGTCTTTGTACCATATTATGGAAAAATCCAAATGAACTTTTTCGTCACCCCAATACGTGTATGCAGGGCTAGCTGCTTTATGTGCATTGCTTCATAGAAACTCCATTAGGTTCATATTATCACCTCCATTTTACAGATGATGAAACAAGGTTAGAGATTTAAGGAATCTGCCCTAAGCAAGATTTCTCAATCTAAGCACTTGACATTTGGGCCTGGATAATTCTTGAGGGGGTTGAAGGGTGGTGCAGGGAGCTGTCCTGTGCATGTCAGGATGTTTAGCAATATCCCTGGCCTCTATGCATTAGATACCAATAGCATTGCCCTCAGTGTGACAACCAAAAATGTCTCCAGACATTGTCAACAGTCCCTGCATCCAGTTGAGAACTACCACCCCAAGCAGTTTAGAAAATACAGTATTAGGAGCTCAGTCATGTCCAACTTCTTGCGACCCCATGGATTGTAGCCCGCCAGGCTCCTCTGTCCATGGGATTCTCTAGGCAAAAATACTGGAGTGGGTTGCCATTTCCTCCTCCAAGGAATCTTCCCAACTGTACATAAAGGAGACTTCATTAATGTGCATTAGAGGATATTACTGTTAAAGTAAATTGTCTCTTGAGTCTTTAAAATCTATACCAATTCTATACCTCTGATTTAGAAAAGACCTAACCATTTAGCACCCTCCTCTCTCAGGAGGTCATATGTACTGGCACTGCAGAAGCACAGAAATTGCAAGCTGGAAAAAAAATTAGAGATTATTTTTTATAAATAATAAATTAAAATATAATTTTAATAAATTATAATTTATGTAATAATAAAATAAATAAAAATAAATAATAAAATAAATATAATTTTAATTTTATAAATAATAAACTATAATTTTAAAAATTATAAATAATTTTTTTATAAATAATTATTTTTTTATAAAATTGTGAATGGGTATGATTACTTTCAGAGAAGGAACCCACGGTTCATAGAGGCATTATAACACTCTGCCAGGAATCAGGGAGAGAATCCGGGAGAACTCAGATCAATACCAACTCCTTCAACAGTGTACAAACTTTTCCTCACTTCACTGCCCCATTTACTCTCAAGAAATATTCCAAGCCCCTATGCACACATGACAAGTATGTTTTACTCTGTGCTAGCAAATGCTCGAAAAGCAAGTGGTCTGGCTCCTCATTGCATGTCATAGAATAGATGAGAAAATGTATTGGGATCCCTGGGGAAGTTTTGTAAAAGGGCAGGTCCAAACACAATAAACTGATAGGAACTGAAGACACTCATGTAAACCTGCCTGGATTTGCCTTTCAAAAAGACAGCTCTGTCAGGAAAATACAGAGTTTGCCCAATATGAAGAAATCTGGTAATCATATACAATTACAAAACCTATAAATGTTGGCAAGTTGAGTCACTCATCCAAGTAGTTTTCCTTGTCCAGAATGCAAATTGCAATAATTGGATGAAGACATCTGTACTATTTTAATCTGTCATGTTAAATATCGGTATTTTGTAACTCATCTTGATAGCTAATTTTCATGGAAGTATGTGTTAATTGAGCAAAAAAGACATCTTTAAGATGGTTATCATAAGATAATCACACCCTAGGGCATTGTGAGGCAAGAGGAACGACTCTGGATCTGTGATTCTCCAAGGATATGATTATCACATGATAGCTGCCACACCTCCTAAAGCGCTACCTCTCTGGGCTGCCTCCATCTGACACAGGTGGCTGGTGTATGAGTCCCTTCACTTCTCACAACATCACTTTTATCTCTTCCCTGGAGGCTGCTGTGCAGTTTCTCAAAAATAATACCTTGAGACAAGATACAGTCAAGAAAATAGTGCCCTTCAGAAGGAGATGACCACAGGGAAAGTTAAACTTGGTTTTTTTTTGGAAAACAGACACACAGAGACACACGCCCCCTCAGATTCAAATCCTATTTCCAAGACCATTCTTTCCAAATCCCAAATGGACACTTACTCTATCCACCTTCATTCCTCCTGGTTTTCACCAGATCTTACTCCAGATTTTACTCCAATACCCCTCTGCTTATATAATATACTCCTTTTTTTAATGAAAAATCTGGTTATTTTTATCTAGCCATGCCTTGCCCATGACACTAGTGAAGTATCAGGATTTTATTTCCCCCTGAAGACTCTTGGTTAATACAGTGCGTTCTTCCTGTTCTAATAACATGATGCAAAAGACAATCTAATGAATTAAATCAGATATATCAATTTGCAGTATTGAAAATGACCCTTATTCAGCTATGACAATTAACTCCTGCAACTAGCCAACTCATACACAAAAGATTTCGAGGTATTAACAGGTTTATTGGGTTATATACTCTGACAAGCAACAACAGAAGATCTGTTCCACTGATAGTTATACCAGCCTTGGGAGTTCTAAAATTAACACATAAGCCATAGCAATATTTGGTAGAGGTGATGCTTACAGAAGTCAATATGGAATGAAAAACTATGTTTTCTTTATTTAATCCTTTCATTTTTTTTAAATGAAGAGTTGCTATTATAGTAATGTTTACTTTTGGATACATAAACTGTGAAACAATGGCGAAAACACTTGTAAAGTAGCCAAAAGATAAGAGAAAAAACTCTCTATCAGCTGTATCCTAGAATTAAAAAAAAAAAAACGTGAAGTGCTTTAAGGCTGTTCTTTAAAACTCCAGTTAGAAAAAGGATGGAGACTGTCAATCCGTGGTAATGTATAAAGATTTGAGGTGCTGATGCATTTTCCTGCTTTCAGTGCATGAAATCGTCTTTGTTTTGGGTTTCCTTGGCAACACTTCTAAAAGTGTGTACAGGAAGAATAAGGCCTAAAGGGAGTCTGGTCTGAAGAGGGGCCGTAAAAAAGAAAGAGTCTATAAGTTCCCTATTTTTATTCCTTCAGAAGTGCCTGTGTGTAATGAAGGATGGACAAGAAAGGAGAACACATCCTTTTCCATAGTCATGGCTACCCATGTGAGAGGGAGCTAACAATGATATTTGAAAGCCTGTGTTATTTTCCTGGCTGTGAGACATCCAAGAAGACCTGGACTTCCAAGAAACTTTCTTTCAAAGATCAGTTTCATCTCATTGTTGCCTCAATAGCCAAAGATAAAGCAGCTATTCGCTTCTGGTGATGCCCTAAGTCCAAGTTATTTCTCTTCACAGAAAAATTTTGTGATGTCATCTTCAAGGACAAAAGCTTGTTGGAATTGCTAACAACTGACTTTCTCATTTATAAAACCAATACCATGCTTAATCATTGTATTTATCAGTAGCTTCTACTTCTAAAAGTGCTCATTTAGACTTTACTAGTCCCACAGTTTGCCTAGCACAAGACCCCATGAACTCTGCTCAGATTGTACGCTATGCTACCTCTGTTGATGCCCATCTTAAAACTTTCCTCTTACTTGGCTCTGTGGCTCTACTGTTTTCTCTTCTTCCTTTCCTTTTTTGCTGGAAAGGCTGGGACCAAGGTAAGACAGGTGAGGCACTGGCTCTGGATACAAAATTTAAGGGAGCACCAAAAGACTCTAATCAAAATAAGTGATTCCTTGATGCACTAGTGTTTTAGAAAAAAATCATAATTATATGAAAAAAATTAATGATGAACAAATGTCAAAAATATAAATAAAACAGGATCCATGTTGATTAGATCCAATCAGTATTCATTAGAATGTTTTTACTTCCCTCTTTCCCCACTCTACTATGCCAGGCCCCATTCCTAACATTTGCATCATTAGTCATATTACTTCTATTTCAAGCACTTATATGTTCCCATAATGCTATAATATTACACATACACTTTTACACATATTCATTCATCATCTATTTTCATTCAATTATTCTTTGTTGGGGATTTTCTTGAATATTCTCCCCAGATATGGTATGTAGATAATACATTCTCTGAATTATTATGCATCCTCGAGGTTTTTTTTCCCCCATAAAAAGTAAGGGATATTTTGACTAGACACAGAATTCTTGGATTGTCTTCTTTTTCTCTTGGCTATCTTTAGATTTCACTCTGTTACCTTCTACTTTCCAGTGTTGTTGATAAGAGGCCTAACTGCCAGTTTAATTCCTAATTCCTTATTTTTAAAACAGTTGGTTCCTTCTCTCTGGGAGTCTACACAATTTCACTTTTATCCTTTGAACTCAGAAAGATTCCTGGGCTAGGACTAGTTTGTTGTTTGTGTGTGTGTGTGTGTGTGTGTGTGTGTGTGTGTGTGTGTGTATGTAACAATTATGCCAGGAATTCAGTGAATCTTTTGATTCTTTGGCTCAAATCTTTCTTCAGTACAGAGAAATTGTCTTCTATTATTTGTCTTATTATTGCTCATCTCCACAGATTCCGGAGAAGGCAATGGCAACCCACTCAATTCCTCTTGCCAGGAAAATCCCATGGATGAGGAGTCTGGTAGGCTGCAGTCCATGAGGTGTGAAGAGTCAGACATGACTGAGGGAATTCACTTTCACTTTTCACTTCCATGCATTGCAGAAGGAAATGGCAACTCACTCCAGCGTTCTTTCCTGGAGAATTCCAGGGATGGCAGAGCCTGGTGGGCTGCCATCTATGGGGTCACACAGAGTAGGACTTGCCTGAAGCGACTTAGCAGCAGCAGCCACTGATTCCTTCTTCTTCTTTTGGAATTCCTATTTGTATCTTGAGTGCCTGTTCTCCAAAATCATTTATATTTCTGCTCTTATTTTCTCTACCTTTCCATTTCTGTTCTCAGCTGTTTTTCCTCCCCTCTCACCTAATTTTCCAGGCCACTGATTCAGGACTCAATGGTAACTATCTTCTCCTCCTTTTCATGTATTGATTTTTTTAATTCAAAAATTGTGTGTTTTTTAATTCCAAGAATGTAAGAGATTAAACATTTGTTCTCTTATTATTTTTTTGTTCAAATTGTTTTCAGTCTCCACTAGCAGTTCTATTTCTTTTAGGAGTTACATATTTTGGATGCTATTCTTCTCATGTCATTGCTGAGTTTTCTTTGTTAATTTCTAACTCACTCTCAAATCTCATATCCAGAGTTTGAGGTGCCCAAAAGAAGCACGTTGCTTCCACAGGTTAAATCCAGCAGTCAATCTGCCAGTTTGTTACCTGGGCATTGGAAGGAAGCCTCTCCCCAGTCTCTGCTGTAGTCAAGACTGGGATTCCTCCAGCCTCCAGAGTAAGATGCCACTTCCTCATAGCTTCTGGGAACCAGTAAGGCCACTTCCTGGGGTTGCTGCTGTTCTCAGGAATGACCTAAGGGTGTGACTCAAGTTGACTCCTTCCTCTCCAGGATGCATAGTATTCTAGTCCTCACATTCTGAGTATTCTGCTGCAGCCTGTAGGGGTCTCTCCAAGCCGAAAGAGCACAAGGCTTTGTGCTTGCTCCCCTTCCACTCCAGTAGTCTTGCTCACACCTTCCATAACTTGCATGTGGCCAAGCAATTCCTCAGTGTGGCAGAGGTGACTAGGATTTCAGAGTGGAAATGGATAAGGAACAAGGTATCTCTGATTCAAGTTCCATCTTTTGAGAATTAGGTAGCTGTTCAATTTTTTCAACCCCTTAAATTCTCCTTTCCTTTTATCCTTATTTCAGTTAATGTCATTGGGATCTCATATTCCACTTGTATAAAATATCAGTCATTTTTGATAATTAATCTTCCTCATCACCCTCTTTCAACTGATCTACAATTTTTTTTTCATTATAAACCCTGCATTATCTCTTGAATCCATTTCCTGCTTTACATTTCTGGCTGCCATACATTTTTTCAGGCCTTTATCACTTCCAGCTTAAATTTATGCAGTAACTGTGTAACTGACTTCTCTCTCTCTATCTGGTATATTCTTGGAAGGTACACTGACACATAGTTGTGACTAAGGGATTCTTACTGTTCACTGAAATCAACTCATCCAAGGTTTTCTCCCACATAAATTCACAAATTGATCACATATACACACTCACAGAGTGTGTGTGTGCACACACATACAAACATAAACTCCTCTTCCTCCTCCTCTTCCACCTCTGAGGACACATTTTGATCATGGCCTAGCACTTGCTCAAGTCCTGGCTAGACTTACCTTGTTCTTTTCTCCTTCACAGTCCATCTCCTCCCCTATTTGTCCACCATGGCTTAGCTTGTATGTCTCTACCATGAAGGCTTCCCCTGTTCTTTGTCTAATGTAATATCTACCAATTTCACCCCCCTGCAAAACTTTTTCTAATCTTTATTATTATTTGCATTTCATTCATTAGAATTTGTAAACTCCTGGAATGTAGTGATTATGTGTGGCTTACCTTTGCTTCTTCCCCACCACCTGGAAAATTGTAAGTACCTCTATAGTTCAGTACAGTCACTCAGTTGTGTCCAACTCTTTGCGACCCCATGGACTGCAGCACACCACGCCTCCCTGTCCATCACCAACTCTTGGAGTTTGCTCAAACTCATGTCCATCCAGTTGGTGATGCCATCCAACCATCTCATCCTCTGTCATCCCCTTCTCCTCCTGCCCTCAATCTTTCCAGCATCAGGGTATTTTCCAACAAGTCAGTTCTTCACAACAGGTATACAAAGTATTGGAGCTTCAGCTTCAGCATCAGTCCTTCCAATGAATATCAAGCACTGATTTCCTTTAGGATTAACTGCTTTGATCTCTTTGCAGTCCCAGGGATTCTCAAGAGTCTTCTCCAACACCACAGTTCAAAAGCATCAATTCTTTGGCGCTCAGCTTTCTTTATAGTCCAAATCTCACATCCATACATGACCATTGGAAAAACCATAGTTTTGACTAGATGGACCTTTGTTGGCAAAGTAATGTCTCTGTTTTTTAATATGCTGTCTAGGTTGGTCATAGCTTTTCTCCCAAGGAGCAATCATCTTTTAATTTCATGGCTGAAATCACCATCTGTAGTGATTTTGGAGTCCAAGAAAATAAAGTCTGTCACTGCTTCCATTGTTTCCCCATCTATTTGCCATGAAGTGATGGGGATGGATGCCATGATCTTTGTTTTTTGAATGTTGAGTTTTAAGCCATCTTTTTCACTCTCCTCTTTCACTTTCATCAAGGGGCTCTTCAGTTCCTCTTCACTTAGGGTGGTGTTATCTGCATATCTGAGGTTATTGGTATTTCTCCCGGCAATCTTGATTCAAGATCGTGCTTCATCCAGCCTGGCTTTTCACATGATGTACTCTGCATATAAGTTAAATAAGCAGAGTAACAATATACGTACTCCTTTCCCAATTTGGAACCAGTCTGTAGTTCCATGTCCACTTCTAACTGTTGCTTCCTGACCTGCATATAGACTTCTCAGGAGGCAGGTCAGGTGGTCTGGTATTCCCATCTTTTGAAGAATTTTCCAGAGTTTGTTGTGATCCACACAGTCAAAGGCTGTGGTATAGTCAATAAAGCAGAAGATGTTTTTTTGGAATTCTCTTGCTTTTTCTATGATTCAATGAATGTTGGCAATTTGAACTCTGGTTCCTCTGCCTTTTCTAAATCCACCTTCAACTTCTGGAAGTTCATGGTTCATATACTGTTGAAGCCTGGCTTGGGGGATTTTGAGCATTACTTGGCTATTGTGTGAAATGAGTACAATTGTGTGGTAGTTTCAACATTCCTTTGCATTGCAAAACCATTCTTCTATAGTAGTGAATTGAATAAAACTGTTTAGATAAACATTTATTTGGCCTCTCCAATGTCCCAGGCAGCCAGTAGTAGTGCCTGAGATAAAACAAACACAGGCCTTGTCTTCAGAGATTCAAATACTAAACTATATTAACATATTATAATATTACAATTAAATGATCTGGTATGAATTAATGTGTATCTGCTCATCTATAGCTGAGGGATTTCTTTTTTCTCTTAGCCTCACAATCCACCATAGAATGTGACCCTAGACTAGCCCTCCCTGCACCTTGCTGCCCAGCACACATATCCAGGCAGTGAGCAATGTTTCCTTCAGTCTGTTTAGGCTAAGAAATTGAGGATGTCCTGGGTAAACAGCCAATCTCCCCATCAGTTCCCAGCTGCCATCCTGATTCACAATCTTTCGTTCTAGCTCTCTGGCTGGTGCCCAGGTGCACAGAATGCACCTTTCTGTGGCTCATCATTGCTCTAAGTTGGCAAGCTCATCTAGAGTCTGCATTGGTTGCTGACTCTTCCCTTTACTGCCAGTCAGATGAGACCATGCATATATTGAGATAGGCCAAGACACACTTAGTTTCTGAGATCTCAGATGAAAACCACATTAAAGACAATAGGAGTTGGAACATAATAGTCTCTTATTTATATTGTCAGAGACAAATTGCAGGCCTCAATAAAAAGTCTTATACTAGGGCTTGGCCAAAAAGGTATGGCATGGAAATTCATAAATTTCTGCTTAAGAGGACTTAATTATATGCTGAGATCCACATTAGATGATATGACTTAAAATCACTTCCTACCGAGCCCTCTGATTTGGGGCAAAATACTTAATCTCTCTAGTTTCAGTTCCCCATCTGATACAATTGAGGACTAGAACTACTGACTTTTTAGCTATATAGAGCAATAGGCTGTGGGTCTATACTACGTTCCAAGATTAGAAATTGCCAGCTAAACATGAATCTGCTGAAGACAATAGGAGGAGAGGACAAAGTCAAAATTCCATGTTAGAGATTTGGGAAGAACTCAACTATGAGATGATTTATTAATCACTAGTCAGTCACAGGAGACAGAATTCTGGAGTTTTTTATTGCCATCCACTGCTTAGTGCACCAGGCTGTTTTGTTGAACATACATTGATTGGTCCTCTAAATTCACTCAAGCAGACATGATTAAGGATGATTCCAAAAGTACTATGACTGAATTTATGAAGAAAGAAATGGGTTAATGTCAAGAAGCCACTGACTCTTTTGAATTCCAGTATCTAAATGGCTATTGTTCCTCTCAGCATAGAATTTTCTAGAAGACAAAACACATACTAAAGCTCTAAAAAAAGAAAATATCCTTTAAAAATACAAAGAGATTGGGGCTCCACTAATGCAATATGAAAATTCAACTTGCAAGTAAGAGGCCAGAGTTGAATTGATTGCTGTGTACAACAGTGACATGAATATAAAGACTCCCTAAGGTTAAATTGGGCTCCTGCATTGAAATTCTAATTAGAAATATGAGTGCCCCAACTCTGCAAAAGTACGTGTGTGTTTAATTATTCTCCCTTTATACCTTATCTCTTCCATTATTTTATACCCTTCCCCTCCTCCTTTCTTGCTGTTCTCAAGCAGCCCATGCTCCTCACTTAATCTAAGTGTAGGGCCTTTCTTTAAGTTGGCATTAATTGACAAGCAGTGTTTAATTATTATTTTTCATGTCTAAAGAGGGCTAATATTAACTCTCCATGGGCCTGAAGGCGACCTCAGTCCCCCTGTTTCTAGTGGCACTGCTCTGCTTTCATCACTGGTGTTTTTAGTCAGACAAACACGCCATGTATTCTTCATTTTAATGGTATGTACCTTCATTTATGTCAATTGAGGTTGCTGGGTACCTCACTTGTCCTCTACCATTATAATTGGCACTTTGGACAACTGAAGATTAAGTCATCTTTACATGATCTAAAAGGTACATGGAAAAAACACAGCTTTGAGGACTATGAACCTAGAGTCTTCTTACTGCCAGGAATGAGCCCTATCAGAATGGCATCCTCAGTTGGCACCCTAACTTAATATTGCTCCATATTTGATTGGTCAATAATTAATATCTCAAAGGATCTATAAATCATATGCTTATGCACTGGTGCTCTGGTTTAAGGGTGGGGATTTCACTTATTGCCATAATCATGATGATCTGACTTGTCCCTAAATTCAGCAATTAGGGAAATCTCTCTAGTCCACTGGCCTAGTGGTCAACCTTTTGAATCAAAGCTAGAGAAAACCCTGTCGATATTAAGTTTTAGGTAATCTGCTTTTTGGAGCTTCCCTGGTGGCTCAGTGGTAAAGAATCTGCCTGCCAATGCAGGAGATATGGGCTCAGTCCCGGGGTCAGGAAGACCCCCTGGAGAAGGAAATGGCAACCCACTCCAGGATTCTTGCCTGAGAAATCCCATGGACAGAGGAGCCTGCTGGGCTATGGAGTCACAAAGAGTCCCTGGAGTCACAAAGAGTTAGACACAACTTAGTGACTAAATGACAATAACCATCTGCTTTTCAAGAAGGCTTTATTCCATTTGCCTTATCACTCTATATTGAGCTTGAATCTCTTGGACTAAAAAAGGACCTGAACTGCTAGACAGAAGGGGCAAATGAAAGTTACCACAGTGAGCTACAGATCAAATCCAATAAGGACATTTAAAGCAGAAAGTATCAAGGATTAGGTATAATGGAACAAGTTATAATCTTTGGGTTCAAGATTAGTAGGTGCTAAACCAAAAAATTCAGGTAACAAGAGTTAAAAAACCAGACTTCATTTCAGCAGTTGAGGCTTCCAGACAGAGTCATATGACCCCAGTCTCAAGGTCCTAGTGACACTTAGAAAATGTTACGGCAAGTAGAAATGGCACAGGATCCAGAGTCAAAGAGCCTATATTCCAATCCTGACTCCATCAGGGACTGATTGTAGGACCATAGGCAGAACACACTTCAAACTTACTGTAATTAAGATCTTTCTTATAGAACTTTTGAGAGGATTAAATAAGGTAATACATGTTAAAGCACTTTGGATATTTTAAGCGGTCATAATTTTAATATTATTAACTTGAGAACATGAAGTACCATGGAAGTACTATGTACTAAGTACTAAGGAAGTACTATGTACTTCCTTACATAGTAGAAAACAAGAGGTGAATTGGTACCATGGTTCAGCCACATGTGGATTTAATAGGCATTTTTTTTTCTGGTTAGTTCTGCCATTTGCAGGACAGTCCAAAAAAAAAAAAAATCTCATAAACCAGGAACCATGCATATACCTTTTGTGATTAAAAGCCTTCGACCTACTAATGCCCATAAAGAGCAGAGCTTGGAAGGAGTCCTATGTTCAATGTTCTTCTTTCAATCTAGATTTATTAACTTACAGTACCGTGAACTTCCAGATGTTCAAGCTGGTTTTAGAAAAGGCAGACGAACCAGAGATCAAATTGCCAACGTACAATGGATCATCAGAAAAGTAAGAGAGTTCCAGAAAAACATCTATTTCTGCTTTATTGACTAAGCCAAAGCTTTTGACTGTATGGATCACAATAAATTGGAAAATTCTTAAAGAGATGGGAACACCAGACCACCCAACCTGCCTCTTGAGAAATTTGTATGCAGGTCAGGAAGCAACAATTAGAACTGGACATGGAACAACAGACTTGTTCCAAATATGAAAAGGAGTACATCAAGGCTGTATATTGTCACCCTGCTTATTTAACTTATATGCAGAGTACATCATGAGAAACGTTGGGCTGGATGAAGCACAAGCTGGAATCAAGATTGCTGGGAGAAAATGTCAATAACCTCAGATATGCAAATGAACCACCCTTTTGGCAGAAGGTGAAAAAGAACTAAAAAGCCTCTTGATGAAAGTGAAAGAGGAAAGTAAAAAAGTGGCTTAAAACTCAACATTCAGAAAATGAAGATCATGGCATCTGGTCCCTTCACTTCATGGCAAATAGAAAGGGAAACAGTGGAAAGAGTGGCTGACTTTATTTTTCTGGGCTCCA
The DNA here is from genome assembly GCA_007570785.1 of Antilocapra americana. Classification (NCBI taxonomy): domain Eukaryota; kingdom Metazoa; phylum Chordata; class Mammalia; order Artiodactyla; family Antilocapridae; genus Antilocapra; species Antilocapra americana. The sequence continues at coordinate 2,513,595 of ML661902.1, forward strand.
AAAATCACTGCAGATAGTGACTGCAGCCATGAAATTAAAAGACGCTTACTCCTTGGAAGGAAGGTTATGACCAACCTAGACAGCATATTGAAAAGCAGAGACATCATTTTGTCAACAAAATCTGTCTAGTCAAAGCTGTGGTTTTTCCAGTGGTCATGTATGGATGTGAGAGTTGGACTATAAAGAAAGCTGAGTACTGAAGAACTGATGCTTTTGAACTGTGGTGTTGGAGAAGACTCTTGAGAGTCCCTTGGACTGCAAGGAGATCCAACCAGTCCATCCTAAAGGAAATCAGTCCTGAATATTCATTGGAAGGACGGATGTTGAAGCTGAAACTCCGATACTTTGGCCACCTCATGTGAAGAACTGACTCATTGGAAAAGACCCTGATGGCTGGGAAAGACTGAGGGCAGGAGGAGAAGAGGATGACAGAGGATGAGCTGGTTGGATGGCGTCACCAATTCAATGGACATGGGTTTGGGTGGGCTCAGGGAGTTGGCAATAGACAGGGAGGCCTGGCGTGCTGCGGTTCATGGGGTCGCAAAGAGTCAGACACAACTGAGTAACTTAACTGAACTGAACTAGTCATCAAGAAAATAAATCACAAACTCAATTTATCTCTGCCAGACTCCACAAACACCAACTTGTGTGCTAATAACATCAAAGAAAACAGTAACTGTAAAAAAAAAAAAAAAAAAACAAACCACCATCAGTGGTTCTCAAAGTGTGAAAACCACCAACGGAAGTTCTCAAAGTGTAGTTTCAAAGCTGCAACAGTAACAGTTTAACAAACCTGGAAACTTATCAAATTATCAAGCCCCACCCAGACATATTGAATCAGAACCTCTGGGGTTAGGGTCCAGCAATCTGGGTTTTAACAAACTGGCCAAGTAATATTGACACTCTTTGGAAGTTGGAGAGCTACTGCACTGGGTTGAGACCAGAACTAGCAATGTTAAGTGCAGTGATTTTATTTGTAGTTTATTGAGGGAACTTAACTAGTTTACAACACGTTTAAGATGGCTGTATATTCAATACAATATGTGCAAGAAAATCACATCCAGTAAATGTATGATAGAGACAATAGAGACCTTTAATTTACATTTTGGTTTATTGTTTAATGAAGTTCATTTTTTCATCCTTAGTCTGAACAGATGGATGTCTTGGACAAGTCTAATGTCCTATAATACTTGGGTAATTCAAACACTCTCAAAAATTTGGGGCATATTTTTATTTACTATGGACTCTAATTAAGGTGGAAGATCTTACAATTAATCTTGGTAATAGAAATATAAATTAAACTTGGTTCATTAATTTTAGTGATATCCCTCCTGGTTTGGCTTTTAATAGTATGTAAATCTAGCTACTGGGTTTCCTAGGCAGTGCTAGTGGTAAAGAACCCTCCCTGCCAATGCAGGAGACAGAGGAGACACGAGTTCGATACCCTGGTCAGGAAGATCCCCTGGAGGAGGGCATGGCAACCCACTCCAGCATTCCTGCCTGGAGAATCCTTTGGACAGAAGGGCCTGGCAGGCTATAGTCTACAGGGTTGCTAAGAGTTGGACACAATAGAAGCAACTTAGCACTCACATATGCATGAAGTTTATAAGACAAGGTATTAATATAATAGTTAGACTTGCACATGGGTGCTTACTAAATCACTTCCACCGTGTCCGATTCTTTGTGACCCCCTGGACTGTAGCCCGCCAGGTTCCTCTGTCCATGGAATTTTCCAAGCAAGAATACTAGAGTGGGTTACCTCCTCAAGGGTTCTTCCCCACCCAGGAATCAAGCCCACATCTCTTGCCTCTCCTGCATTGGCAGGCAGGTTCTTTAGCACTAGCACCACCTGGGAAGCCCCTATAAACTTCATAATATACTTTAATAATATAGACAATAAAATTACAATTTAATATAGTAGGACAGGAATGGATTTTCAGAAAAAAAAATAGAGGCTAAGATTCTTCTTATAATTATTAAAGGAAAGGTTTTATTTTTCTAATGATTGGAGATAAAAGGTCACTTTTTCTCCACTTATTCATTTTAATGAAATAAAATGTTATGCTACACAAGTATCAATAAGAGTATAAAAATATCTTATGAACCAGTCAACCATTTCTTCTTTCATAAATATTACAATTTTAATATATTATGTAAACTAAAGTTTTATTGCACACATCACAGCAACTTTATTTTCATCATGTTTAGGCCTGAGGGTGAGGACCCAGAGCTCTCTGTCTTAGAGTTCCACTGGTCTCCATTACGCTTCTGGGTCATTGGAGATTGATGCCTATCTAGATCTTGAGGAAGCACTAGACACATATTTGTGAGTTGGCTTTTAATTACTCATCAACAATTATGAACATTAAATGCAATCTTCCTAACACAAACCGTACTTCTTCATGAAATTAAAAATAAAAGCAGGCCAGAGCAATCATGCCTTTAACTTACTCTCACCCACCCTCCTGGTGATATCTGGAACTAGCATCAAGGCTTCCTTCTGTTTCTCCTTCCTCAGTGCCCCACAGCATCCTCCTGAGAAAACCCACTTGCACCCAGCAGCCTGACCATTGTTTTGTCACCAGTGAAACTGCAATAGAATTTCTAGCCCTTTTCTACTCTCCTTTATTTAAAACATTGCTCCATACATTTTGGCATGACACTTCTTGTTTAAGAGAAAGATCTGTTTCTTTCCAACTGAAAACTACAGAATAAGATTTCTAGCCTTAGGGAGTCTATGGATGAGACAAGTGGAGATCTAGGATTCAAGATGAAAATCCTGAAATTATGGGAATGAAAAAGGAGAGAGAGCTGATGATTTTGTGAGAACACCACATATAACAAATCATGTAGGTATAAAACTTAATATATCTAAATATTTTTAACAACCCTTTCTAATAGCATTTTATAATTACAGTGGAACTTTGTGGGGTGTGAATTATGATGTATTCATGTTTAGTTGCATTGACTGCACTCAGCTTTCAGCCATGTGCCTAGCAACACACTGGGTATGAATTAATGTGTAATAATTCATGGCCTGTTGTGTCTTATTAAATATAGCATTAATTCAATTTTAGAACTGCAACATAATGACTCAAATATTTTTCAGAATGCTAAGTGCCCCACACAATTTTTCACATTCCCAAACCTCACTTAAAACGGTAATATTTTCCTACTGCAGAGAAAAATAAATGCAATTTCCCACCAAAAAAATAAAATAAAATACCATGAGGAATCATCTCTCAAAGAGGCCTGTTTACCCTAATAAATATGAGTCTCCAAAAAATCTGCTTTAAATGGGGGGAAAAAGTTTTTTGTCTTTTAGGGCATTTTAAAAACTACTTTAAAAGACTCAATTTCCTTGTTCTCCATTATTCTGTATTCAAAGTAAAATAATATGTCATATTTAAAGGGGAAAGTGCCCAGCAGGAGAGCTGTGATCCAGTCCTGATTCTGCTAATTCACTCTTGATACCAATAAGTCACAATCACTCTGGACCTGTTTCCTCATCTGTAAAACAGATTTGATGCTACCTCTTTTCCCACTGCAGATGGTGTTATGAAGACAGAACAACATAAATCTGTGAGGATGCTGTATAAATTAGTATAGGCAATATGCCTAACCCCATACTAGGTACACTCTGAGCTAAAGAGCTTTCATATCCATTATCTAGTTGAAAACTTCCAACAAGATGGTAGATGGATAGGTACTGTTAATCCCATTTCACAGCTGAGTTTTGGCCACAGGATGCTCTCCCTCTCAGTGGCAGATGCACATGAAGCACTGAAAGACCTAAACTGAATAAAACATAATTTCCAAAGTCACAGTTAGAGAGCCCTCACATTCGCTTGACAGAGGAAGACACCGAGAGAAACTGACAAATGTAATTGAGCGGCAAAGTTAAAACCCAAATCCAGACTTCAGGCAGACCAGAGGCTACCTTTATGATGAAAAGGTTAAGCAACTGTTTTGCCTCACAATCTTCACTTGGGCCAGTGAGAAGCCTCTCGTCGCAACCTCAGACAGCACTGGACATAACTAAATCACAGTTTGATCAGTGACAGTTTTTAGTCAGTCCAGATCTCATACTGCATACTTTTCCAACGGACATCCTTCTGTGTCTTCATGCTCAGAAGTACATTTTTAAATTACTTTTTATTGGTTTTAAGTAAAATATAATGTCTATATTTTATTAATTGAAGGAAGTTAAAGCTACCATATTCCTTGCCCTACTTCTAGAATTCTGATGTTCTGCAAGGATGAGCTATTAAAAAAAAAAAAAAAAACAATGACCGAAACTAGTATTGTAACAGAGAAGAACAAGAACAAACCTGACTCCATATTGGATCTATTCCCTCAGCTCTAACCCTTCTCCTCTAATGCCTGTGCTTAGCCATGCTAATTTTGCACATTTGTAAAAGAACAGTGCCTCTAACCTGAAATATTAATATATATATGATAGTCCATTTTCAAGGCTCTAAATTTTAAGGGTATAACACTTTTCCATTCATATAGAGATACAAAGTTTCACAACAAAAAATGACAACTAACTTGCTGGAGGTTTATAGGAACATTGTGACCACACCTACATGGACACTATTAGAACAAAGGATTCCAGCATCAAGAAGTTTGCAACAACCAGCCACATCTCCTGTCCTTTTAGGATAAAAGAAACCAGAATTCTAACTCAGGTAAGATGGGTCTTCAGGACACTCTTATGCTGGATTTCTGAATAAAATCCCTATTCTTTGCTCCAACACCTATCTCTCAGTTTATTGGCCTGTCATGGGACAAACAGCATTAGCTTGGACTCGGTAACAATCTCTCATACCCAGCTCATGTTCATGTGTCTGACAGTGCCATTTCTAGCACAAAAGCACTCCCAGCACCAAAACTGCAAAAAAAAAATTTTTTTAATTTTAACCCAAGACCATCTAATTCTTTTGTAATATGAGGAAACCTGAGGAGAAGTAGTTTGGGGCCAGGATGGACCTTATTGAGACAGAATATATTAACACTAGGGATCACTGTATCTTGGTACTTTCATTCCATATATGCAGATATGAAACACAGCAACATGGAGTTATCTTAGAGTAAGTCAAACCCAATTTCCAATTCTAGCTTCACCATTACTAGTATCTGGCAGTGGAGACTGATTTAATCTCTCTCAGCATATTATTTAACTGTAAATGGAGGCAACAACAGTATCTATCTCATAGAGTATGGGAATTCAATGGAATATATTCTATATAAACTCTGGAGGACAGAGCCTGACACATAGTAAGCACTCAAAAGTGTTAACTAATATTATGTTAGAGAAATTACTGTGGGTCCATGTTCTAGATAAGATATAGCTCAAATGCTAGTTATCATAGGTCAAATCTATCTCAGGTTTTCCTATTTTATAGGTCCATCATCACAGGAGTTTATTAAAGATATGAATGTTCCTAGAATGGAACTCTCCAGGCAAGAATACTGGAGTGAGTAGCATTCCCTCATCTAGGGGATCTTCCCAACTCAGGGATTGAACCTGGGTTTCCTGCATTGCAGGCAGATTCTTTACCATCTGAGCTACCAGGGAAGCCCCATATTATCACTACACATAATTTTCATTGCACTCAGCATGTACCTACGTTACAGTTCAATCTGCATTATGCCAAAATTACTTATGCATTTGTCTCCTTCCCTACACAGAAAGATGGGAGAGCAGAAAGCACAACTGACTCTACCTTATCCAAGGACTAAGACAGTGCCTGCATCCATCTATCTGGAGTCCAGTAAAAGTCAGTTGCATTATACTGAACATACCACCATAGAGTAAGGCATCCACTTGATCACTGTATCAAAGCAGATGCTGTTGGGTAATGCAACTACTGCTTTCTGTCAGGAGTAGTACCAGAGGCTCAGGTGCCAATCCCTGAACAAGCAGATGCCCCGACTTCTCTTTGATATGTGACTCCCTATTATTCCTCTCATCCTCACCAATCTTATCAACCTGATTTTTTGATAACCACATCAAAATATAAACACACAGCTTTGTGTGTGTGTGTGGACCATGCTTAGAAAATTTCAGAAGCAAGCAAGATGGACCAAGCTGTCAGTATTATCCCTGTCTCAGAGAATCCCTTATGCATGTCACATGGAAATTCAGCTGTTATCACCCTGCCTCCTTCAAGAAGCCTGTACCCTATTCTTCAAAGTGTCAGAGCACATATTAGGCAGAGCAGCAAGTGACTTAACTAAAACACCCTGACAGGTGTGGATAGACTTTACCGCTTCTCCCACACCACACACATGCCACTCACCACTTTAGAGATCTCTACTCACTGAAAGATTTTCTAGTATTCTCTGTCATCAGATATCAGAGACCTTGCTTCCCCCTCCACTGAGGCTGTCACTATTCTCCTGAACTTCAACTGGACCCTCAAACCTATACAACCTCATGATTCTTTTACAGGTTATCCCATGGGGTTACCAGAGCCAGTGGAACATAATGGTTATATATGTGGATTTTGGAACCAAATAGCTAGACCCAAATCCTGGCTTAATCATTTATAAGCTATTTGTTTGGGGACAAGTTTCTTGTAATCTGTCAATACTACAATTTCCTCATTTAGGATGCTCATAACAGTGCCTGTATCAGGTTATTGTAACCTGTTCTTCACTATCTCCTGCAGCTTGCTCAAAATCATGTCCACTGAGTCTATGATGCCATCCAACCATCTCATCCTCTGTCACCCTCTTCTCCTGCCCTCAATTTTTCCCAGCATCAAGGTCTTTTCCAGTGAGTTGGCTCTTTGCTTCAGGTGGCCAAAGTATTGGAACTTCAGTTTCAGCATCAGTCCTTCCAGTGAATATTCAGGGTTGATTTCCTTTAGGATTGACTGGTCGGCTCTTCTTGCTGTCCAAGGGGCTCTCAAGAGTCTTCTCCAAAAACACAATTTAAAAGCACCAATTCATAAGCTTCTTTATGGTCCAACTCTCACATCTGTACATGACTACAGGAAAAACCATAGATTTGAATATACAGATCTTTGTTGACAAAGTGATGGCTCTGCTTTTTAATATGCTATCTACTCTCCAAGCCTCCATAAGCACGTAAGCCAACTTCTTAAAACCAATCAATTGATATCTCTCCTTCTCTCTCTCTTTCTACACACACACACACACACACACACACACACACACACACACACACACACACACAAACACAGATCCTGTTGTTCTTATTTCTCTGGAAAATCCTGATTACTACAATGGGGAAAGAAGGGCGATATAGGCGTGTATGGGCTTCCCTGGTGGCTCAGTGGTAAAGAATTCACCTGCTAATGCAGAAGACATGGATTGAATGCCTGGGTTGAAAGATCCCCTGGAGAAGGAAATGGCTACCCACTTCCATAATCTTGCCTAGGAAATCCCATGGACAGAGGAGCCTGGAAGGCTACAGTCCAAGGAGTCACAAGAGTTAGACACAACTAGGTGACTGAGCACAGAAGGGCATGTAATAAAGGATCCTCCTAACATAGTTTGGGAAATCAGTGATGGCCTCTTGAAGAAACAACATTTAGGCCAAGATTTATATCACAGGTAAATGTCAGACATGACCAGAGTAAAGGGGAAGTCAAAACTATTCCAGGCAAAGGAAATTTTGCCTAGCAGCCAAATTTTTCAGTGGCCCTACAGCAAGAGAAGTACTTTCCAGGCACTAGGAAGTACAGCCTTGGCTGGTTGATGGTCCTTATATGAGAGGTGTAACCTCGATGCTTTCCTTGGCAGGCCTCACGGTAAGAAAGTCAAGCATACTGTCACACAGTCGCTCTCAACAGAGGTCGCAGTCAGCCTGATCCAAAGAAAAACACCATACATATTCATTCCTCCTGTTGGCAAAGTTCATGCCCTCCCTCTCTGCACAGGGATGTAATCAGTGAAGTCTGACATGACTCCAGGCTGCAGACACCCAAGAAAACAGCAAAGTCCTTATGAGGAGAGACCTAATTCAACCTCAGAGCAGTCCAGTCAGCAGTCACTCCATTCCGAAACCTGTCAGACTGCGATGCTGCTCAAAGCTGTTGTTTTGACATTAGCTTGACACGTTCACATGTCGCCCTCATTGTGTGAACTCCTACTCAGTGTTTTGTAATAACAGCAAAGGCATCAATATTTAAAAACAATCAAATGTATGTTTGGTTTAAATAGGCAGTTGAGCCACCACCATTTCCCAAAAGTTTTCTATGTTTACTTGCCTGTTATATGTATTTTAAGTTAACCTTTCATATGAGAAGTCTCTTATCTGACTTATTAATAACCACAAAAGGTCAGTAATTTAATGGATCCAGGATTCTACTCTTCTCTCCAAAATATCATAATCTAAGTTACTTCCCCATTTTATACTCTGCTTTCATCACCAATCCAAAGATGACATAAGATTCTGTAGGTGTATACTAATAGGTGGTTACCCTCCAAATTGCTCATAAGGTATAAATGCATTAACAGACATCTCCGTGATAGAGGCAAACTGCTGAACTCATTCACTCTGTTTTCACTCTTCTGTTTGGCAAGTGTAGGTGAGAACTTAAACCAGGGGCCTGTGAAAGTGGCTGAAGGGATACCCAAATCCCATTTCCTCAGGCACCATATTTCATTTGAGTCAGCCACTGTGTGTTCTGGCTCGGTATATGGCATTTCTAACATTGGGGCTGAATCAAGACCTCCTTTGAAAAATGAGATGGAAATCCTTAGAGACTGATAGTTCAGATGGTAAAGAATCTGGCTTCATTGCAGGAGACCTGGGTTCAATCCTTGGGTCAGGAAGATCCCCTGGAGAAGGGGATGGCTACCCAGTCCAGTATTCTTGCTGGAGACTCCCACAGATGGAAGAGCCTGGCAGGCAACAATCCATGGGCTGCAAAGAGTGGGACAAGACTGAATGACTAAGTACTACATTTCACTACAATATTATATTCCCTTTTGCTAAGAAATTGATGCATAAGGACTTGTGGAAGTTGTCACATAGGCTAAATTTGCCCACACAGCTCACTAATGTTGAATAGAACCAGGTTAGTGCAATATTCTCTCTGTGGTGTCAAAGCTGAAAAAAGTAAATAAAACAGGATAGTTAGAAAGAGAGTGGGCTAAACAATCAGTCTTGCAGGTAGCTTGAAGAAAGCCACTGCTTTTTGGACAAAATTTTTGAACCAGAATATATCTGAAGAGTAGGTATACCCCTATCATTCACCCTGAAATGCTGACTGTATTCCAAAAGCCCCAAAGTCTCCAAAGGCATGATGTGGCTCTCCATATATCAAACTTGGTAGACCCCAAAAACCTTTCCCATCCTGCTTTCCTAAATTTTGGCATTATTCAAAGTTTGAGTAAAAGCAGTAATAGGCATCTGTGAATTAAATTTAGTATTTTGAAAACCTAATGGAAATATACATAACTATAATAAACATAATTACACACATTAGGCTTTCTTTTATTTGATTTTGTTTAATTTTTATGGCATTGTATCAAATCAATAACACTGGTTATCATATGTCAATCAAAAACTCTGATTGGCAGTTATCCCTAGCTTATCTTAATAAACAAAGAAAGCAAAGCAATTATTATTTGATAAATGCTATTTGATAAATAAAATTGCTAACGTGTGAAGTCCCTGAGGGGGTAAAAGAACAATTTTTAAAAAGACTCGTGGACTCGTGGACTCTGTGGAAGAGGGCAAGGGTGGGATGTTATGAGAGAATGGCATTGAAACATGTTAATTATCATATGTGAAATCAATCACCAGCCCAGGGCTGATGCTCGGGGCTGGTGCACTGAGATGACCCAGGGGGAGGAATCGGGAGGGAGGGGGGAGGGGGGTTCTGGAGGGGGAGCGTATGTAAACCCATGGCGGTTTCATGTCAATGTATGGCAAAACCAACACAATAAAGTAAAGAAAATTTAAAAAATAAAATAAAATAAATAAAGTAAAAAGACCTTGGTGAAGACAAAGGAAGAACCCTGGCCCTGACTATACTTGTGCTTCCAACTGTCTGCACAATCTTCCTGGATTCACTCCATTGGAAAAGATCCAGAGTTAGGTCAAGAGACTGAGTGAGGCACAGGCCAGGTCTGGACAAATCCTTCCTGATTCCCACATGCCTCCTCCTCACCACCTTTGCCAAAGGCCAAGTCTATAGCAGAAGTGACCTGGACATTGGAGAAACAGATTTCAGAGAATGATCAGCGTTCTCCTCAGAGTCAAAAGTATAGGAATCCTTTGCAGCTCTCCTCTAAAACGTATCTTCAGAGAATAACTGTGGCATCAAAGGTGGAAATGTACGACTTTTCTTTGGAAGGACACTGCTCATAATCATAGAATGACGGATAATCAGTCTCTAAGGATTTCCATCTCATTTTTCAAAGGAGGTCTTGATTCAGCCCCAGCGTTAGAAATGCCATATACCAAGCCAGAACACACAGTGGCTGACTCAAATGAAAACAGTGTAACCTAAGTTTCCTTTCAGTATTTGGTCTACTTTAGCTACAGTTATATCAAATAACCAAGACCATCTCATTCCTGACTTGTCTTAAATTTTGCTAAAAGTGAGTGAGCAGGACCATTTGAAAGTATGACTGTGATGTCATCAAAGCTGGATTTAGTATCCTTGATGTTTTATCTCTCTACCCCAATCTTCTCCAGTATTCTCCAATTCTTCTCCTATCCAAGTGTGTTCCTAGAAAAATATCTTAAGAATTTATACATGTGAAGGTATAAATGACAGATATGACTTAATCAACTTTTTAAGCTAAGGGTGTTCTTCTCTGGACTGCAGCCAAGATGCAGATGCATTGGGTGAGTGGAGCTGGATGATCTTCTCCACTCTGTCAATTTTCATGTGCATAAGGATGGTTTCCAGGGACTGCAGAGAGTCCCTGGGAGGAGCCAGATGAAGCTGACACAGCAAATGGCATGGTCTCTATCTTCAGCTGTCTTCCTGCTTCATACACACAAAACCTAGCCTGATTTTGAGATCCTATAAGAGAGAGGTTACTGTAAGAAAATGGGAGACCTATGTTTACAAAAGACTGTGTGATGAAGAACTACCATCTCTGCTCTGCTGCAGACCACAGCCTGCGTGGTCAAGACAGCCTCCCAGATAAAGTGGAGTTGTACTGGAAGGAAGCATTCTTACAGAGGCCACCAAGACAGAGTCAGTGTCAAGGTCCTTCAACAAGGAGACCAAAACAGCTGAGGTGGCTATTTTAGGGCACATGTGAGACACCATCTGACCCAAAGACTCTAAAAACAACTAAAGAGTTTGGGATTGAAGGTGGGGTGAGGGTTGAAGCCTATGGAAGCTTAATTAAAAATTACACCTAATGAAATTTCCCCCATAATTGTAAAAGTTAGGAGAAGTATTTGAGAACCACTGGCCCATGTTGCAGCTATGTTCACACCTTGTGGGCCAATACTTTTTCAGGAAATCTACTTTCACTAATTGTGCCTTCCAAATGAAGTGTTATTAGTAGCATCATAATTATCATCATTAGCCAGCATTTATAGTTTCATCTTATTTTTCATACCTTCTGTTTTTCATCTACTAGATGGTATGGCAATAAGTACCTTTGAAATTGACATGTCACTTTCCTTTTGCAGCAATTCAGTCACCTGGTACCAAAGCTTGAATTTAAATAAAATAACTATGACTGTACATTGGCCTGTCTGTTAATGCCAAATGAATGCACTGCTATATCAGTAAATAGCAAATTCATTATGGAGTGTTACTCAAGCTCTTACAAATGAGCCACTTGAGTCAGATGGTTCCTCAATCTCAATGTCTGCCTTTGCATGTCATCTACCTAGGAAGGTGATGCTTTGAAATCATGTTAAGAATTTTAACCATGGAGAGTCTTTGCACACTGTGTAAGATAGGAAAAAAAGGTGGACTCCTGCTTCCCCAGAATTCTGTTCAACCCCTGAAGTTTTCCTCACCTTGGATGATATATTCAAGACTTTGATTCATTTTTCCATATTATAACCATCTCTTTCACAGCTGGGGTGAAGGGAAGGAAAGAGAGTGTTAGATAGCGATAGGCAAAGTCATAATTTAAGGGTCAGAAACCTTTTAAAAGTGATGCACTGAGGTTTGGGGTTCTTTTCTTCTACTGTGTCCAAGAGAGTGACCTCTTCGGCCCATCGTTTCAAGTAAAATCTTGGCCGTGTGCTAGCAGAGCTTGGCTAAAACTGAGGTGCTCACTCTGGCCTTATTAACTTTCATTACTCATTCAAAAAGTATTGAGTACTAATAGGAATTATTTCATTTAATCCTTTAGGGAGCACTAAGAAAAGCAGGCACTATTATTAGTCCCCACTATATACAGAAGCAAATGGAAGCTTGAAGAGCATAAATAACCTCATCTATGGTCACACTAGCAATAAGCAGGAGACTTTCAAACCCGAGTCTGTGTGTTCCCAAACCCAAGTGCTAAAGTCTGTGCTGCCCACCTGCCTGGCAGCTCTTGCAAAGGAAATGAAATCCCTTCTAATCACTGGAGCATCATGCTGATTGATCATGTTGCAGATATGTCTCTCACCCAAACTAAGGGCTTGTTTGGGATGTCTTCAGTTCTTATTTTTAAAGTAGCAGTGCCACAACTTGTACTTGGTGAATGGATCGACTTCCAAAGCCTGAACCTTCATCCACTGTTCCTGAGACCTACCATTCCTCAGTCTCTCCACAGAGGTTGATTTGAACCATTCTTTCTCTCTCCTCTAACGTAACTTTTATGAAATGCATGCATGTGTGTGTGGTCAGTCCTGTCTGACTCTTTGTAATCCCATGGACTGTAGCCCTCTAGATTCTTCTGTCCATGGGATTTTCCAGGCAAGAATAATGAGTTGCTTGCCATTTCCTCCTCCAAGGGATATTGTGAACCCAGGGATCAAATCCATGTCTCCCATGTCTCCTACATTGGTAGACAGAATCTTTATCTCTCAGTCACCTGGGAAGACCACCCTTTATGTGTTAAGGGATAATAAAAGTATGAATTTACTGGTGGCAAAATGCTTTTCCAAAGGCTAAACCTATAGCAAATACAAAAATTATGAAAATGGTTATCAAGTATATGTACTATTCCATTTAACTTCACAACACCCTCATATATGGTGAATACCATTGATATCTGTACCAATGATACTCAAACTTTTGTCTACAAGTTGTTAATGATGTCAGTCCACAAAATGTTACTGATTTGCAATAAAATACTACAGAAATTGAGAGTAAATGTTTAAAAACCTTTAAAGCAATTTGACAGAGTAACTTTAGTCTTTTGAATTTAAGAATAAAATAAGTATTTTTAGAAATTCATTTTTATTATATACTAAAAAAGTATAGGTCTATAGATGGATTGGAAATTTTTTTATATTCTTTTTTTTTAATTGTTTTTGCCATACAATGTCATGATATCACCATGGGTTTACATATGCTCCCCCTCCAGATCCCCCCTCCCTCCTCCTTCCCGGGAAATCTCGCTGCACCAGCCCCGAGCATCAATCCTGGGCTGGCAATTGATTAGACATATGATAATTAACTTGTTTCAATGCCCTTCTCCCATATCACCCCACCCTTACCCTCATCCACAAAGTCCACGAGTCTATTCTATACATCTGAGTTCCTTTTGCTGTCTTGCATGTTGGGTTCTCGTTACCGTCTTTCTAAATTCCATATATATGTGTTAATATACTGCAAATAGTCCTGCTATATGACCCAGCAATCCCACTGCTGGGCATATACACCGAGGAAACCAGAATTCAATGAGCCACGTGTACCCCAATGTTCATCACTGCATTATTTACAATAGCCAGGACATGGAAGCAACCTAGATGCCCATCAACTGACGAATGGATAAGAAAGCTGTGGTACGTATACACAATAGAATATTACTCAGCATTAAAAAAAAATTCATTTGAAGCAATTCTACTCAGATGGACGAAACTGGAGCCCATTATCCAGAGTGAAGTAAGCCAGAAGCAAAACCAACAATACAGTATATTAACACATATATATGGAAATTTTTTTAAAAACCTGGTCCTTCAGAAAAGACAGCTTGAAAAACACTGGAATTGACTGTATAGCTGTGAGAACCAAGGTTTAATTAGGGAAGTTAAGTTAATTGCCCAAAGACACACAACCTACAGAAAGTAGAGTCATAGTCTAGACTGGAAGCATAAAACTCTGCTGTAGGTTTCTCTCTTTGAGTGCCTCCTTATAGGCCTATGATATCAACCACAAGGTTTTTGACTAGCACAGAACCAGGAGGTGAAGAACCAGCAGCGCAGTTCATTATTTATGTCAGCCTCTCCTCCACTATTTCCTCCCTCTGTCAGTGAGGTCCCATGCACTCAGGCCAGTGTGGAGCATCAGTCCAGGGCAATTTCTGTCTACTTTCAGGTCTGGGGGCATCATTCTATAAGTACTTCCAGTTATACTCCTTGAGTGAGATAATTTCTGGCTGTTGGATTCTAAAATCCAGGTGTTAACTAAAGGATGCCTGAGAGATTCTGCACAAGCCACATCAACACTTTACAGGGCATGAGACAGAGATCATACTTTGATGACATTTCCCCATCCCTCACCTCACGAAGGGTAAAGACAATCTTTACTAATCAGATAGAATATACTGCAGAAGGTCTCTGTTCTTTCTGAGTACTCGAGTTCCCACCCCACCATTGCTTTGACATTGTACTTTGACAAGCAACAACATGACTCAGTTATCCAACATTAGTAGAGCTACTTTTTTAAGACTGTGGTACCTGTCCTCTTGATTTGAAAGTCATTAGAGAAAATCTGCAAAGTCAACCAGGAGAAACTTCACCACCAACAGAAATCAAACATGCAGACAGACTTGTCTATCTTCAGAACCCCTACTCCCAAACATTGGGCAAACCAGAGAGAACTGAGCTGTGAGAGTATAAACATGTCTGTTTCCAGCCTACTCAAGTTGACAGGATTAACATTCTATGCATAAAGACTGCCTTTTTATTTTTTAAAGAGCCATTGAGTTCAGTTCAGTCGCTCAGTCATGTCTGATTTTTTGTGACCCCATGAACCACAGCATGCCAGGCCTCCCTGTCTGTCACCAACTCCCAGAGTCAACCCAAACCCATGTCCATTGAGTCAGTGATGCCATCCAACCATCTCATCCTCTGTTGCCCCCTTCTCCTCTGGCCTTCAATCTTTCCCAGCATCAGGGTCTTTTCAAATGAGTCAGCTCTTCACATCAGGTGGCCAAAGTATTGCAGTTTCAGCTTCAACATTAGTCCTTCCAATGAACACCTAGGTCTGATTTCCTTTAGGATGGACTGGTTGGGTCTCCTTGCAGTCTAAGGGACTCTCAAGACTCCTCTCCAACACCACAGTTCAAAAGCATCAATTCTTCGGCACTCAGCTTTCTTTAAAGTCCAACTCTCACATCCATACATGACCACTGGAAAAGCCATAGCCATGACTAGATGGACCTTTGTTGGCAAAGTAATGTCTCTGCTTTTTAATATGCTGTCTAGGTTGGTCATAACTTTCCCTTCAAGGAGCAAGTGTCTTTTATTTCATGGCTGCAATCACCATCTGCAGTGATTTTGGAGCCCAGAAAAATTAAGTTGCCACTGTTTCTCCATCTATTTCCCATGAAGTGATGGGACCAGATGCTATGATTTTAGTTTTCTGAATATTGAGACTTTAGCCAACTTTTTCACTCTCCTCTTTCACTTTCATCAAGAGGCTCTTTAGTTCCTCTTCACTTTCTGCCATAAGGGTGGTGTCATCTGCATATCTGAGGTTATTGATATTTCTTCCAGTAATCTTGATTCCAGCTTGTGCTTCTTCCAGCCCAGAGTTTCTCATGATGTACTCTGCATATAAGTTAAATAAGCAAGGTGACAATATACAGCCTTGATGTACTCCTTTTCCTATTTGGAACCAGTCTGTTGTTTCATGTCCAGTTCTAACTGTTGCTTCCTGACTTGCATACAGATTTCTCAGGAGGCAGGTCAGGTGATCTAGTATTCCCATCTCTTGAAGAATTTTCCACAGTTTATTGTGATCCACACAGTCAAAGGCTTTGGCATAGTCAATAAAGCAGAAATAGATGTTTGTCTGGAACTCTCTTACTTTTTCAATGATCCAGTGGGTGTTGGCAATTTGATCTCTGGTTCCTCTTCCTTTTCTAAAAGCAGCATGAACATCTGGAAGCTCATGGTTCACATACTGCTGAAGCCTAGCTTGGAAAATTTTAAGCATTACTTTACTAGCGTGCGAGATGAGTGCAATTGTGCAGTAGTTTGAACATTCTTTGGCATTGCCTTTCTTTGGGATTGGAATGAAAACTGACCTTTTCCAGTCCTGTGGCCACTGTTGAGTTTTCCAGATTCACTGGCATATTGAGTGCAGCACTTTCACAGCATCATCTTTCAGGATTTGAAACAGCTCAACTGGAATTCCTTCACCTCCACTAGCTTTGTTAGTAGTGATGCTTGCTAAGGCCCACTTGATTTCACATTCCAGGATGTCTGGCTCTAGGTGAGTGATCACACCATCATAATTATCTGGGTTGTCAACATTTTTTCTACAGTTCTTCTGTGTATTTTTGCTACCTCTTCTTAATATCTTCTGCTTCTGTTATGTCCTTACCACTTCTGCCCTTTATTGAGCTCATCTTTGCATGAAATGTTCCCTTAGTACCATCTAAAGGGCCATTAGATAAAACCAAAGGAACAGCCAGATGAAACCAAAAGAACAGCTACCAAACCATGCTTCTGGGAATCCCGGGCACTCTGAGAAAGTGTCACATTATCAGAGGAGATGGAGGAGGGAAGGAAGGAGAAATTAGAAAGGTGAAGGGTGGGCCTCTCCCTTCTTTAACTCAAGAAGCCTTGTTTCTATCTGTGTCTCAGTTTAGACTTCTCTGTAAGATTCAATTTGAAGAAAAGACTCTAATTTTTTTCTTTGAAAACTACTTATTCACTACAATTTTGTTTCTAAACATTTTGGTTTGATTTAAATCAGCAAGTTTTAAGCCAATTTCAGAATTGAACTGGATTTTTTTTTTGTAACTCCAAACTTTTTTTTGAGAACTATTTGGCTGTAGAAATGAGTCAGACATCTCATTTTAACTAAGACATTTTTGCAAAACTGAAAAGAAAATATGAATATGCTCTCCTCTTGAAAGAGAGATGCTGCTACAGGATCTTATTTTCCTTTGTTATAATAATTTCTTGAAGACTTCTCAGGGAAAATTCAATGCTAAAAATTGGAAAGAGAGTAGTGCCCTATCTCTATTAAAAATTTTGTTTGAATTTAAAAAGATTCATTTAACTATTTCACAACTGAAAGTATCCTCTAAGGTCTTGGAATGTAGGTAAGGAAAAACTTCTAACCATGGAAGTGATAGTCCACTGGGCTCCATCATTAACGAAGGTCATAGGATGATAATACTATGAAATCCATTCAGAGATAAGTGGGACAATCTAACCTATGATAATTTAGGTCTACACCTAGAAATGAACAAATCTAGCTATGAGAGCCATGCCCAGAGATATCTGCCATCTTGAAAATTTTCTAAGATCTAGTTTAAAATTTTGTTTTTTTCTGCAAATATTAGTTTTACAATGCAAATGTTAGTAAACATTAAACTTATTATCATCTTCATAGAACAATCTAGACCTCATTAAAAGGTTATTATCCCAAGACTCATTTCTACAATAATCATAATTACTACTGTAAATTCTTTATGTATATTGGCTCTAATACTCATGGTAATGAATGGGAAAAGAAGTATTGCTATACCCACTTTATAAAGAAGGATTCAGGACTATACAAGTTAAATTACTTGCCTAGGACCATTATAGCCAAATAAATGGTAGAACATGGCTCCAATGCATTCTCATACTTCATATTGTATCCCATGAGATTTGAATCTGTATGTCTACCTTGAGGATATAAAGGAGGGTATGTATGACCCAGCATTACTTTTACTTGCTACCTACTATATGCTGGGCTTCCCTGGCAGCTCAGATGGTAAAGAATCTACATGCAATGTGGGAAACCTGGGTACAATCCCTGGGTCAGGAAGATCCCCTGGAGAAGGAAATGGCAACCCTCTCCAGTATTTTTGCCTGGAGAATTACATGGATCAAGGAGCCTGGTGGATTACAGTCCGTGGAGTTGCAAAGAGTCAGACATGACTGAGCAAGTAACACTACTATATGCTGAGCACTGGGCAAGACACTTCACATATACCATCCTCTTTAATCCTCACAATGCCACCAGGTAAGTATTATTATTATCTCCATTTAATAGAGAAAACTGACCCTTAACATGGTTAAAAAGCATAGGTCACACATTTGAAATATGTATGAAGTCAGATCTAAAGCCCAGTTCTGTCTGATTTCAAAACATAGACAAGATGAAACTTTTACTTCCAAATGAATTCTTCTCAAGGGAATGTATATCTAGTTTTTGATGCTCCCATTGTTTACAAGTATTCTAAAGCTCATCTTTTGAAATTGTTTTCTTAGAGTCAGTTAGTAAACCACTAAGGAAAAACTGCCCCCTTAAACTCACTTTATACAACAGCAGTACCATATTCCCATATTCCAGATGACTTCTGGATTTTTCAAAAAATCCAATTTCCTCTCAAATTAAGATTTTATATTACTAAGTGAAAGTGAAAGTCGCTGTCATGTCCGACTCTTTGCAACCCTATGGACTATATAGTCCATGGAATTCTCCAGGCCAGAATACTGGAGTGGGTAGCCTCTCCCTTCTCCAAGGGATCTTCCCAACCCAGGGATCAAATCCAGGTCTCTCACAATGCAGGAAGATTCTTTACCAGCTGAGCCACAAGGGAAGCCCAAGAATACTAGAGTAGGTAGCCTATCCCTTCTCCAGCAGATCTTCCCGACTCAGGAATCGAACCGGGGTCTCCTGCATTGCAGGCAGATTCTTTACCAATTGAGCTATCAGGGAAGCCTGATATCATTGATAATTTCCCCCCCAAAATATGTCCCTAATTTCAAAGTAACTCTAAGAATGTTTTGAATAGTTATAGTACCATTGGATTAGGTTGATAGTTTCTCTGGGTACTTATTATGAAGGAACAATGTGCACTGAGGTACATAATTTCTTTAAAAATATATACGTATATATATCCCACAGCTCATGATTATCTCTCAGTCTCATTGTTCAACCAGTCCTATTTCTGCACTGTGTCTATCCCCAGACATATTTTCTACGCCTCTCCTCACAAAATGATTCATTAAAGAAAGTCAGACATCCTTATATAAAAGGGGCATCAACCTGTGGAAAGGAATCAGGGGCAGCAATTCTCGAGGAGAATTGCTAATCACCCAGAATCTCTATGACAACTCAGAACCCATCCCTTTACTTTTCCCATAGATGAAAAGTCTAACCTGACAAAACGGTCCCACATTCTGCTGTAAATGATAGATCACTTTCAATATTTGCCTCCATTTTGTGGAAGCCTTCTCAAAGTAGCAGATAAATCCTATATACCTATAAAGCCATTGAGTATTTTGATTAAAATCAGCTTAACTTTGAAATTTCAAATCACAAATAGAATATCACTTTGAGCTAAAAATCCTACTAAGTTGGAAGGAGATTGGCATTTAAACAGATGTCACCAGTGTTTTGGGAAATGTAAATTGAGGTACAGATGGTGACTGCTAGGGAGTTAAGAGCATCTGTGTTCTATGAAAAAAAAAAGCTATATTTGAGAAAAAATTTTAAAATAATAACTGAAACTCTCAACTTGATTTTGAAAGAGGACAAGAAAATATCCTCATTGGATGGCATTGTTTGATAAATTTCTTACCATATCAAAGATGACTCAAATTTCTGGATATTAATAAGATTCAAGATGGGGAATTTTACCCTATGTCTTCAGTAAGCCAAAATTAGAACTTCTATCTAAAAGAACAAGTGCATAATCTTGGGAAAGACTGCTGACTCTTCTATTTCAGCCAGTTTTGTATCTTAATGTGAGTTCTAAGAAAAATATCTGCCATACAGTGGTAAAGATCAGGGGTCTGGAGTCAGAGCACCTGAACTCAAAATCTGGCACTGCAGCCTTATAGCTGTGTGACTGTGGAACACATTACTTAATTCCTCCAAGGCTCAGTTTCCTCATTTGCAAAATAAAGAGTGCAAAATAATAGTGCTGCACTCATGGGATTGTTATGAGGATTAGTGCTTAATCAAAGTGCTAAACATCAATAAATATTAGTTAATATCACTATAGGCTTTCTTCCTAATCCTGGGAGATCTACACAGATTTCAGAATCATTGACCTACTACCTCCCCAGGTCCCACATCCCCAAACCCCTGTCTTGACCTAGCATAAACAATGACCTAGAAATTTGGATCTCATGAACTAGTAAATCCATAGTTCATGCAGATCATCAATGGTCTAACAAAGGACCTTTGTTATCCTTTCTAACAGGCCTCTAGACATTTCCCATCAAAGAATCAGCCACTACAAATACTAATACTTGCAGTTTTTAACTTAAACCCTTCTGTGAGTTACAGAAAGCTTTTCAGTTTACGGGGATAATTCATAAAGTTAATATTCCCATTAATGTGAAAAAACATTCTAAAACCCTCAATGTGCTAAAACAGTTTTGCACTAAAAAGCTAATTTCAAACTAGGAAGAGACTGAATCAATCTCTCATTTTGTGTATTTGTTTACTTGTGTATTTGCCTTTAAAAATTCTTATGCTCGGTGGCTCATATTAATCCAGTTTTTCAATGAGTTTTCTCCTTCAGGGGAAATCAAGAAACCAGAAGTTTAATCAATCCAGTCATACTAAGAAACCATGTAGGAACCATATAGGAATCCAGACTCCAAGGTTAGAGTTTAATGTGCTACACACCCTACCTGATTGGAATGAGTTTATGAATTAGATCCCATACACAAATGGATGCATTTAGCTTCGTTCACAGCACATCCGCAAACTCATTTACCAGATCCATAAGCACTTGTAAACATTGCTAATGGAGTTTGCTAAATGAATATTATAAATGTAATCCAAATGAGCTCTCCATGGAAATTGCAAATCATATGAAAAATATAGTGCATTCAGTTGTAACACATTTCAGGAACGGTATATTTTAGTTAATTGTGTTAGTATATGATACATGGCTAAACGTCATTACTAGCACCTAGAAAAAAAAAATAGCTCTTTCTGCTGGCTTAAAATCATTCAATCTAGGATACTGAATATTATCAAATCCATCAATCAAAGGTTCTTTATTGCTAAGGCAGATAATCCAGGTTCACACTGTATCCTTCAGAGAAAGCATCCAGGGCATCCGCCTCTTCACAATCTCATGGGTGGTAGCCCATCGGGTGCCTCTGTCAATGGGATTCTCCAGGCAAGAATACTGGAGTGGATTGCCATTCCCTTCTCCAGAAGATCTTCCCGACCCAGGGACTGAACCCAGGTCTCCCACATTGCAGGCAGATTCTTTACCATCTGAACCACCAGACAGCTTCCAAAGTGGTGACTTGGTGGCCTGAAATTATTACTGCAACTTTCAAGACAGCTTGGTTCATCTTGGACTTGACTAAGTTAGTTTCTTTAATTAATAAAAGTATAGAGGAAGTTTTGAACATATGGAAGTCTTTTTTCTTTATTTTTCTCATACTGCCATACTTTCATCTTGAATTCTATAATTTAAGTTGCCTTATTTGAATGAAATTTCTGTACTCATGTCACTTCTTGCCCAAAGTACAAGCAAGGCATAATCTGAGACTCCCAAAGGTTTTCTTATCTTGGTGATGATTTATTTCAGGCATGAGAAAACTAAAAATGCTATTCAAAAATGGAAGTCTGATGCTTTCAAGAGCTCAATTCTCTCAAAATGTGAACTGCATTTCTCATTTTATGGAGTAAGAGACTGAACATACAAATGGACAATGGTCAGACCATATATAAAAACAGAAATCTGACTCCCACAACTTCAAGCAACTTGCCCAGGAAACTAACTCATTGTCTACCATAGTTTGCCTCCTACAAGAAGACTTGTAGGAAGTCATGCTGTTATCTCTAGTAACAATCTGGGAAACCAAACAATAATCCTTGTAACAGTCAGCCCCAAACATGCAGGTCTTAAAAACTGACAGCTTCTATAATTTTTATTCCTGCTTCCGTCTTAGAATCAACCAGAGAAAAATATGCACTCCTAATTAATCACTTAGAATATCTCACATCTACTTATCTACCTACAGCTTCCCCATGTCAACAGCCATCAATCAGAACACATCTGAAGCCTTCCTTTTTGTCCACTATAAAACTTCCCCATTCCTCTGCATGCCTTTAAATCTTTACCAAAACACAAATGACAGAAGTAGCTCAACCTCATACTATAGCAAAGGCCTTTGCTTGTTCTTATTTGGTTGGTCTTCATTATATCTACAAGAACAACCTAGATGATGTTTTAGAGATGAAAATAAATGCTGAAATGATGTTCATCTAACTTATGGAAAGGATTGTTGAGGTTATACCCTGGTAGAGATTATCTTTCGAAGCATTAAAAAGTCTAAATCATCCTGCAAGAAACCATCCCCCAAGACACCACTTATCATATAAATAGACTTTCCAGGAAAAGAAAGTATGAGCCGTTAGTGTAAACAATCACATTTCTTAAGTCAGCCTAACATGATTATTACTCTTGCTACCAAGTACTAGATTCCTCTCTTTTTTGAGCTCATCTTGCACATTATTTCTCAGTTCCTCCTTCAAAATAAGTCTTAACAGTCAGGGGCTGAGTGTGTACATATAAAGATAATAATGGAAATAGAAACCCTCATGCTCCACCTCCACCCCCCCCCCCCCCCCCTACCCCTTCACAAGTTGGAAGGCAACCGAGAGAAGAACATCAGTGCCTGACCTTTCCTTCTTTTAGTATCATGTGTTATTTTATCTTTATCTCATTTTATTGTTAACTTGGATGAAGTTCTTAGGCTAAATAGAGACTGGAAAACAACAATAATAATTTATCTTTGGTGGCCAAGAATTGGAATGTACTGAGTAAATAAATATTATAGTGAATAAATTAGTACACTGACCAAAAATCACTACCCAAGTTTTAAAAAAAATAGGTCAAATTTTATTCATTCACCTATACTGAATAAAATTTGCTTGTGTTTTTTCTTTGTTCAGGTTATTTGATTTTGCAAGTTTTTAATCATGCTGCTGCTGCTGCTGCTGCTAAGTCACTTCAGTTGTGTCAGATTCTGTGTGGTCCTCTAGACGGCAGTCCACCAGGCTGCCGCATCCCTGGTATTCTCCAGGCAAGAATACTGGAGTGGGTTGCCATTTCCTTCTCCAATGCATGAAAGTGAAAAGTGAAAGTGAAGTCGCTCAGTCGTGTCTGACTCCTAGCGACCCCATGAACTGCAGCCTACCAGGCTCCTCCATCTATGAGATTTTCCAGGCAAGAGTACTGGAGTGGGTTGCCACTGCCTTCTCCATTTTAATCATGTAGTGACCTAGAATTGTCATGAACACCAATTATGAACACCAATTACCACTACAAAAGTGAAATACAGACAAGCATCATCTCAAGCCTAAAGGCGTTTTCCAAGGAGATGTTCTTTTCTCCCTGCAAAAGATGCCACCAACTTCTACTACTTTCAGTGGACTCAAGACACTATTTGAGGATAAAAATGTCTTGATTACTCAAGTCTAGAAACTACAGTGAAAAATGTGAGTGCTTATTTTCTCTTTAATGGGCATAGCTGAGATGCTACTGAGAGTCATAAATGCCTGTCTTTTATATCACTACAGGATTTTTGCAACAGATCTTTAAATGTGGCATAAAATATTTCCTTCATAATGAAGCTTATCCTAAATTTCTAATCAGTTTAGCTGGCCTTCAGAGCCTTTTTCTGTTTCTTCCATTCCATTTTCATGTGAGCTGATAAAAACTCAACATAATATTCTAGACAAGACTGTCAGTTTATATAATGGCACCTTAATATTTTCCACATTATTCTCACTCCTGTTCCAGTGACTTATTTTTAGGATTGTTGCACATTGAGTAAAGCTCATGATCTTTTCCTTGGAAGGTTATGGCTAATTCAATATCCATCACTGTGTATGATTAGCTTAAATTGTTCTTTCAGATGTACCTCACCTCACACTTGCCTGTTTCAAATTTCATCTTCATCATATCGTCCAATTACCTAGTTCGGTTAAGTCTTGCTGGAGTCCCTTGTGATTCTTATTAGACTGA
The DNA here is from genome assembly GCA_007570785.1 of Antilocapra americana. NCBI lineage: Eukaryota > Metazoa > Chordata > Mammalia > Artiodactyla > Antilocapridae > Antilocapra > Antilocapra americana. The sequence goes on from ML661902.1 coordinate 2,537,892, forward strand.
AATTTTAGGGTCATTGAATAATATCAGTCCTTTGTTCACCTCATCTTATAGATGGTTAATAAATGTATTCAACAACAAAATCTCCTCTGGTGCAGATCTCCAGGGCATTCTGTTATTAACCTCACTCTGCATCCACAACGGGACCTGACCCCCATTCTCTCAGGGCTCTTCCTGGTCTTTTTAGTCCCTGGTCTGACATCTACCTCTAAGGCCACAATGATGAAGTTTTCTCATCAGTGCTTGGAAGGTAATTTATCAAAATGCCTGTATGGGTCAAAAAAGCTCATATGTACTCCTGGCAGTGTTTGTGTGATCAAAACTTTAAAGGAGCAACCAGTGTACACAATACTGTAGATAAAATTATGTTGATGAGTCATTTTTTATTCTGCTCACCTAATTCCTTCTTTTGTTCCTCTTATATGAATAAAATGTTTACTTTCTTTCAGTTATTTATAAGCCTTCTGGGTTCCTCTTATTAAAAGTCTATAGTCTTTGAACCTACCATCTGTCCACCCTATCTCTTTATCTGTTTAGAATAGTAGCAGGATTTGATTTGAAACTTACATATCTTTGAATTGGTTTGTAATTCATACAAAGTGCATTACTTACCTTGTATAGAAAGTACACATCCTAAAGAAAAGATTAAGTTTCAATATCATCTTGAGAAGCATTCATACTATTGAATGATTCAATATAAGAAGTCAATCCAAAATGTATCCTGATACATACTGGCCAAGCAAGGGAATAAGATGTCTCTTAAATAAGTGGTTGTTCACTCCCAAGGCATAGTTTGATTTACATATAAATTTCTAGCAGGATACTCTTAACTGCATAGAACCGGGAGCATCTCTGTGTGTATTCAGCTCTCTTTAGATGTTAACTATTAATTTAGATTCACTGGCACTACAATCTTGTTGTCTTGACTGTGTAAAATTTAGCACTGAAGCCACACCTAAAGTGTGAGTCTTGAGTCTTCCCAGATAAATTCCAAAATGCATTCCTGGTACTCTAAGGTGAGTGGAATCTCGCTTAATTATATAACTTTGTGATTTGAAATCACATAAATGAAGTAACAGATTCCATTTATCTTTGAGATTCTGGCAGCAGTTAAAAGAACTGAGAGGAAGAAGCAGTTTTCCAGACAGTGAATCCAAATCAAAACATGTTACACTTTCAAAGATACTAAGATGGCTAATGCTAAGTCATTTAGTTGCCCAAACTCTCCTCACAAAGGAATATTCCCTTCATTTCTCTAGCCTGTCATTCTGTGAAATAAAATGCATGGACGCAATGGAAGGCTGCCCTTTTAAATTAGGGAAATGAAGCATGGAAAAAGCAAATAAAATAACAATGCTTCATCAAGAAAAGTATTAATACAACCCACAGCTCTCAAATCCCCATCCAAACCTAAAATTGATGATTCAGTTCCATATCTAGATGATTGGATGTTTTTGTTCAGTCACTAAGTAAGTTGTGTCTAACTCTTTGTAACTCCAAGGACTGCAGCACACCAGGCTTCCCTTTTCCTCACCATCTCCTGGAGTTTGCTCAAACTCATGTCCATCGAGTTGGTGATGCCATCCAACCATTCATCCTCTGTTGCCCCCTTCTCCTCCCAACCTCAATCCTTCCCAGCATCAGGATCTTTTCCAATAAGTCGGCTCTTTGCATCAGGTGGCCAAAGTATTGAAGCTTCAGCTTCAGCATCAGTCCTTTCAATGAATATTCAGGGTTTATTTTCTTTAGGACTTACTCATTTGATCTCCTTGCTGTCCAAGGAACTCTCAAGAGTCTTCCAGCACCACAATTCGAAAGCATCAGTTCTTCAGTGGTCACCCTCTTTATGGTCCAACTCTCACATCTGTACATGACTACTGGAAAAAAAAATCATAGCTCTGATTATATGGACTTTTGTCAAAAAAGTGATGTCTCTGCTTTTAATACACTGTCTAGGTTTCAGGCTAATTTGTGCCTGCTATTTCAAAGCTTTGATAAATTGTGAAATCTTCCTTTGTGTTGTTATTTTAGTCACTAAGTCATGTCTGACTCTTTTGCAACCCCATGGACTTCCAGGCTCCTCTGTCCATGGAATTTTCCAGGAAAGAATATTGGAGGGGGTTGCCATTTCCTTCTCCAGGGCATCTTCCTGACCCAGAGATCAAACCTATATCCCCTGCATTGGCAGGCAGATTCTTTACCACTGAGCCACTAGAGATGCCTTGAAATTTTCCTTACTAAGTTTATAAATGCATTTTTGGGTATCTGGAGAAATGGTTAAATTGTCATTTGGTCAACGGTTTCCATATTTGGAAAAATGGTCATTGAGCTCTAGTATTGCCACTACTACCATAAACCAAGTACTTTTGGATTGTGCAAAGAGTGAAAAATCAAATCAAGTAAAGACAGCAGACCCCTAAAAGAAGGTGACTTTCTCAGAGGTGGATATTAACTTGAGTGAAGATACTATATCTTACATTCATTTCCTTTCTTTCCCTGTAGTTCCAGGTATATGGTTCAACAAACAGCTCCTTTAGTGAGTTAGACAAGCTTGTGCCCAACTTGGCCATTCACTGATTCATTCAACAAAGATCAATAACTGCCATTATATGGCATTATTCATCAATCTCATGGGCATAAATTTTGAGCAGGTGTCAGAACTGAGTAAAAGTGCACCCTTAGAGCCTAACTTGTCTGGGTTTCTCATCCTAATTTTGCTTTGATGTTTCTATGATTTTTCTCTTTTATATATCCTGAAGATTGCTATCATACAGAGAATAGTGGTCAAATATTTTACTTCCTCTTGTTGTATCTTTCCCATGCGTTTTTCACCTCTTTCATAGAGCATGTAGTCATGCTAACCAAACATAAAACACAACAGCATGGAGAACATGTTGGCTTTGGCTAACCCCCAATAGCTTTAACAGCCATTAATGATATTCACACAAAAACCTGGCTGATGTCACACATTCTTGGCATCAGAATCTCTGAAATTACTGGTTCTAGTGAATTTATATTTTCAAAACTATTTAGTGAAATGAAAAGCTTTTTCATCATCAGGACATTACTCTTTAATTATAAGGTCCTATTGAGTTTCACGTGTCATCTCAAAGAGATGGGGGGAAATGAGGAGAAGCAATATAAGTTAATACTTTTCATGTTGCTGGAGAGGCAGGAATTAGGAGGTGAATCCATTTTCCCTTTGTAATGATTACAGTTTAGCAGAGATTTTTTTTAAATTTTTGTTTTTAATTTGAATTGACAGCATGCAAAATCACTTGGACTATTGATCCTACTAAACTAGTTCTTTTCTGTGAAACTTATCATCTTAAGGCTCTTTAACTTTTTTTTTTCTGATTAGTCAATAAATCTTAGGTACTTACGATGAAAACTGTGCCATTTACTCCTAACTATAATAGATGACTTGGGGAATTCCATGGTGGTCCAGGGGTTAGAACTCTGTGCATTCAAAGCCAGGGGCATGTGTTCAATCCCTGGTTGGGAAGCTAAGATCCCACAAAGCTGTGTGCTATGTGCTAAGTCTCTTCAGTCATGTCTGACTCTTTGTGACCCTATGGACTATAGCTCACCAGGCTCCTCTATCTATGTGATTCTTCAGGCAAGAACATAGGAGTGGGCTGCCATACCCTCCTCCAGGAGATCTGTCCAACTCAGGGATCAAACCTGCATCTCTTATGTCTCCTGCATTGGCAGGCAGTTTCTTTACCACTAGCGCCACCTGGGAAGCCCTACAAAGCCATGAGCCACGGTCAAAAAAATAAAGAAAAAAAAATAAAATCTATAATACATGATTTGATTACATTTTTTCATCTTACTATATAGAACTATATTATTTGATTCAAAAACTTCAAACATTAAGTAATGCATTAAGATGTATTACTACTCCCAAAGTCCTAACTAGAATTGTTCTACATATTAAAGCCATTAATCTACATATTAAAGCCATTATTTCTTCCCTGATCAAGACTCTCTCATAAGAGAGACTCATGAACTGCACTTTTCTCAGTTATCTATTTCCTAATCTCTGGCCATTATTTTCATCTCCTTGCTCTTAAAAATCCTTCTTGTTGAGTATTTTTTAACTTTTTCCAACTTAAGCAACCTGTATATTAGACAGGAAAGGATAAGGAAAAATAAAGAATACCTGCCAAAAAATGACGAATGGAGAAAAAGAGGAAAGCAAACAAGAAGAAATGTTTTGAAAGCTTGTTTCTGGTGGCTTTGATAAGTACTTAAGAATATTGACTTTGTGTTTCTGAATTCACTGGAGTTGCTTACCAAGAACGTCTGGAGTCTAGGAAGCGGCCATTGGGCCTTTGACCCTCTTCTTGTCTATCACTGTACTATGTAGGGTACTGAAGGAGTGTTACTGAACACTTATAATCCTCTCTCATTCTCCTTGTTCTACTGCCTTAATTTGAAGTCAAAAATGGTGTGAGAAAGGAGGAATTAGGAAATATAAAGTGGAGGAAAAAAACACGTTGAATGGACCTTTGCCTTTTAAAAGCATCATGAAGCGTTCTCCTTATGATTTCCTGAAGTCTGTTCATCATCTCTTCAGAAATTTATTTTCAAATAAAGATGCAGGACTTTTCTGGTATCCCAATGGTTAAGAATCCACCTGCCAATGCAGGGGATGTGATTCAATCCCTGGTCAGGGAAGATTTCACATGCTGTGGGGCAACTAAGCCTGTGTGCCACAACTATTGAGCACTTTACAGCCTTTGAGCAGCAACTACTGAGCCCACATGCCCAGAGTTCATTCTCTGCAACAAGAGAAGGCACCACAATGAGAAGCCCACACACCACAACTAGAGAGTAGCCCCTGCTCACCACTATTAGAGAAAGCCTGTACATAGCAACAAAGACCGAGCACAGCCAAAAATACATAATTTTTTTGTAAAGATGCAAACCAGTACAAGAACATTGCAACTGCTTCTTAGAACAAATTCCAGTGCCATGTGATACTGAGGAAGAATAATAAATGGAAGTATATAAAGTTTCAAATATAACATGAAATTGTAATAATATAAATTATGTCAATAGATTTTCCACGTTAAGTAGTAATATATCATCATCGATATAATATTGATGTAGTAATATATCATCCTTTTTCTAAATTTCTTAAAACTGAGACAGAACTCTTCCCTAAAACAAAAGAAAAAGTAAGTGACAACTAACGGCAGTCATTTGCTCCTGATTTTCTGACCAGCTTGTGCTTTGTTGGAGCTCTACCCTATCCCCATTTTGAGTGTTGGAATCAAGAATGACTGTTACCTGGAAACAACGTCAAGGTGTTGAGTGTCATAAAGCAAGGCAGCTTATATTACTGCATTTGTATCTCAAACATCCTCAGTTTTATCAACCATGGAAATTATCTCATGACAAGAAAGTGAAGAGAAGTGAAGCTTTTTTTTAATTTATTTTTTATTGAAGGATAATTGCTTTACAGAAGTTTGTTGTTTTCTGTCAAACCTCAACATGAATCAGCCATGGGTGTACATATGTCCCCTCCCTTTTGAAACTCCCTCCCATCTCCCTCTCCATCCCACCCCTCTAGGTTAATACAGAACCCCTGTTTGAGTTTCCTGAGCCATACAGCAAATTCCTGTTGGCTATCTATTTTACCTACAGTAATGTAAATTTCCACGTTACTCTTTCCATACATCTCACCCTCTCCCCATGTCCATAAGTCTGTTCTCTGTTTCTCCATTGTTGCCCTGTAAATAAATTATTCAGTACCAATTTTCTAGATTCCATATATATGCATTAGAATACAGTACTTATCTTTCTCTTTCTGACCCACTTCACTCTGTGTAATAGGTTCTAGCTTCATCCACCTCATTAGAACTGACTCAAATGTGTTCCTTTTTAGGTCTGAGTAATATTCCACTGTGTATATGTGCCACAAATTCTTTATCCATTCATTTGTTGATGGACATCAAGGTTACTTCCATGTTCTAGCTATTGTAAATAGTGCTGAAATGAACACTGGGGTACATGCGTCTTTTTCAATTTTGGCTTTCTCAGGGTATATGCCTAAGAGTGGGGTTGCTAGGTCATATAGTGGTTTTATTCCTAGTTTTTTAAGGAATCTCCATACCATCTTCCATAATGACTATATCAATTTACATTCCCACCAACAGTGCAAGAGTTCTCCCTTTTCTCCACACCCTCTCCAGCATTTATTGTCTGTAGACATTTTGATGTCGATCATTCTGACCAATGTGAGGTAATATCTCATTGTAGTTTTGATTTGCATTTCTCTAATAATGATCTATATTGAGCATCTTTTCATGTGTTTGTTAGCCACCTGCAGGTCTTCTTTGGCAAAATGTCTGTTTAGGTCTTTTCCCCACTTTTTGATTAGGTTGTTTGTTTTTCTGGTATTGAGTTGTATGAGCTCCTTGTATATTTTAGAAATTAATCCTTTATCAGTTTTTTCATTTGCTATGATTTTTCTCCCATTCCAAGGGTAGTCTTTTCACCTTGCTTACAGTTTCCTTTGCTGTGCAAAAGCTTTTAAGCTTAATCAGGTCTCACATGTTTACTTTTGTTTTTATTTCCATTACTCCAGGAGATGGGTCATAGAGGATCTTGCTTTGATTTATGTCATTGAGTGTTCTGCCTATGTTTTCCTCTAAGAGTTCTACAGATTCTGGTCTTATATTTAGGTCTTTAATGCATTTTGAGTTTATCTTTATGTATGGTGTTAGGAAGTGTTCTAATTTCTTTCTTTTATATGGAGCTATCCAGTTTTCCCAGCACTATTTACTGAAAAGGCTGTCTTTGCCCCATTGTATATTTTTGCCTCCTTTGTCAAAAATAAGGTACCCATAGATACATGGGTTTATTTCTGGGCTTTTTATCTTGTTCCATTGGTCTATATTTCTGTTTTTGTGCCAGTACCATACCATCTTGATGACTGTAGCTTTGTAGCATAATCTGAAGTCAGGAAGGTTGATTCCTCCAGTTCCGTTCTTCTTTCTCAAGACTGCTTTGGCTCTTTGGGGTCTTTTGTGTTTCAATATGAATTGTGGAAATTTTTGTTCTAGTTCTGTGAAAAATGCCATTATTAATTTGATAGGGATCACATTAACTCTGAAACTGAGTTTGGTAGTATAGTCATTTTCACAATATTGATTCTTCCTACCCAGGAACATGGAATATCTCTCCATCCATTTACTTCATCTTTTATTTCTTTCATTAGTGTCTTATAATTTTCCATGTACAGTTCTTTTTTCTCCTTAGGTAAGTTTATTTCTAGATATTTAATTCTTTCTGTTGCAATGGTGAATGGGATTGATTCCTTAATTTCTCTTTCTGATTTTTCATTGTTAATGTATAGAAATGCAAGAGATTTCTGTGTATTGATTTTGTATCCTGCAACTTTGCTAAATTCACTGATTCGCTCTAGTAATTTTCTGATACTATCTTTAGGGTTTTCTATGTACAGTATGTCATCTGCAAACAGTAAGAACTTTACTTCTTCTTTTTTGATCTGGATTCCTTTTATTTCTTTTTCTTCTCTGATTGCTGCAGCTAGGACTTCCAGAACTATGTTGAATAATAGTGGCAAAAGTGGGCACCTGTATCTTCTTCCTGATCTTAGGGGGAACGCTTTCAGTTTTTCACCCTTGAGAATAATGTTTGCTATAGGCTTATTATATATGGCCTTTACTATATGCGGTAGGTTCCTTCTATGCCCATTTTTAAAGACTTTTAATCATAAATAGGTGCTGAATTTTGTCAAAAGTTTTTTCTGCATCTATTGAGATGATCATATGGTTTTTATCTTTCAGTTTTTAATATGGTGTATCACATTGATTTATTTGCATATACTGAAGAATCCTTGCATCCCTGGAATAAACCCAACTTGATCATGGTGTATGAGCTTTTTGATGTCTTGCTGAGTTCTGTTTGCTAAAATTTTGTTGAGAATTTTTGCATCTATGTTAATCAGTGATATTTGTCTGTAGTTTTTTTGTGTGTGTGTTGTCTTTGTCTGGTTTTAGAATCAGGATGGTGGTGGGCTCATAGAATGAATTTGGAAGTATTCCTTCCTCTGCAATTTTTTGAAAGAGTTTTAGAAGGATAGGCATTAGCTCTTCTCTAAATGTTTGACAGAATTCTTCTGTGAAGCATCTGGTCCTGGGCTTTTGTTTTTTGGTAGATTTTTAATCACAGCTTCAATTTCAGTGCTTTTTATTGGGTGATTCATAATTTCTGTTTCCTCCTGGTTCAGTCTTGGAAGATTGAACTTTTCTAAAAACCTGTCCATTTCTTCCAGGTTATCTATTTTATTGCTATATAGTTGTTTATAATAGTCGCTTATAATCCTTTGTATTTCTGCATTTTCTGTTGTAACCTCTCCTTTTTTTAATTTTGTTGCTTTGACTCTTCTCTTTTTCTTGATGAGTCTGGCTAAAGGTTTGTCAATTTTGTTTATCTTCTCAAAGAACCAGCTTTTAGTTTTATTCATCTTTACTATTGTTTCTTTCATTTCTTTTTCATTTATTTCTTCTCAGATCTTTATGATTTTTTCCTTCTACTAATTTTGAGTGTCTTTGTTCTTCCTTTGCAAGTTGTTTTTGGTGTAAAGTTACGCTATCTATTCAATGTTTTTCTTGTTTCTTGAGGTAGGATTGTATTGCTATAAACTTCCCTCTTAGAATTGCTTTTGCTTCATCCCATATGTTTTGAGTTGTTGTGTTTTCATTGTCATTTGTTTCCAGAAATTTTTTGATTTCCCTTTTGATTTCTTCAGTAACCTGTTGGTTATCTAGAAATGGGTTATTTAAGCTCCATGTGTTTGTGTTTCCTACACCTCTTTTTTTGTAACTGATATCTAGTCTCATAGCATTGTGGTCAGAGAAGATATGATTTCAATTTTCTTAAATTTACTGAGGTTTGATTTGTGACCCAAGATGCAGTCCATCCTGGAGAATGTTCCATGTGTACTTGAGAAGAAGGTGTATTCTTCTGTATTTGGATGGAATGTCCTGAAGATATCAGTGAGATCCATCTCATCTAAAGTATCATTTCACACTTGTGTTTCCTTATTAATTTTCCATTTTGATGACTGTTCATTGGTGTGAGTGGGGTGTTAAAGTCTTCCACTATTACTGTGCTACTGTCAATCTCTCCCTTTATGTCTGTTAGTGTTTGTCTTATGTATTGTGGAGCTCCTATGTCGGGTGCACAGATATTTACAATTGTTATATCTTCCTCTTGGATTGATCCTTTGATCATTATGTAGTGTCCTTCCTTCTCTTGTAATCTTCTTTATTTTAAGGTCTAGTTTTGTATGATATGAGGATTGCTACTCCAACTTTCTTTTGCTTCCAATTTACATGGAAAATATTTTTCCATCCTCTCATTTTCAGTCTGTATGTATCTTGAGGTCTGAAGTGGGTTTCTTGTAGACAGCACATATATGGCTCTTGTTTTTGTATCCATTCAGCCAGTCTGTGTCTTTTGGTTGGAGCATTTAATCCATTCACATTTAAAATAATTATTGATATATATGTTCCTATTATCATTTTCTTAATTGTCTGGGGTTGATTTTGTAGATCTTTTTTCTTCTCTTCTATTTCTGTGTAAATGTGTAAATCCCTTTAACATTTGTTGTAATACTGGTTTGGTGGTACTAAATTCTCTTAACTTTTGCTTGTTTAAAAAGCTTTTTATTTCTCCATCAATTCTGAATGAGATCCTTGCCAGGTACAGTAATCTTGGTTGTAGGTTTTTTCCTTTAAGCACTTTAAATATATCCTGCCATTCCCTTTGGCCTGCATAGTTGGTCTGCTGACAGATCAGCTGTTAAACGTATGAGGTTTCCCTTGAATGTTACTTGTTGCTTCTTCCTTGCTGCTTTTACTATTCCTTCGTTTTTAGTCTTTACTAGTTTGATTAGTATGTGTCTTGGTGTGTTTTTCCTTGGGTTTATCCTGTATGGGACTTTTTGTGCCTCCTGGACTTGATAGACTATTTCCTTTTCCATGTTGGGGAAATTTTCAACTATAATAGCTTCAAAAATTTTCTCATACCCTTTCTTTTTCTCTTCTTCTTCTAGGACCCCTGTAATTTGAATGCTGGTGCATTTCATTTGGTCCCAGAGGTCTCTGAGACTATCCTCAGTTCTTTTCATTCTTTTTACTTTATCCTGCTCTTCAGAAGTTATTTACACCATTTAATCTTGCAGCTCACTGATTCGGTCTTCTGCTTCAGATATTCTGCTATGATTCCTTCTAGAGTATTTTTAATTTCAGTAATTGTGTTGCTTGTCTCTGTATGTTTATTCTTTAATTCTTCTAGGTCTTTGTTAATTGATTCTTGCATTTTCTCCATTTTGTTTTCAAGGTTTTTGATCATCTTTACTATCATTAATCTGAAATTCAGGTAGTTTTCTTATTTCCTCTTCGTTTATTTGGACTTGTGTTTCTAGTTTGTTCCTTCATTTAGGCAGCATTTCTCTGCCTTTTCATTATTTTTTTTTTTTAATTATTGTGTTTGAGGTCTCCTTGTCCCAGGCTTCAAGGAAAGTTTAATTCTTTCCTTGAAGAAGGTTGAATTCTTTCTTCCTTTTGGTTTCTGCCCTCCTAAGATTGGTCCAGTGGTTTGTATGAGCTTCATACAGCTTCAAGATGTGTGCTAAGTTTTTGTTTATTTGTTTTTCCTCTGATGGGCAAGGCTGACTGAGGTGGTAATCCTGTCTCCTAATGACTGGGTTTGTATTTTTGTTTTGTTTGTTGTTTGGATGAGGCATCCTTCACAGGATGCTACCGGTGGTTGGGTGTCGCCGGGTCTTATATTTAAGTGGTTTCCTTTGTGTGAGTTCTCACTATTTGATACTCCCTAGGGTTAGTTCTCTGGTAGTCTAGAGTCGTGGAGTCAGCGCTCCCATTCCGGAGGCTCAGGGCTTGATCTCTGGTCAGAAATAAAGATTCCACAGGTGGTTTGTAAGGCATTAAGTGAGATTAAAACCAATATCCAAAAACGAGAAACCAAAGATGCACTCTAGACAAATGGCTGTTACAAAATCAGGCAGATAATAATTAAAATAACGGAATATACACATATACATATACACCCGTGAGCAAAGTCAAAACAGTCCAACAAAAATATAGTATATTGATCTGGTGAACAAAGGAAATCAAAAATTATATTTACCCATTAAGAACAAAACTAACTTAAGCATTAACTGGAAAACAAAACTAATGCAAGGTGCCAAGTAGAGAATAAAATTAACAAATATCTTGAGAGGAAAGGAAAGAAATCAAAGAAAGAAAGTCAAGAAAAGTTAAATAGAGGTAGATGAAGAAAATTTATATTCATTAAAGATTAACTGCAAGGGTAAAAGAACAGTAGAAAAGGCAAACAAAGGAATAAATGTAGGAAAAATAAAAATAGGTTCAAAAAATTACAATTAAAAAAAAGAGGAAAACTCCACAGACCTGCAAAAGCCCAACATAGAGGCAGAGGTCTATGACAATAATAAAAAATGTGACTGATGAAAAAAAAAGTTCAAAAGCTTAATTGGATTTCTTAGTGCCAATAAAATCGACAACTACAACAGAGAAGGGAAAAAGGAAAAAAGAAAAAAAAAATCCAAAAGAACCTACACAACAAGTCAAAAAACAAGAATAATAAATGTTTTTCTTGAGACGCTGTTGTCAGAGTCCTTTCCCTAACTGGGAGTCACAGTCCACCTTACCTCCCTAGGATGCCCTCCAACACTGTGCTGATCTCTGGACCTGCTGTAGGCCCAGATAAGACTCTAATCTGGTCCTATTCCTGTGAGTTCTTGCCTCCAATGTCCACAGCTATCAGAGCGAGTGTGTTTTCTTTGTGGGAGCTCTCAACGGCCTTTTATATATTCCATAGACATAGAGTCTGCTTGGTTGATCATGTGGATATAAGCTGCAGCTTGCACAGCTGGTGGGAAGGTTTTGGGTCTTCTTCCTTAGCCACACTGTCCCTGGGTTTCAATTGTGGTTTTATTTCCACCTTTACATATGGGTCGTTCACTGGGGTTTAGCTCCTGAAGCTGCCCTGGAGGGCTTGGGTTTGCCCCTGTGAGGGCCAGGTGTGGAGGTGGTGCGGCTGCTTGAGTCGCAAGGGTTCTGGCAGCACTAGGTATTCAGAGGAGTTGGCGGCGAGGGTAGCAGGAAATATAGTGCTCTAGAAAGAAAGTGAAGTTGCTCAGTCGTGTCCGACTCTTTGTGACCCTAAGGACTGTAGCCTACCAGGCCCCTCCGTCCATGGGATTTTCAAGGCAAGAGTACTGGAGTGGGTTGCCATGTCTTTCTCCAGAGGATCTTCCCAACCTAGGGATCAAACCGGAATCTCCTGAGTTGTAGGTGGATGCTTTTACCATCTGAGCCACTAGGGACATGCTCAAGAAGGGTATGGCAACCAGTATTGCCAATATGCTCCAGTATTCTTTCCTGGAGAACCCCCTCTCTGACAGAGAAGCCTGGCAGGCCACAGTCTACAGGGTCGCAAAGAATTGGCCACCACTGAAGTGACCCTGCGCGCATAGACACAAGACATTTTTTGCCTGTGGCAGCTCTGCCCCAGTGAGAGTTGAGTGTGAAGGTGGCACAGCTGCTTGGCTTGTGGGGACTCTGGTGGTGCCAAGTGTGCAGGGACATGGACTACCTCTGCCGCAGGAGTTATGGCTCTATCAGAGTCTTTTTAGAGCCTGTTATAGCTGGTGATCAGAGGCCTCTTTGGCCTGTCTTTCTCCATAGCTCCGTCCCATTCAGGCACTTAGAGGGCGCCCTTGCCTGGGGTACTTCTTTGTTGTTCAGTGCGTCAGGCACTTAAAGGGGCACTCTGGGTGGGGTCCTACTCTTTATTTCAATGCATCAGGCATTTGATGGGCCAGCCTCTGTATTGTTCAGCTGCTGACGCTGGCTTGTGGGGAGAGAGGGGCTATGGTGATAACTCCACCCCCTATGCATGACTCAGCAGTATTGCCTTGCTTCCATGGTTGCCTGGCTTTCCTCCACAGGCATTTCCCACCAAGATCTCCTCTCTTACATCCCCTTCATCAGTCACTCCACAGTCAACAGCAGCCCTCACCCTGGGATTGCTCCACAATCCCTATCCTCCAACTTCCCGCCTCCAAGCCTTCCAAGAGATCAGCATTCCTGTTCGGGGTATGTATGGCTGTGGCAAGGACTGTCTGATTCTCATTCCATTTAGCCTGCCACAGATTAGCTATTTCACTCTCAGCCTTAAATGTTTCTCCTCTGACTCAGACAATTGCCCTGCTGTGGGGATCAGACCCCAGCTTCAGTTCCTCCACCCGCTGAGGACAGGTCCAATCCTACTAACACTCCTATTTTCCCCCCTACTTTCTTTGTCTTACTGAGTTTTGCATGGTTCTATATATTCTTTTCCACTGGTCAGGTACTTCTGGCCACTCTCAGTTGGTGTTCTGCATGCACTTTTGTGTCTGAAGGTGTATTCCTAATGTATCCATGGAGAGAGATGTGCTCCATGTCCACCTACTCCTCCACCATTTTGTTCTCCTTGTTTTTTTTTTTTTTTTTTTAAGTAAGGAATGAGCTAAACACTGAACAGCTTAGCAGCAAAAAATCAGTGATGATATATTCAGTAAGAACAAAATTACTACAAAAACTGTATTTGTAAATGATCCTACTCTAAATAAAACTGCTCTAAAGTTGCAAGGAAATAATAAACTATCTGCAGTGCTTTCCTTTATCCTTAATACTGTTCAGAATGGGTAAATCATCCTCTTTCAAATTTAGGTCACTTACAAAAGAAGCCAAAATGTAGGCTTGACGGTAAGCACATGAAATAAAGGGTTGATTGACACTTAGCAAAGACGTGATGAGTTGAGGCATTAAGTTACCTTATTTTAAAGGCCTCCATACACCTGGTCCATTCTGAAAAAAAAAAGTTTTTGGTTTTCTTTTTTTAAACAGAAAAAGAAATTGCTATAAAATATACACTGACTGTAAGTAAGTTTGACTAGGGAAAAACAATAGTGACATTAATTAAGCCCATCAGCTCAGACCTTCATCCACGTAACTAGAATTGCTCATTTTTTAATGAACACAAGAGGCTTTCATTAAAGTTTCAAGAAATCATCAAATACTCATTGTCTTTCAGGTTTTTACAAATTAATTTCTAACATGTTTTCCTGAAATACTGTGCTTCTGAATTAAAACAAACCTCAGTACAATGTAAGCTGGTTCAGTGTAGGTTATTTCAAGGCTCTGAAATTATTATTAATCATTTGCTTTGGCTATAAATGTGGTGACCCAGTGCCCTGATTTCAGTCAACATCTCACAAAAAGCCAATTTAGTTACTTGATTTAAAAAAAAAATCAAGTAGAGTATGAATAGTAAATATTTCTATTCAAAGTGTGAACCACAAACATGTTTTCTTAACAGTTTATCCACCGGGAAATATTTTTAGAGATGGGTGATGCTGTTCTTGCTCTAAGTGCTCCTAGAGCAAAAATGTGTGTGATTTCTTTCAGAGTCAAGAAATAGCATTAACTGAAAACCAGATGCCAAGAATCTGACAAAATTAAACTGTGCTTCCAGGTCACCTTTTCCCCTATGTTTTATCTTCCATGAGCTCTTCTGGCCTATGGTGAGTCCCGCAGGGCATTGCTGTCTGTTGCTTTCACTGTATATTACACTACACATAAGCCCAAATCATCATTCACATAGGCCTAGAGCAATTTTACTTAATAGAAAAGAGCACTCAAAAACTGAAAATCAGGACTTGAAAATGCACAGAGAAGTAATACCAAATGAAGAATCATTACCTAGTTGTTGCTGGACACCAGGTGAGACAGATTATTGTAGTTGTGGGTACTCTGCGACTTGGAAGGTGACAACCTCAAAAAATTAAAACATCTGCAAGTGTCTGCTTAAAATGATAAGCTGGGAGAAAACTGGCCAGAAGAACATTATAGTGTATTATAAAAGCTGGGGTCCACCATTTTATTAAGAAAACTATAAGAGGATCTAAAATCTGAATGGGAAAAATCTTTAAGGAAGCAAAGAAATGTATCTCATTAGCTATAAACCTAAAATAAGCTTCTTGAACCCTAAATATAACTTCTTTATGATAGGGTTAGGGTTTAGAGGCATGCCAAACTGGGCCTCACACACACATCTGGGTGGACAAAATGAAGAGGAGACCATGGCAAAGCAGCTCACAATGTCTACCTTACTGCTACTCCCCTCAAGAATATGAGGGCTTAACCAGGTAGTGCTAGTAGTAAAGAACCCACCTGCCAATTCAGGTTAGATGTTAAAGACGCAGGTTCAATCCCTGGATTGGGAAGATCCCCTGGAGGAGGGCACAGCAACCCACTCCAGTATTCTTGCCTGGAGAATCCCATGGACAGAGGAGCCTGGCAGGCTGCAGTCCATAGGGTCACACAGAGTAGGACATGACTGAAACAAATTAGCACACATGCCAAGGATATAATAGTAACAAACTTTTTTCTCAAATAAGTTTAAGTATCTTTAAGGACTATGGAACTTTCAAAAACCTGCTAGGGTCAACAGAATGTGGGGATTCCAAACGTTTTAATATTTTTGCTCTTGTTGTTTCAGAAAGGAAGTGCAGGCTTGAGATCGTTAAGTTGCCCCACAGCTCTCCACAGTAGGGACTGTTTTACACATGAGCTGTCGTGCTTCACGTCTGTCAGAAGCAGGTCTGGGGTCATCACCCAGATGTTTTTAGTTCTATGACCTTAATATTACACTTCAAACTGTAAGTGACAGAAGTAATTGGCTTCTCAGAGGTGAAAAACCTTAGGAAGAAAGTCTGCATGTTCTGTTGCAGGAAAAGTGGGAGCTCTAAATGTAGGTGTACATCAAACAGGAGTCCACTAACTTATTTATCACTGGATTCTGGGTGGGTAGTGTTGTTTAATCACTCAGTCATGTCCAACTCTTTGTGACCTCACAGACTGTAGCCCTCCAGGCTTTTCTGTCCATGTGATTTCCCAGGCAAGAATACTGGAGTAGGTTGCCACTGCCTTCTCCAGGGTCTTCCCAACCCAGGGATCAAACTCATGTCTCCTGAATTGGCAGGTAGATTCTTTACTGTTGAGTCACCAGGGAAGCCCAGACAGCATTTTTAACCATCCAATACTGAAACATTAAACTCATCATCCTATTCCCTACATCACACCAAACAGATGCCAAATCAATGAAATGAACTGAAATAAAAATCCATTCTAATATCCCTGGACAGGTAGGTAGATGAATTTAAAGGAAAAAGACTTCAAGACAGCTCTTTCCATCCTGAGCCTGGCTACCACTAGCTCATGGTACCAGCGAGAAGAGCAGCATCATCTGGGAAAAGAACACAGACATCTTTACAACATGCCGTTCAGCTGATGGGTCACCCAGGCTTGAGTAATGCATATGGAAGGCACATGTAGTGACCTGCCTTATATATTGGACTTGATATGGTCTTTAGTGATCCTTTGTAATTTAGTAAATTTTTCTTTTTGAAGATTTTGAGTGATATACTTCACAAATTAACCATTTGTCACTAAAATATTAGAGCTGGTATTCAGACAGTTCACACCCAAATAGCTGACCCAGTTGTTCACAGCTGGCATCTATTCTGATTAGTCAGAATTAATGCCTTGGATGACTAGCTGGTGAATATTTTGAATATCATAACTCTGTGCCTAAAGTCAATATCTATGTTCACGGTTTCTATTTTTTGCATTCATTATTGGACAAGACGGAGCTGACAGGAAAGCCAGACTTATCTTTCACTACTTGGATTTTAATCCCCAATTCCATCTCTCAATTAGTTGTGTGACTAATTTCTAGAGATCAATTTCCTCACCTATAATACAGAGGTAATAATACATGTCATAATATAGATACATAAAGAAAAGGAAGATTACATTAACTCTTGGAGAGTGCTTTGATCATGGTAGAGCTATAGCTCATGGCAAGACACCCAATTTATCGGCAGCTCTTTTTACTGAGCATTTAAAAGCCAAACCTCCAACTGTTTACACTCTTCCCACATACTTACAACATTTCCATACTGATAAAATAAAGGAAGGAAAGATATAAGACTAATTTCATGATAACCACTGCAGATTACCTGACACAGAAAAAGAGAAAAGTACAATACAATTTTAAGACAACCTCTTGGGGCCCACAACAGACCTCTTGTGGAGATAGCCCTTGCCTGGTGGCAAAGTACAGTTATCAAAAATGAGTTCAAACATGATATATAATGTGCTTCCAAATTATTTCATCCTAAGAGCATAGGTTTGTATTCTGTGAGAAAATATAGTCTTTCAACTTATATAGGTTTGGGTTATACATAAAACAAGTCTGTAGAAATTTGTAAGCTAGTTCTTACCTTACTGTGATACATGTCCACCTGAGTTAAATTATAGTTAACATTTATTGCTTATATGAAAATCTGACACTATTCTGAATGATTTATGTATATACATCAACTTAGATAATTCTTCCAACAAATTTGCGAGATAAAGGTACTATAATTATTCCCATCTTACAGAAGGCTAAATTAAGCCATAGAATATTTAAAATTTAACTACATAAAATACACCTACTATGATAGAACTGGCATCCAACCTAAACCATCTTGCCCTAAACCTCTTGCACTATACATCATATGTTCAGTTCAGTCACTCAGTTGTGTCTGACCCTTTGTGACCCCATGAATCCAAGCACAACCAGGCCTCCCTGTCCACCACCAACTCCAGGAGTCTACCCAAACCCATGTCCATCGAATCAGTGATGCCATCCAGCTATCTCATCCTCTGTCATCCCCTTCTCTTCCTGCCCCCAATCCTTCCCAGCATCAGGGTCTTTTCCAATGTGTCAACTCTTCACATGAGGTGGCCAAAGTTTCAGAGTTTCAGCTTCAACATTAGTCCTTCCAATGAATACCCAGGACTGATCTCCTTTAGGATGGACTGGTTGGATCTTCCTGCAGTCCAGGGGACTCTCAAGAGTCTTCTCCAACACCATAGTTCAAAAGCATCAATTCTTCGGCACTCAGCTTTCTTCACCATCCAACTCTCACATCTGTACATGACCACTGGAAAAACCATAGCCTTGACTACATGGACCTTTGTTGACAAAGTAATATCTCTGCTTTTCAATATGCTGTCTAGGTTGGTCATAACTTTCCTTCCAAGGAGTAAGCGTCTTTTAATTTCATGGCTGCAATCACCATCTGCATTGATTTTGGAGCCCAGAAAAATAAAGTTAGCCACTGTTTCCACTATTTCCCCATCTATTTCCCATGAAGTGATGGGACCGTATGCTATGATTTTAGTTTACTGAACGTTGAGCCTTAAGCCAACTTTTTCACTCTCCTCTTTCACTTTCATCAGGAGGCTTTTTGGTTCCTCTTCACTTTCTGCCATAAGGGAGGTGTCGTCTGCTTTTCTGAGGTTATTGATATTTCTCCTGGCAATCTTGATTCCAGCTTGTGCTTCTTCCAGCCCAGCATTTCTCATGAAGTACTCTGCATATATGTACAACTTCCAAAAGTCTCATATCGGCTGAATCATTGGTTTTCTGACACTCAGCTTTGAATTAACAATTGGGACCAAATATATACTTAAGATTAAATACTTCCTACATAGGCTGTTCCAAACAAATGTTTTTAATTTAATTGAGTATAAAAGGCCTTGAATTTGGAAATGAGAAAGTTGACCAAATAAATTTCAGAGTTAACACACTCAAAATGGAAAGGAACAGGGATGGCAAGGTACACTGTTTGGTTTACTGATAGCATCCAAGAAGGGCGTTACAAGCGACACTGGAATCTCCTTATTTCATCACAATGACATCTTAGAAAAAGTGATCTATGATAATCAAAGAAAAGCAGGAAATACAAAAAAGCACAAAGGAGAAATCAAAAGTCACCCATTATCTTACCACTCTGAAGTAATCATTCTTAGTAACTTAGTTGAGTTCTTTCAACTCACAGTTTTCTGAGGAACAAATACATTATTTCATTGAGTACTGCTATGCACTATAATTAATTACATGTAATAATGTATTTTTTAATTATTGCTAATCTTATCAATTTTATTTTGCTATTTCATAATTAGTTTAAAATACCTAAATTTACATTAATAAATTAACTGCATAAGGTTTAAGAAACACTAATACATCCATAAATATACACATGTAATTCTTAGTCTTAGGCAAAACTAAGAATACCTTAGTTATGGTATTAAGGAATGGTTCTAAGGCATAACTTAGAACCATGGGTTCAAAGAGCTGGCTATGTACCTCGCCAAACTGTGGAACTTTGGTCAAGTTAAATAGGCTCTCTATGCCTCAGATTCCTTGACTGTGAGGTGGGAACCTACATATTGTGAGCCTTTGAGGAAAGAAGAGATATATGAAAAACTTCTAGAGCTGTTCCTGGCATGTAAGGAGCACTTAAGTTCATCTCGCCTTTTCCTCTTCCTCTGCTGTTGATCTAAGGGCACACTCATGTCTGCAGTAGTAGGCAACATCTGTTTACTTATTTAGCTAGTAATAGTGAGTCTACTGAATGTTGACCTCAACTCAAGCATGAGTGGTCTCTCTGCTAATTCTTCTTCATTCTACAATCATTTAAAACATCTAAATTTCATAATATGATAGTACATATTTAAACCTGAACAACTCACAAGTATATAACTAATAACTTTGGCTTCAACTACAAATATTGATCTAAGCTTCCTGTATAAAACCCAGTAGTACTCAGCTTTTAGCTAAGCATGTCAGTTGGTTAGGATGGAAAAATTAGGTAATGAGGGAATTTTTTTTTCCCAAAAAAATCACAGGTGAACTGCAACCCAATTTCAGATATAATTTATTCAGTTCACAGGCCGTATGTTGAACTGCCATGGTTTCAAGAAAGTCTTTGCTGAGAATGACTAATTAATGTCTACCATGACCCTGCTTTAAGCATATTCTTTCTTTAACTCTTAGTCCTGTGAAGTCCTGAGTTCTCCTTCTCTGTTCCATCCTCATTGGTGTTTGGTCTGTTTTTACATCAGAACTGACCTCCTGATTGCAGAGTTCTCAGGCTTTCTGCCTAAAATCACTCAAATTTGGCATGAGGATTTTCTATAACTGCAGAGATTTGATCGGCCATATTTCTATTGTTCTGACAATTTCTGATTCTATTTGCTATTACACAAATTCCTGTAAGAGAAAATTCTGAAAACCCTTCAAGTGTAAACAACCTGTTAATTTTATATACAGAATCACTTCTCTTGCCAGTGAATGGGATCTGCGGATGATATTATGAGAAAAAAAATACATTATTTTCCATGTTTTTAAAAGCAGAAAGAAGGAGTACCAAGCTGTGTTTCCTGGAAGATTCTTCTCTATTACTCAAAAAGTTTCCTTTAGAATCATTTCTTTTTGCTCTTATCAAATATTTGCCCCTGCTCCCAGTTCAACAGCTGGGACTAAATCTTGTCTTTCTGCTACTTCATTTGAGTTTGCTGTTTAATATATGTACATGTATATATGTATGCATATTTACATATATAAAACACATCTTATCTAACATGCATATTTTATACACACATATATGTGTATATTTATATATGATTATATTTTACCATAAGAAATAGTGACACTTGCAGGAACTCAAAGAATGGCAAAATTGGTTTTCTCACTAAGTAACTGCATGTTGTTTTTTCTCAGCAGCTCTGCTCTCATATGAATCCCTTCCTCTCCTGAATCCCACGCACCATCCATAGCTTGTTCCCTTCCTTCCCACTGTGCCATCCTTTATCAACAGGAGTAGTCAAATCAACCCTTGGAGTGTTCTTAAAAGCACCATATGCCCAACAGAAGAGCACTTGAGTTACTCTGCACACCAGAACCTGCTGTACATCATAACAGATTATTAGCAGAGACCAAAAACTAAGACATGATGTGATCTTATAAGCCATCAGAAAGTGTCAGCTGAGAGCATGCCTTGTCCATATACTGTATTTCCCAATTTCTCACTACTACTAGCTAAATCAGTCAGGGTCTTACAGGGCTCTTGGATGCAAACGACTTTTGACCTAAAGCTAGGGCATCCAGCTTCTTTCTTTATAGGCACCATATTTGAAAAAAAAAAATACAGACAGAGTTCTTGTGAGCAGGCAAGCTTCTCCATAATGAAAAAAGAAGCAAAAAAAAACAAAGAAACTTTTCTAAGCAACTTATTTGAGTGACTTCCTTTGTGGAGTTTCCTAACAAAATAAAGAGGTAGTGACAGAGTAGAGACAATTAGTTCGAAAATCTAAGCAAATAAACATGTAAGTTTAATACAGAAATATTTCTGATAGAATTGTTTCTATGATTTACCTTTTATATTCAAGTACAGCCCTGCCTCTACTGTAACACTTTCTGGCTTAAAAATTAAATCTTTTTTCATAGAGGCCTAAGAGCCTAAACCCACTCCAGTATTCTTGCCTGGGGAATCCCATGGACAGAGGAGCCTAGCGAACTATATAGTCCATAGGGTCACAGAGTTGGACGCAACTGAGCAACTAACACACAAGGGCCTAAAGAAAGCTGTATTTCAATCTCACATCAAATAGTTTAGGTTCAGGACTGAGTAGCCTCCCTTCACACTGACTTAGCTTCAGGAAGTCACTTTGAAAAAAATATAGGGATAAGCTATATATTAATGTGCTTGCCCTACAGGAAGTATGCCATAAGTGAGATTAGATGTTAGAACCTACTAAAATGTACTTGGCTCTTACAAGATGAGGCAGGTGAGAAGAAGCTTTACACAGTGATACCAGAGGGAGAAGGCAGAGAGAGGCAGTTATTTAGAGCAGCCTTGAAAGGAATAGTTGCATATGGACACAAACAAGGTGGGGGGGAGCCTACTAAAAGGAGAGTTTCAACAAAAAACTCCAGCTTCATGGCCATGTTCCTATGTGTCTGCGTGTGTGTGTGTGCTCAGTTGCTCAGTCATGTCTAACTCTTTGTGACCCGCATGGATTGCAGCCCAGCAGGCCCCTCTGTCCATGGGATTTCCCAGGCAAGAATACTGGAGTGGGTTGCCATTTCCTCCTCTGGGGATCTTCCTAACCCCGGGATTGAACTCATGTCTTCCGTGTCTTCTGCATTGCAGGTAGATTCTTTACCACTGAGCCATCTGGTAAGCCCTGGCCATGTTCCTATACACATGTATTTTTTTCTGCAAAAGAGATATTTCCATAGGAATGCAGAGTTGCTCTAAAATGGTTATTAGGCTGTAGTATCTAAACAGACAGCATACATTAAAATAGATTTAAAAAAATACATCAGAGATGGAAAAGTCATATCCCTCTGCCAGTTACATAAAAGTAAATGTTTAACATTTAGCATACTGACATGTATTACTATGGGTATCTGCTTTCAGCCAGTTTGTATTTTCAAGATATATTAAAGTTTTGGTCCAATGGGGCTTTCAAGGTGGCACTAGTGGTAAAGAACCCGCCAGCAAATGCAGGAGATGTAAGAGATGTGGGTTCGATCCCTGGGTTAAGAAGATTTCTTGGAGGAGGGCATAGCAACCCAATCCACTATTCTTGCCTGGAGAATCCTATGGACAGAAGAGCCTGGTGAGCTACAGTCCATAGGGTAGCAAAGAGGTGGACATGACTGAAGCCACTTGGCAGGCAGCATGTAATTAGGGACTCAGTTCTGTGGTGTTTTGGGAGTCATTCCTGGAGGTCAGGCCTCAAGTCAGCTCCTCGGGTCTTCCAGCAATTTTATTTTAAAGCACCTAATTCCCTGTATTACATTCCATTCAAGATATTTAAAGCAGGTTCTATTTTATGAACTAATGCTACGATGAAGGTCTGGACTCAAATACCTCCATCAATTAATTGGTAATGGCTACCTAAGGCAATGTATTTAGAACTTTGAGAGTGAGGTCAAAACTCCACGGAAAAGATTTTTTTTATACCTGGTCTGTGAGTGTTTAACATTTGCCACCTTAATATACATCAGCCTCGCTTAACAAATTATTCTGTGTGTGTTGTGGGGTGGGGGTAGGGGGTGGAGTTTACATATGAATAGATATAAAATCTGCAAAGATAGGTTAAATTTCAAAATTTCATTTTTATTCAGACATACTGTGAAAATGTATACATTTAATTATTAGGCATACCAAATTAAAGATTGCATAGAGGAAAATGTTAGATTTAGTCACAGGAATGCTAATTGAACCATATATGAGTTATAATTTATTACACTTGAAATAGCAAAAGTTACTTCAGTAAAATCCACTAGTCTAAATCCAATCTTCAAGGATACAAAGGTCTGGCCATTTTGTTCTCTGAACTTGCTGAATTGCTCACTGCTGGAAATGATTTTAAAGGATTAATTTTAAACAAACTTCAAAAACCAAAGTATTAGAAAAGAATGTAACAACAACAACAAAAAACCCTGTGTTCCTGTTACTTCATAACCATTTGCCTTGGTTAGATAGGTTGGTGAGAGGATATTTTTCCCCCATTCTGAAAGGCAATCATTTTTTTTCCTGAGAGTGTTAATACTTCAGTCATTTAAGCTTCCTAATTTGATGCTTTTTGGTTAAGAAGGAAACCTTAAGTGAGGAAAGGAAATGCTGAGAGGAAATTACTTGAACAGAACTTAATAGTTTTGTGATATGAAGCTGTGATCACATTTTTTTCACGGTATGAGTCAGTCATAATAAATGTTTGGTTTACTTAGTTTCTTAATTTGACATGAGACTAAACTGGGTAAAACTTGTCAGTAAAATGTTGTTTTTCTTGAGTTAAACACATTGATTTCATTATTAATATAGCATCTCATATTTGAAAGTGAAACTGATTTAAGTGGGCTTTTGGTCATCATAAATCTCATTTTTAAAAGTATGTTTTTAAATGGATTACTAGCCCATGCTATAATTTCAACAAGCCTGCCTCCTACATGGGGATTTGAAGATCATGGTTATAGCTACTATTAGTGTCAACACAATGTAAGTAGGGTTCATTATGAAACTCTCTGGGGATTTCTAAAGTGATTACATTCTCTTTAAAATCTACAAAATGAACTCTTCAAAAGATAACAATTCAATGAGATGAGATAGGAGCCATCTAGTTCACTTGTAAATCATATCCTTATTTTTTATGGTATGTCATTGCTGCTCTGTCCTATTAGAATGAGAGAATGAAATTCAGGAAGGTTGACTTTTATCATTTTTTATCTTATAAAAAAGGAAAAGAAGTTGAACACCAACTCTTAGGGTAAACTTCCTGCCTAATCTCTGGCAAAGGCCACCATCATATTCATTGGAAGAACCAATGCTGAAGCTGAAGCTCCAATACTTTGGCCACCTGATGCGAAGAGCAGACTCACCTGGAAAGACCCTGATGCTGGGAAAGATTGAAGGCAAGAGGAGAAGGGGGCGCCAGAAAATGAGATGGTTGGATGGCATCATCAACTCACTGGACAGTGGACATGAGTTTGAGCAAAGTGTGAGAGATAGTGAAGAACAGGGGTTCATGGGGTTGCAAGGAGAGGGACACAACGACTGAACAACAACAACAAAACCCAATTCCTCAAACTACCTTTCTCCATGCAGTCAAGTATGTGCTCCAATGGTTTCAAGTTACAGACGAATATGCAATACTAACTACTAGTTTTTTTTTTAATTTTATACCAATCTTTTTCATTTGAGGGCTTCCCTAGTGGTTCAGACAGTAAAGAATCTGCCTGCAATGCGGGAGACCCAGTACATTACCCACATATTTTTCTCAAGCATACAGAATAGGTGGTAACCAGCCTCTAACCTGGAAGGCTTCCATGACCAAGAATATTTCCTTGACTCAGGTGCCATAGTGATTAAAAGTTTACTATTACAACAAACTAAGTTAGCTCATGATAACAAATGCAAACTTATAGTGCTCTGATTAGTTTCTATCCATTCAAAAAAACAAGAAATCCAGAGGTTCTGTGTATGACTGGGTTATGGTGCTCTGATTTTACATGCAAAACTCTTGAGAAGGGTAACATATGGAGTCCCTACAGCCTGCAAGGAATTGGCTTGGTAAAACTCTTTCCAAGTGTGTACAGGGCAACATAGGATATGGGATCACTAGGGTCCCTGAGGCCCTGGGAGAGAAGAGAGTGTTTTATTTAATTCTCAGACTTGATCCCCTGCTCCTAAACTAAACTTTTCCTTCAAAGAAGTGAATTTAGTTTTTTCAAGTGTAAATCCATTTCTTCTTCCAAGGGAGTATTTCCAACAGAATTCAATTCGCTGATTCTCACACTGCCTCTTATGAGAATTCCCCTTTAAGTTTCTATTCCAGCTCCCACCTCACTAGACCCTAAGCCCAACCCATCCAGCAGCAAGCCATTTTGTGGTGTGAAATGGTGCAGCACAGTAGGAATTGCATGGGCTTTGGAGACACAGACACTCTTGGTTGGAGTCTCAACTTTATATGGTGTGGAGCATATTACTGATAACAATGTCCTTTTCTCTGTAATAGGGCCAATAATATCTATCATACAGAGGTTGTGGTTGGCAGAATAAGAGCTCTCAAAGATGACTACACATCATGCCCCAGATTCTGTCAATATGATATTTTACAGGCAAAAAAACTGCAGAGTATATAGACTCTTTATCCTGGAAGATTATTCTGGGCCCATTCTAAAATATGAGTGCTTAAAAGTGGTGATACTTTGCAAGCTGTGGTCATGAAAAGACGTGACAGTGGAACAAAAAACAGGGAGATGGCAGGATGAGAAAGATTCGATCTGCTACTGCTGGCTTTGAAAATGGTGGAAGAAGCCAAGAAATACGGATGGCCTTTGGAAGCTGCGGAAGTCAAAGAAACAAATTCTCTCTTAGAACCTCCAGAAAGGAACACAGTCCTGCTGGCCGCCTGATGTTAGCCCAGTGAGATCTGTGTCAGACTTCTGGCCGACAGAACTATAATATTTAAAATGTGTATTGTTTAAGCTACCATGCTTGTGATAATTTGTTCCAGTGACAATAAAAAAGCAATACAGAGGTATTGTAAGACAGCATAAGAAGAGGATCTACCATAGTGCCTGGCACAGATAAAGCCCTAAACGAGTATCAGTTTCCTCCCAGAGTTTATCTAGGAAATTCTAATTCATGTATCCACAACAAGAAACAAAACAAAAACACATTCTATGTGCCAGACACCATTCTAGGAACTCTTGGAGTTTACAGCCTTATCAAAAAAGCAAAATTGTTTTATATACTGCAGGAATTTTTCACTTTCTACACATACCAGACTCAAGTAGGCATTTGTGTGTCTCAATCGTTGTGCCAAAGGCTCCCACACATTCATACTCATACCCATCAGCAAGACCCACCAACAGCTGCACACCTCCTAGTCTTTGGACCCTGTGAGTCTGCTTCTGTAGAATTCTAAATGGAGAATATTATTTATCTTTTGTTTTGCATTCAGGAAGCAGATGGAAACTGAATGTTACTGATAGGTTTGATCTTACTGTGCCTGTCTCTGATCATAGAACCATACAAAATCCATCAGAAATACCACTACAACTTCATGATGGCCATAAAGCAGAGAGGCTCAAATCAGTCACTTCTGAGGGTTAGATGGGAGACATGGAGAGGAGTGTGGAGAGAAGAGCATGGCTGATATTCCCCTTAAAGCTTTAAAAGATGGAAACACTGAATTAAACATCTATTTTAGTAAGTTCAGATTCACAGCATGGGGTGCAGGTGAACCTGAGTATAAATTCAAGTTGTTCTTGCAAAGGAGGAAGCACTACAGAAGAATCTGTTTAGACCAGCTGGGCCACATGGCCTTGACTTCCTAACTCCACCCTTTCCTAGAGCACTTTGTATTTTCCTCAGACTTACAGTGGAGGTGACACAATTCTCTGACCAGCCCTTGAGACAAATGCTTTTGGATGCAAAGGGCTAAGAAATCCTTCATGATCTTGACCATGCTGGATGTTACAGGGTCTTCTGACTCTGCCCACTCCTCCTGGTAGGATTTATGGCAATTCTGCTTCTGTATATTAAAATTCAATCCTCTTTCCAGAGGTAGAGATCCACTCCAGACTTGAGCAGCTGAGAGCTAGTACCCCATGAGAAGCACTCAGAGAAACATATTCTCACCTTGTGATGACCTTTATAGTTTTACTCTGCTTCCAAGTGTCCCTTGCAGCTATATTCGAATCCCAGTGACTATAGGGAGGATCTGCTAGAGAAGTGCGAGCTTTTACTACAGCAGGGTCCCTGGCTAGATAGGTTAGGATTTTCAGCAGGGGATTTGCCAGACTCACAACATGGTGTTTTCTCCCTAATTGAAGCATCCCACTGTCCAGAAAAATCAAGTCTCACTGTTGGAGAAGGAATCTAATCATTTCACTCTGGAATGATTCTGGGCATCTGATGGATTGGTGGAGTTCTCCTTGTTGGTTCCCTTTCTTTTCTGTGTGTAATGTTTGTGTGATTTTTTTAAAAATGTTTTTATTGATGTCAAGACGTTGACATAAAAACAAGACTAATAGTGTCTGATTTAGGCTTCTGGTTTCCCACATCTCCCCATCTCCTTGAGCAGCTGGCATAGCTGGAGGACTGTTTACTCTATGGCTTATTTCCCCCCTTATCTTTGATGTCCCACAATGTCAAAGGTTGTAAATTTAATATTGATTTTATAAAGTAGTTTTACTCTAACATGTCAGTTGTGATTAGCTTCAACCTGGAAGAAGCTCAGTCACTGATCTGGATTTGCACGCAATGTGGCTCCCCAGCTCTCAGACTCTCTGAGTGAATGCTTTATTTATAAGAGCAGCAATGGTTTGTAAAGGCTAGGACAGCCCCCAGCCCCCAGCTCTCTCTCTGCTCTGAGCCTCCAGCACCTGGGCCCTTGCATTTAGCTTGAAAATCTAAGTAGATCAGAGAGATGTATCATTTGCTGGCATGTCAACAGACAGAAGAGTTTATAGATCACATTATACCCCAGTGGCTATAACCAGAGAGAGAGGAATGAGAAGTCTTACTTGTGGTTCCGCCCCTCCCTTTCTTTAGTCCCCCAGTGCCCTTATGTTTCACCACCAGCGTGGGGGCTGCTGCTATAATAACAGTGATAAAAGCTGACATTTATTGAACACTTTCTATATGGTGATCACTTAATAAGAGTCAGGCATGGTACTAAGGGGTTTCCATGCATCATCTCATTTAATGCTCACATCAGTCTTAGGAAGTGAGTATATATTATTACCCTATTGTTACTGAATACTATTATCACTACCATTTTACAGACGAAGGAACCAAAGAATGGCCAGGATCACACCGCTGCACATTTTGAGGCTGGAACTCAACCCAATGCAGTCTGACCACCTCCCCTTCTACAACACATATTCTCATCTCTGACACCATAGTAAGTGCTTTATCACAAAACTAGGAAAGGACATTTTTGCACTAATGATGCTAAAGTTAACATTTTGGTTTAGTTTAATTTTCTCTGTTCTTTTTTTTTTTTTTTTGATGCAAATTAATCTTGAAACAGAATTGTAGAATTTATCCCCAAATCCCATTTCCTTTCTTAAGAAGAGACAGGCAACTGGTGTGTTTATCCTGCCCCACTGATCTTCTCTCCCTTCTCACACCTTGTAAGAATTCCTCCTTAGAGAATGAAGCTGAGGATGCTTCCCACTTTGTGGCGGGAAGCTCTTCCTGAAGCCATGTGGCCCTGTTCCTGCTCATCAGCTGCCACTGCAGGTGTTGCAAAGGGGCCACATGGCCTTCCAAGTTAAAGAAATGAATCAAAGCCTTCTTACTTTGGGAAATCTCAATTCACTGTATTTTAATACTGCAGAGGCTAGTTCACCAGAAGGCTGACAGAGGGCACTTGGGAACTTTATCTCCTAAGTTAAATATACTCCTTACCTGTGTGCCAAAGTCCTCCATTCTTTCCCTGAGGCTGAGATGTTCCAGGCAAGGAGTCTGTCTGGGAGTGCTTTTCCTCATATTTGCCTCCATCCCTCTTCCTAGATGTTAACAGTGGGGACAAGAATACATTAAGGCACATTAAAGACAGTGCCAAATTCTTTGATATGCCTCCCATTAAGAGATGAGATCTCTATTTCACCCCTTTGATTCTGGGTGGGTTTCTGTGCCTTCTCTGACTAACAGAATACAGTAGAAGTAATGCTGAGCACATTTCTGGACCCATACCTTAAGAGATTGGCACTTACTTGTCACATATAGGAAGCTCAACTACTCTATAGGAGAGACCATATAGCAAGGTTCTGAGAATACCTGGAGAAAGAGAGGGACCCAGCTAAAACTGTTAAGAGACCATACATGTAAGTAAAGTTGTCTTGAACCATCCAGATTAGCCTGAAAGTCACCAAGCAATACCAACCAAAGAACAGAAGAAATGCCTAAATTCTCGACCCACAAAATAGTGAGATACAATAAAATGATAGCTGTCTTGCATTTGTGAGTTATGCAGCAATCGCTAACAAGTACAGGCACATAGGTGCTTGGAATGGATCACTTAAGCTTTTAAGGAATGTGGACCTGGGGCATGGAAGGCTGCTCTGTCTAGCCTGACTCAATGCATGTAAGCACAGGGAAGAGCAAATAACCCTTAACTCGTGACTTGAGGATACTTCTGCAGAACCACCACCAGTGTGCTGCCTTGTGGAGCACGTCTTCCCAACTGATTACACATTGTTAATGAAGGATTAATCTTTTGATATACCGGCATCTCATATTTCATGGACCAGTCGGAACCCAGGCCTCAGCAAAGCATACTGAGCCCACACTTTGTTTTTCTTTTTAATTCCCTTAGTTACCACATTATTTTCAATAGTCAGAAGGTAAATTTCTTCACTTCAGAAGAAGCACATAGAAAGCCTTGCTCTTGGGTAGTAAGAAAACACAATTTTTTGTTGTAAGGCTTAAGAATTGCAGTAAAAGACATAAAGGTAGGCTCTTTTAGTTAATAGTTTCCAAATATAATTTCATTCTTCTATTTAATTGAATGTGTTTCAATGCATATGCTACTTCAAATATCTGTGAGAAAATAGTATATTTTGGAAACATAATGGCACTTTTTTGAGTACTTACAGTTTATCTGTCAAACCGTAATATACTTTCATGGAAATGAGACAAATAAAAAACACCTGAGTGAGAAATAAGGGCAACTTAATAAGTAGTCAGCTTGGTTTTATCCTCAAACTAAACTGGCCCAAACTCTTTTTTGAAGCGAAATTACTAAGAATGTACTTATTTTCTACATTAAAGTCTCCATCGTTTGTGTGTTGTTATCCAATAGAAACACAATACAAAAGCTGGAGAAGAAACTTCCTTCAGGAGAATCCCATCCTCAAATTCTACAGATAGATATACCAGCCCTTGACTTCCCACATATAGGTTATTATGGCTAGAAGTTTAGAGCCTTTTATTTCAGACTTAACCTGACAATCCCATATCACAGAACTCAGGGATCTTTGTTGGCATCAAGAGATCAGATTCCACATCCAACCCACAGGTTTTGTTTTAGGAATTAAACTAGATTTGGAAAGATATATAAGGAGTTAGCCAAAGACAAGGATGTGAGAAGAACCATAAAAAGACAACATCACATCAAAGGTAGAGGAGAGGATAACATTATATTATCTAGGTAGTAGGATTTGGTGTGATTTTTGTATTCTTTGTACTTTTATATGGCTTAATTTTTGTCATTAACATGTGTCATCTATTTAAAAAAGAACTAGAATATCATGAAAATAATATATTTCAAAGTAGTCAAGATGTTTTAAACAGGCCCAGAGATCAAGGAAGATAACAACTTTTCAAAAGAAATGCAGTACCCCCATGCATCCCAAACTTTTTTATGGTGCAATGTTCTGCTGAACAGAAAACTCCCAAAAAAAAAAAAAAAAAAAAAAGAATGATTGGAATACAGGTTTCTAATCCTTCAATGATTAATTGCTGAATCTTAAATCTATGGAGCTTCCCAATTTTCCTCCACATATCTCAGTATGGGAGAAGTCTGGTCAATGTTGGAATACTGTGAATTCAGAACTGAAGTTGTTTAGGGTTGTGATGCCAATTCCATTACATGTAATGTTTTTAAGATTTTTCCAAGTTGTACTGGATAAAAATCCACAAGTAAAAAATTCATACAATTTTTTCATAGAGAATGCTATTCAATGAGAAGTTAAACCTCATTTTATCATATCACAATATAAACATAGCTTACACGTACTAAGTGAAGCCTACTTCATCTTACTTCATCTTATAAAACGTTAAGCATTTCCTTTCTCATATTAAAAAAACAAGCTTTCAAATTTAGAATGAACAATTTTACACATTTTTAAAAAATGTGCAAGAAGTTTTACAAAATTTCAGGCTGCGTGTGAGGAAAAATTTGCAATTTTTTCATTCTACTGGTATAATCGAAGACATACAGGTTTTGGAGTTAGGAAGTCCTGGGTTTAATCACCAGATTTGCTATGTATTGGATGTGTGACTTGGAGAATAACTTGAACAGCATCCCCTTAAAAGGATATATTAAATATCCTTTACACGGCAGGCAAGGCGCTCTAGCCATTACAAATACAAAGAGAACATGATACAAATGATCTCTCCTCCCTTATCTCTCTGGTTCCCGCCTTGTCCCCTACGTAAAGTACCTGCCTACCTCTACCTTACGTGACTGTTGTCAGGATGGTGGTGTGATAGAGAGCAAGCACCCTGTATAAAGCTGGTATGGAAGACGAAATACACTATTATCTTGGATAATATCACAAAACAGGATGCGATTGTCTTCTGCATTAAAACCATGGACCCCCAGGCTGAGAAAGCACGTGTTAACTTTCTGTATCAGAAGTCTCATTACCTCAGCTTTTTACCTCAGCCAGCCCAGCAGGCATGGAGCATGTGGAGCGTGACTACGCCAGCCGCCAGCCCCAACTTCCGGTCTGCTGAGCGCCTCTGCAACTGCACATGCGCAGCTGACTGACGTCCGCTCAGCGGTTTACCCGGAGGAACGGTTCTCATCCACTCGGGAAGTGGGCAAGCGGCTAAAAGCCCGAGTTCCCAGACGCACTCGGTAAGACCCCTCAGACAAGGTCCCCAGCAAGTCAACAAAGTACGTCTGCACTGATGACCCGGCATTGTCAGTTTCCCTTTCCCTAGTCCCTCCCTTCTGGATCTCCCTGCCTGGATTTTCAAACCCTTGCCTCGGACCTTGCTTTAGAAGGAAACCCAGGCTGAAACAATATCTATTGAAGGAGAAAATTTAGGCAGAATTTTGTGAACAAAGTGTGTAAAACAGATCATACAGTGAAATAGTATGCAAGCATTGGAAACAGTGAATCCAGTTAAGTGTGAGAAATTTTCATGACACTGGTATGACAAGCAAGATGCAGAGCTGTTATGTTATATGAAATAAAACAAAAAATAGCCTCCCCTAAATCCTTGTGTCTGTATTAAAAACACTTACTTGAAAATGTAATATATGACAATTTACTTTTTAGTTACCTTTAATCTAAAAAAGATACATACTAGTTTGTTAAATATGGTTGGTGGTGTGGGAGTGGAAGGGAAGGGGTTAGCAAAAGAAGGAAAAAGAGGTCATAATTTAAAAGATCACATGTATGACATAATGTTACTATTCCATTCAGGTAAAACCATACACATCTGAGTACCTGCCTGTGACAGATAAAAAATAAGGACAGTCACCAGTCTGCTGGGAGATGAGGTTTCAGGTAGGGTTTTATGTTCATCCTCAGACTTTTCTTATTTTAAATTTTATAGTAAGCATAGATTAATTATATAATTAGAAAAACATGAAAGCAGTGACTACCCAACAGAAAAATGGAGACCATTTGACATATTGGTTAAGAGTACAGACTGTGGAGCCAGACGACTACATTCAGATCTTGACTCTGTCACTTATGATTGCATGATCTTAGGCAGGTTATTTCATTTCTTTGGGTTTTAATTTCCTCATCTGTAAAATGGAAATAATAATAATGTAATACCCGATTCATTGGACTTAAGAAAATTAAATGGTAAATGCATAGCAAGCTTTCAGAATGATACCTGGCACATAGTAAATGCTATATAGAGTTTAGCTATTATTATTTCTTATAATTGATTATAGAAAGAAAAATAGTTGAGCTCTTAGATGCTACAGCCTTTAGTTAGGCAGAGAGAGGAGTTAAGCTTCACTGTCATGGCAGCGGAGTGACCATTCACCCACAGCCACTCCACTCCTGCAGCTAAGACAATTTCTGCTTCTAGGAGGAAATAAAGAAAAGAGAGGAAGGGGTTGGCGAACATGGACAAAGAAAGAAGACAAAGGAAAGAGAGAAAATAGCCCCAAAATTTCCAGTAGGATGCTGATGGGACAGGGTATGCCTGGCAAACTGTGCCTCTTCACAGGCATTCAGCCTGGCCTGAAGGGTTCCCTTTCCAGCTTCCTGGTCATCTTATTTCTTCAGGAAGCAAGTAAGTTCACCTTGGTGATATATATTTTTTTTTCTTAATTGAGAAGCAACTGTTAGTATAGTACATTCTGCTGACATTAATGTCATACTTCCTAGATACCAGATAAAAAATACTTTTAATTAGTTATAAATGAGAATGTATACACAATTCCAAAACTGTGTCTTCATCATCAAAGTTTGCTTCCAAGTATGATACATGTGGCTTTAGTGCCAATTCTTATTAATTGTGTGATGCAGTGTGCTGACACCAATGACACATTTCCCCATATCCAGTCACAAAAATATTTCTAATTAGTCCTAAATGAGAATGTACACACAACATTTCCAATAGCCACTCCGTTCCTATCAGAGTTCACAACAGAGAAAACTTAAACTGTTGCCACTGAGCTGCCTTGCTCCAATTCCAACAACTCCTGTTTCAGAAATGCTTAGAAAATGGAATCTTCAGATCTTACTGGCTAAACAGATCTAAGGTAGATTTGTTTCAGCCCAGGTTCTTTGAGATGCATGTACTCCTGAACCCAACTAAAATGCATACCATAGCCATTTCAAAGGCAGTGATAAAATTACTTGGTTAAATATTTTGGCTAGATTTCCTGTTTCCAGAAGCTTGAGCTTTGTATTATGTGGCTTATGCACTTGCACGTGGCAACTAGGGCAGTATTAAATGACCCTACATCTGCCAACCTCCATAAGAACCATGCCCCATAGGGAAGGCCCCAGGCACCCATCCACCACTGTGAACCACACAGACAGAGGACTCCAAACATCAATAACTGCTTTCAAATTCCTAGACCTTGAACTTTCTTTAGGAATCCAGGCTGTAAGCCTCTTAAGATGATCACAGACCATCAAGTACCTCCCCTAGTTCAAAGTGTAGAGTCTATAAAATCACTATATAGTTATAATTTAGATATTCTCCAAACTCAAGACTATGAAGCATTCTGATCTGCTCTTTAGATTTCTGTATAACATCTCCATCGTTTTATAACAAGGTTTGTCTGCTATTGCTCTGTGCAAGTGGCAGTCCTATACATGTCATAAGGCCCTGATTTATTCATCGTACATCACAGTGAAATGGGGGCTTCATGTGAGGGGAAGGAAAACAGTTCTGTTAAACTTTGCTTACTTTCACTACCTTTAAAAACTCATTAAATAAGATTCTGCCTTTTAGTTGCCGAAGTGTTTAAAGCCCTTTTTAATGAAAAATTCTAATCCTATATAATCACACCATAAGGACTTTCTTTATGTTCAAAGAGGAAACAGTGTTAAATTTTAATGCATACCTCTGGCAGGCTATAATAAAATTGTTCAGTCAGTTTTAAATCCGATTAGTGTAACTGTTACAGATTAGAGAAAAACCCCAAGTGATTTGAAGCAAGTCCCCAACTTGGGGAGGCTAATTCAGTGTCTGGGCCTGATCATGCCAGATTCTAAGGGAACATCAAGACCTGTATTCAGTTTGCTCACAATTTGTTTAGTAGTTAATAAAACAGGGTCCCATACCAGGTATTGCAGGGGTTGAAAGACAAGCTTTCAAATAGAGGCAGATAGGACAGATTGCAATTCCTTCTTTGTTACCCAAGTGACACATATTGTACCCTGGCTTATATTCTTATCTTTTCTCAGTATTTACCTCAGTGCTTCTTAATAGTTGGGTTCAGTTGGGTAAAGCAGGAATATTAAAAACATCTGAGAAGAAATGTATATGTATATTCAAATATTTACGAATCTGCCCTCCCATCCACCTCACTTGACCTCCTCCGTAGTCTAATATGTGTAAAGAAGAAGATAGTTATCTAAACCCTAAGATCACGTGCTAGAATGTATGCAGGCACCTGCATTGAGCAATTAAAAATACTTTTTAGTTCTAATTCCTACATCATCCCAAGTGAGAATCATTAAGCTGACTGGACTCAAAATCAAGTGATCTGACATCAGGTCCCAGCTTTGCCCGATGGCTCAGCAGGTAAACTATCCACCTGAAATTCAAGTGACACAGGATCCCCTGAAGGAGGGCCTGGCAACTCACTCCAGTATTCTTGCCTGGAGAATCCCATGGAAAGAAGAGCCTGGCGGGCTCTAGTCAGTAGGGTCACAAAGAGTTGGACACGACTGAAGAGACTGAGCATACCTGCAAGCACCCAGCTTTGCCACTTACCAGTTGGGAGATCCTTACCATTTATGAAACTCAGTTTTATCACCTATAAATTAAAAATCATTGTATCTGTTTTTTATACATTTTAGGGTTGTTGTGAGGATTAGATTAATAAATCTGCATAGTCTTAAATGATGGCATGGTATTAACACATCTGGACTAGAAACACTTTGAAAGCAGTACTGGTCATCTTGCTTTTATATTCATATTCTCTTACTGTTATGTACATATCCTAAGTGACTACACATCGTGATTTTAATAATAGATGTCAATTTGCATATCACCTTAAAACTTGGGGAAAGAATAGGTGTATCCAACTAAGTAAGTTGTCAGGAAAGGAACTGGAATCCTTTTCACCTGGGTTAACATTTGACTTCAACTGCCTTCCCTACCTGCACACATTTTAAAGACAATGCCTATTTTAATGTCATGGCTCTGTGGGCCTTTATGTCTCTGGAGTGAAAAGCTCTGGACTCCTGGTAGTCATTATTCACCAACCTTGTTCTCTCCTGTTCTCCATTTTATGCTGCCAGACCAAAGCACTCGGTACTGCTTCAATATCAAGAAAATATAACTAGGCCTTAGATAAATTAATGATTACTGAAGAACAGAGAATACTTTTCACCTTTAAAAAACATCTAATGAGTGATAAGGAAAAATTAATTTGCTCATTATAAAAGGATCAGGAAGGAGAAATCAAAGCCAATACAAAGCCCCCATAGTAAGAGAAAAGACAGCAAAATAAATAAATAAAAACAAGGATTCATGAATGCAGGAAGAAATTAAAACAAACCTGCAGGCCCTCTCAAACAGCAATCAGGCAGCTCCATGCATGCATCCCATATTTGAATTTTTATTTTACATGAAGTATTTTTGTATCTTCTTTGCCTAAATTTGGCCTCTTACCAAAGCCTAATGACTCTACTTTATGTTAAGCTTTTCAAAAGATCTAAACTTAAAACTAGGAAAAAAAAAAAAACCTGTTAATTTATCTTGCAGGAAAAGGTGTTATAATTTGAATGAAAAGCAGCATGCAGACAGATAAAAAGGAGCTGGCACAAACCTTGGGCAATCAGTAACATTTTTTGTACCTGCAGGCTGAGAAATTGTCTCCAGTGTTGTATGATGTTATTACCACCACCTATTTTCACTTGAACATTAGGTTCAGGCCTAATTGTGTGAAGATTTGAATGTTCTCCACAGATGTACTATTTTAATAAGCTCATAATGTTAAAACACTATATGTGTTGACAGTGGTACTTACAGTGTATTAAGCAAACAAATCATTTTCTTTAAAATGCTAAATACCCTAATTTGACCTTTCTACAGGCCCCAGTCAGTTCTGAAATGGTCTTTTTAAATAGTCTTCTCTCTGACCTTTCTGTCTTTTACTCCATCCATCAACAAAGGTATTATCTTTTGTTGTTGTTCAGTTCCTTAGTCTTGTCCTACTCTTTGCAACCCCATGAACTGCAACATACCAGGCTTCCCTGTCCTTCACCATCTCCCGGAGCTTGCTGAAACTCATGTCCATTCAGTCAGTGATGCCATCCAACCATCTCATTCTCTGTCACTCCCTTCTCCTGCTTTCAATCTTTCCCAATCTTTTCAAATGAGTCAGCTGTTAGGTGGCCCTACATGTATGGCCATACATTTGGCCATACAGGTGGCCAAAGTATTGGAGCTTCAACTTCAGCATCAGTCCTTCCAGTTAATATTCAGGATTGATTTCCTTTAGGATTGACTGGTTTGATCTCCTTGCAGTCCAAGGGATTCTCAAGAGTCTTCTCCAGTACCACAGTTCAAAAGCATCAAGTTTTTGGCTCTCAGCCTTCTTTACGGTCCAACTCTCACATCCATACGTGATTACTGGAAAAACCATAGCTTTGACTAGACAGATCTTTGTTGGCAAAGTAATGTCTTTGCTTTTTAATACATTGCCTAGGTTTGTCATTGCTCTTCTTCCAAGGAGCAAGCATCTTTTAATTTCATAGCTGGAGTCACAATCTGCAGTGATTTTGGAGCCCAGGAAAATAAATTCTATCACTGTTTCCATTGTTCCCCATCTATCTGCCCTGAAGTGATGGGACCGGGTGCCATGATCTTAGTTTTTTGAATGTTGAGTTTTAAGCCAGCTTTTTCACTCTTCTCTTTCACCTTCCTTAAGGGGCTCTTTAGTTCCTCTTTGCTTTCTGCTATTAGGGTGGTGTCATCTGCATATCTGAGGTTATTGATATTTCTCCCAGCAATCTTGATTCCAGCTTATGCTTCATCCAGCCCAGCATTTCTCATTATGTACTCTGAATAGAAGTTAAATAAGCAGGGTGACAATATACAGCCTTCATGTACTCATTTCCCAATATCGAACCAGTCCATTGTTTCATGTCTGTTTCTACCTGCTGCTGCTTTACCTGCATGCAGGTTTCTCAAGAGGCAGGTCAGGTGGTCTAGTATTCCTCTCTCTTTAAGAAATTTTCAGTTTGTGATGATCCACACTGTCAAAGTCTTTAGCGTAGTCAATGAAGCAGAAGTAGATGTTTTTCTGCAATTCTCTTGCTTTTTCTGTGATCCAGCTGATGTTGGCAATTTGATCTTTGGTTCCTCTGCTTTTTCTAAATCCGGCTTGTACATCTGGAAGTTCTCAGTTCATGTGCTGTTGAAGTCAGTCTTGGAAGATTTTGCGCATGACCTTGTTAGCTTGTGAAATGAATGCAGTTGTACAATAGCTTGAACATTCTTTGTCATTGCCAAATAATAAGGTCACAGACCTTATGACCTTATTGTATTGATGGCTGTGGAGCAAGGTGGGGCTGCTATGAACTAGACTCTGAATATTTATGGTAACAAAAGTATGCTCAGGTTTCAGAAAGAATGTGTGATATCTAGTTCATAAATCTATTTTATGGAGTAAAATTCAGGGCCAAGTAGGATGTGGCTGTATTAAAATAGCAGGAGACATTAACTCCATGCACAAGCAAGAGGGTAAATCATTGGTATAGGTAATGCCAAGGTCAGAAGCACCTGGAGGTTGATGTTGAGTTCAGCAGGGAAACAAAAAGAGAGTGTTATCTTTCATTTTAGCAGGTCCTTTGGGTCCCTTCTTTATTTTAAGAAATAATTTAATAGCATATTTAAAATTTTGGGTCCATTGTAAAAAAAATTCAAATACACACACAAACATAAAAGAAAAAATTATCAATGATTGTATCTTCAGAAATGATTTTGTTATTGATTTTAGATCTCATTAGTCCAGGCTTCTTCTCTGCATGTTTGAAAAAGTTAATCTGACACACACTGATTTTTAAGTTCCTTTTTTTTTTCACACAACATTCCATATGTTTAAATATTCTCCAACTGCAGTAACATTCTAATAGCTGTATAATATTCCATTAAGAAACACTGTGTTGCCTGTGGTTGGACATTAAGGTTACCTCCACAACCCAATTACAATGGTGATGAATTTATAGCAAATTCTTTTGGAATTCCTACACCTGTCTACCCTCATAAGACATTCTGCAGCTCTTAAAGCCTCTGACTTTTTCGAAGTTAGTGACTCAGACTTTTCTACTGACTTCCATTTAATTTTAAAGATATAATACACACATATGCACACCCTTGTGCCTAAAAATAAAACCCCTCAAAATAATTGCATCTACATCAATTAGCATTTATTTCTATAATTCAGTAATATGCACTTCCTTCATGTAATAATTTGTATCTGCAGCATCATCCTTAGAATAACTGTATGAGATAATATACACATTTAAGAAACACTAGCAGCAGTAGCACAATTACTTCTACCCAATCCAAAGACAGTTCTCACTTATTGATTGATTCATTCAACAGGAACTTATTGAGCTCCTACTGTATAACTTGCACTATAGCATATGCCATGGCAGAAATATTTAAGCATCCACACTGGGTATGTCTTTCAAAGTCACCAGGGAATGTTTATGTTTTTCCTACGTTTCTTCAAATGTCAGAAGTAGTACTTATTTTATGTTTTATGTTATGTAAAGATGTCACTCTACTTTTGAGTAGCCTGTGGACCTTTCTCAGCTTGTTGACAAATTAATTAGTAACAAGAGATTCTAGCAAATCTCTCTTAACAGAAGTATAGTCTGTAGCAATCTAGGCCAAATCACCAGGATTTTAAGCCATTCTAAACTTCTTTAGGCCCTTAGATAACAAATAATAGATACCAGTTAGGCCCAGAGGCTTGCCTTGATAAGTGAGCTGGGCAAATGAGCGATTGCATTAACAGTCTTTAAGGGCCTTGTCACCTACCCATGAAGTTCTAGGACCTGTCCGTCAAGATCATCCAGTACCGCTCTTAAACATCCTCATGCTAAACTGTGTTCCTTTATCCCATCATTTCACTTTTTAATACATCTAGCTTCACATTCTCAGTTGATTCAGCTCTAAACCTAAGATTCCACCCATTCTATCTCCCAGTCTTCAGACACCCTCCCAAACTCCCATCAGACTAAACAATGGCCCTCTCCCAGTGAATACTTCAAAGAACTCAAAGCTGGCCACCTTCTCAAAATCATTCCTGACTGGTTAGAATGAAAAGCAGCTTTCCAAAGAGTTCCATCTCAACAGCCTGCCATTCCCCATGGAAAGTGTATTTGGATATAGATAGTGTTGTTACATATGTATGAGAATATGTTTTACTTATTCACCTGCCTTTTTTCAGCCTTATTGTGAGCCCCTTATGACTGAGAACATGCTTTTTTCTCCATCCTATTACAATCCCACCCCCATAGAGTCACGCTGCTAAATGTTGGTGCCACCTTTCTTCAAGAGAGTTTTCAGTAATTACATTTTAACTGGATATGTATAAATACAGATTTTTAAAGGTGTGAGGCAATGGTAGAGGTTACCTAGTCCATCACCTTCTTTTTTTAAAGCTCACATTTATTTAATACTCTCTACATGCCAGATACTGTGCTAAGCTCTTTATGTGAATTATCTCATGTGATCCTCACAAAAACTCATAGAGTAGGAACTCTAAATATCCATATTTTTATATGCATAACAAAACTCTCCTTATGGCTTTTCACAGTGAAGTATACATAAATGAATGAATGAATAATCGCTTGGCCTAGGACCAGTGCTAGAGTAGGACAGGAGAGCCACCTGGGGAACGAGATTTAGGAAGGTACTCTCAGGGTTTTGTTAATATCTATTAAAATTTCACACTCTAGGTGCCTCTCTTACCTCACCCTAGCTCAGCCCTCACCCAAACCTTACTGTATGTTAATTTCTGCTATAAATACATTTCCATATTAAATACAACAGTCCTATGAAATAGGACTGAAACTGACTTCAGTATTAAGAGTACATCCAAGGGACTTCTCTGATGGAGCAGTAGTTAAGAGTTTGCCTTGCAATGCAGGAGGTTTGGGTTTGATCCCTGTTCAGGGAACTAAGATCCTACATGCCATGGAGCAATTAAGCCTGTGTACCATGACTCCTGAGCCTATGTGCTCTGGATCCTACATGCCGCAACTGGCAGTCCATGCCCTGAAAAGGTCTTGCCTGACACAGCAAAAATCTTGCATGCCACAACTAAGACCCGAGGCAGCCAAATAAATATAAAAAATAATCATCAAAAGATAAACACACTCTTTACAAAAAAAAGAGGAATACATCCAAGAATTTCATAGACAAATGTGTCAATATTCAAAAGCTGGATTGATCACTTAAAATATCAGCCGTTTTATTTGAATGCATTTATATGTGTTTTATGTCTTCTTCCTGGGATAACAGTTTCTGAAGACAATGCTTTGCTTTTTAAGATTAGCCTTATACGGTATCTAACCCCACATATCAATCCAGGCAATAGAGAAATAGAATATAAAATATTGGGAAATATAAATATATTTGCTTTTTATATTTTTAACTCATTTCACTATTTCAGGAGATAAAAATATGAACCAGAATAGTGAAATAGATTTTGGAGCTAGATAGGACTGATTTTGAATAGTCATTCCTCTGTATGGACTTTAGAAATCAATTACCTGCTTTAAATGATCTCAAATGTGAATTTTTCTGAGAATTAGGCATACTGTATGTAAAAATTACACAATGGCAGCATATGTCACACATTCAATGTGTAATAGCTGTTATGCTTTTATCATGTATATTTTTGGAGCATACATGATAGAATCACCATAATGTGGAAAGTATGACAACTTGATGTAGCATCACAACTCTAATGTAAAATGTGATCAACTTAGACACATGAAGTATTGAACAGTCATATATCAGTTAGGATAGGCTAAATTATTCTGAGGTAACAAATGAAAAACCAAGCTTGCAGGAGCTTAGATTCAGCTACTCAGGGATTGGGGCTGACAGAAGCGCTGCTTTCCAATATCTGCTTCTTTTGAAACATGCAGGCCTCTTTGTCACCAGCAGGGTAAGAAGACCCTGGACGGTCTCACATTGCTAAGTATATATTAGTAAAGGATATCACTTTCACATACAACCAATTGCAAAAACTAGTCAACAAGGCCCCATCTAACTAAGAACTGTAATCCTCCCATTTACTCGGATGAAGAAGAGATCAGACATTGAGAGCACTGAACGGCTCTACCATAAGACCTGTCTCTTTGTCTAGGAGACTATCACAAAGTTTTTAAATTCTGCAAACAACTGTATGGATGCTTCCCCAACAAGCTGTTTTTATTCTCATTGTTGCAGAAGCCATAAAACTAAGTTTATGGTTTTTATTTTTTATTTTTTTTTT
The DNA here is from genome assembly GCA_007570785.1 of Antilocapra americana. Classification (NCBI taxonomy): domain Eukaryota; kingdom Metazoa; phylum Chordata; class Mammalia; order Artiodactyla; family Antilocapridae; genus Antilocapra; species Antilocapra americana. The sequence continues at coordinate 2,580,347 of ML661902.1, forward strand.
ATTTTAAGGAAGGCATTTTATCCTCATTCTGACTTAGCATAGGCTGATCTGGTATTTGGTCAGTTTGGGTGTGAGGAAAAGAATTGCAAATAATCATTACTAGAGCTGCCCTGAGTATGCCAAAATGAAAGAAGTTGTCATCCAGAAAGGAACTTCGCATAACAAAGTGTTAGGTGAAATACTACCAGGCAAAATAAGGTAATGCTCTTTTGCTGTCTAGCACCACAGAAGATGCTAACTGAAAGAGTAAATAAAAACACTCAACGTGCATTTAGCTTTCATAATTTACCTTCTGCAACATTGATTTAAAGTATGCAGAATATGCCACATTATTTAGGCTGTAAAAAGGAGCTGCTTTACACTACCTGCCATGTACAATTATAATAATCTGTCAGACAAAGATAATTACAGAGTGTGATGTCTGTTTGAGTGTGAAGGCTTTGATTGTGTGGTATTGTCTGCTCTACATAGTGGCAAAGCATAAACAATTGTACTCTGTGGTACCTCTCAGCCAGGACTAATGCTCCGCATCAGGAACGCCCCATCAAACAGCACAGATGGTTGGGTTTGGGTTTAAGATTGCTGGCTTTGTTTGGTTAGTTTTTTCCCCCAGGGCTTTTTCAAGGGCAAACTTGACCAGAATAAGCCTTATGCAATACAGTATCGTAGGTCTCTAAGATATTATTAATAAATCATAAAAGTGAATGAGAATGAGAGACTAGACAGGATACGGTCAGTTAACAAGTGTCATACACTTTAATGACGAAAAGTAGATTGGCAAAGGAATGCATGAATCATTTTGATGATTAAAAATATAATTAGCGACACTCCCTGGGTTTAAAAGTTAAAGTTGTTTTTTACAGAGTAAGTTGTGATTGTAATTTATTATTAGAATGTCACATCAGCCAATAACATGGAAAAGGTAACCATCATTAGAGCCTTTCATAATGATATTTTGTTACGTTGGAGGCATGTTTGACTTTAGTTAATGGTCTCTTCTCCATATATCTACAATACGTTGATCAGGCTATTTTAAATTTATTTTTCAACTGATGATCTTCAGATCATCTGTGACCTTCATATCCAGAGATTTTGCTGTGGGACTTCTCCACCAAGGATATCTTTTGCTCTCTGAAATGAGATTTGCCTAGATGGGATCATAATTACCATGCTAAATCACTTCAATTGTGTCTAACTCTTTGTGACCCTATGACTGTAGCCCACAAGGCTCCTCTGTCCATGGGATTCTATAGGCAAGAGTACTGAAGTGGGTTGCCATTCCCTTCTCCAGGAGATCTTGCTGACCCAGGGATCAAACCCATGTCTCTTATATCTCCTGCATTGGCAAGTGGGTTCTTTACAACTAGCATCACCTGGGAAGCCCACAAGATGGGATTAAGAGGTATTCACTTACCAAATTCTGCTCTAATTCATGTGGTTCAGTTCAGTTCAGTCTCTCAGTTGTGTCCAACTCCTTGCAACCCCATGGACTGCAGCATACCAGGCTTCCCTGTCCATCATCAACCCCTGGAGCTTGCTCAAACTCATGTCCATCGAGCCAGTGATGCCATCCAACCATCTCATCCTTTGTCATCCCCTTCTCCTCCTACCTTCAATCTTTCCCAGCATCAGAGTCTTTTCCAAGGAGTCAGTTCTTCATATCAGGTGGCCAAAGTATTGGAGTTTCAGCTTCAGCCTCAGTCCTTCCAATGAACATTCAGGACTGATTTTCTTTAGGATTGACTGGTTTGATCTCCTTGCAGTCCAAGGGAGTCTCAAGAGTTTTCTCCAACACCACAGTTCAAAAGCATCAGTTCTTCAGCGCTCAGCTTTCTTCACTGTCCAACTCTCACATCCATACATGACTATTGGGAAAAAAACCTAACTTTGACTAGATGGACCTTTGTCAGCAAAGTAATGTCTGCTTTTTAATATGCTGTCTATGTCTGTCATTGCTTTTCTTCCAAGAAGCAAGTGTCTTTTAATTTCATGGCTGCAGATTTTAACTTAATGCAGAGTACATCATGCGAAATGCTGGGCTGGATAAAGGACAAGCTGGAATCAAGATTGCTGGGAAATATCAATAACCTCAGATACACAAATGATACCACCCTTATAGCAAAAAGTGAGGAAGAACTGAAGAGCCTCTTGATGAAAGTGAAAGAGGAGAGTGAAAAAGCTGGCTTAAAACTCAGCATTTAAAAAATGAAGATCATGGCACTCTGGTCCCATCACTTCAAGGAAATAGATGGAGAAACAATGGAAACAGTGACAGACTTTATTTTTTTGGACTCCAAAATCACTTCAGATGGTGACTGCAGCTGCAACCACGAAATTCATGTGGTAGAGAAGTTTAATAGTGTAATTCAAAACAGTGCACCTAAATATCAATAAATGGTCATCCCAAAGGAACGATATGGATATGGCATCTTGTTTTCATTTAAATTACAAATGTATATAACCTTCTGATGACATCTAAACCAGCTCAGAATGATCAAACAGCTTTGCACCAACAACATGAGTTTCTCTCATCTCTAGAAGAACATTACTAGTTCGTTCCTTTGGCCGTATGGGAAGAGAATCCCAGAAATTTGTTCTTATACTGCTGATACTTAATTGCTACAGATGTGAAAGGATTTTTTCTTAATGAATCTGAGAAATAATATTATTTTCATAATGTTTCAATGTTTGAGGCTTCCAACATATGTTTTTTGGAATATAACAAAAGTATCATAAAGTAATCAAAGTCATGAAATCTTTGCAACTGAGAAGACCTCTGCCCAAATAGACATGATTATCTTCCCTTGGACCTCACTGTACACTTTATAGTATCTTCTCATGGTTGTTGCAAGGATAGTGTGTGTGTGTGTGTGTGTGTGTGTGTGTGTGTGTGTGTGTGTGTGTGTGTTAGTCACTCAGTCACTTCCAGCTCTTGGCAACCCCCATGGAATGTAGCCAGCCAGGCTCCTCTGTCCATGGAATTCTCCAGGAAAGAATACTGGAGTGGGTTGCCATGCCCTTCTCCAGGAGATCTTCCCAACAACCCAGGCTCAAACCCAGGTCTCCTGCATTGCAGGCAGATTCTTTACCATCTGAGCCACCAGGGAAGGCCTACCTCTATTGACTCTACTCTTCTGTGCCTCTATAATGCTTAAAAGAGTACCTGAATAGCATGAATAGCTGAATTCATAGATAGCTAGAAAGAAAAAAATACTCTATGGTAATAGTGGACATTTTTGGGCCCCTTTCCAACATCCAGTGCTTGCCTTCCTTTCTTTCCCTTCCAAAAGTACTAATTTCTTTTTGAATATTTAGGTAGTTCTAGAGACGCTCTTATCTCCAGCTCCAGGGGTGGAATCTAGGTAACCAGTCAGCACTTTGACTCCCAACTAGCGAGTTTTTGGCTCTGCCTTGAACACATACACCAACTAAATATTTCCATTCAAAATGAATTTCAGGATTATTTCTGAAAAGGAATAGACAAAGATGACTTTTGCTGGGTATAACTGTGGAAATATGCCATCCTGGAGCTGATGGCACCGTCTCATGACTGATAGGAGAGCAGGTGGTAGCTTGGAACCAACATTAAGGAAGATATATCAGAGACAGAAAGAAACTGAAAGTTTCCCTTGAACTGAAAAATCTGGACTTTTCAGCTGAAAAAAAAAAAAAAAACCAGAATAAAAGAAAATTCCCTTTTATGTCAGCTTGAGTCAGACTTTCTGTTTCCTGCTACACAAAATATCCTGATACAATTGTAATATTACCACCAAACAAATGTGAGTTGAACAAACACACTCTGCTTCAGAAATATTGGCAAACCTTAATGCAAATCATTCCACAAACAAACCACAAACTAAAAATGATGATCGCCCATTTTCCACTTTCCACTGAATGGAACCAGGGTTCCTAAAGAAATGGTTGATTTCAGGCCTTGTATAGGATATACAAAAATTTAGCCTGGGTTATCCAGTTACACCAAAAGACAAGAAAGTGCTCAAAAGCTGTTATGTCAAAGAAATAAGGAATCAATTTGAAAAGTTTCCCAATGGCCAAAGATGGGACAACTTGAACATCAATAGTAATAATAATAATAATAATATTAACAAGTTATTTGGATTGAAATGAATGAAGTATGTTAAAATCCATGCATTCATAATGGAACTAGAGGAAACAAACCTCATTGATCTTAGAGAATATTAGGAGACCACCTAAATAAAAAGGAAAAAATCAAGCATTTATTTTGTCTTTCTTTTATGAACTGTGCCTCAGTGAGAAATAGTCATTGTTAAGGAAAAATTTCTCTCCATAGACATAATCCAGCAAAGAAATGAAGAAAATCCCATGTTGCAAACCCTTAATGAAATAATGGATTAGGAAATAAACATCAGGTACTGCTAACATTACCCAAAATAGAGATAATCATACATTATGTGCCTCTTGATGGAAGTGCGCCATAATACCTATGAAGTATTTTTGCCAAATAATCAAACCTGAATCAGACCAAGCCTCTTAATCTAACTACTGCTTCACAGGAGATAAAAAAGACATGCAATCAGCAAAATCCAAAATGTGGGAAACTGTACAGAGAAAATGACTCATTTTTGTAAACAAATCACAAGAAAAATAAAAGAGATAACTTAAAGATTAAAAGATTCTTGAGAGACATAACCAAATGTAACATGTGGACCTTGTTGAAATTCTGATTTGAACAAACCAACCATTAAAATTACCAACATCCATTGGATCAAAGAAAAAGCAAGAGAATTCCAGAAAAACATATACTGCTTCATTGACTACACTAAAGCCTTTGAATGTGTGGATCACAACAAACTGTTGAAAATTATTAAAGAGGTGAGAATACGAAACCATCTTACCTGCCTCCTGAGAAACCTGTATGCAGGTCAAGAAGGAACAGTTAGAGCCGGACATGGAACAATGAACTGGTGTCAAATTGGGAAAGGAGTATGTCAAGTCTGTATATTGTTACCCTGCTTATTTAACATCTTTGCAGAGTACATCATGTAAATTGCCAGACTGGATGAAGTGCAAGCTGGAGTCAAGATTGCCCGGAGAAATATCAATAACCTCAGATATGCAGATGACACCACCCTAATGGCAGAAAGCAAAGAGGAACTAAAGAGCCTCTTGATGCGGGTGGAAGAGGAGAGTAAAAAGTTGGCTTAAAATTCAGCATTCAAAAAACGAAGGTCATTGCATCTGGTCCCATCACTTCATGGCAGATAGATGGGGAAACAATGGAAACAGTGATAGATTTTATTTTTGGGGGCTCCAAAATCACTGTGGATGGAGACTGCAGCCATGAAATTAAAAGACACTTCCTCCTTGGAAGGAAAGTTGTGACAAACCTAGACTGTGTATCAAAAAGCAGAGACATCACTTTGCCAAAAAAGGTCCATCTAGTCAAAGCTATAGTTTTTCCAGTAGTCATGTATGGATGTGAGAGTTGGACTGTAAAAAAAGGCTAAGTAGAAGAATTGAAGCTTTTGAACTGTGATGTTGGAGAAGATGCTTGAGAGTACCTCAGACTGCAAGGAGATCAGTCAATCCTAAAGAAAATCAGTCCTGAATATTCATTAGAAGGACTGATGCTGAAGATGAAGTTCCAATACTTTGGCCACCTAATGGGAAGAGCCAACTCATTTGAAAAGAGGAAAGATTCAAGGCAAGAGGAGAAGCGGGTGACAGAAGATGAGATGGTTGGAAGGCATCACCGACTCCATGGACTTGAGTTTGAGCAAGCTCCAGGAGGTGGTGATGGACAGGGAGGCCTGACATGCTACAGTTCATGGGGTCGCAGAGTTGGACACAGCTGAGCGACTGAACTGAGCAACTGAATAACAACAAAAACACCAATCATTAAAAAAAAAATGAGTTAATCAGAGAAATTTGGAAGCTAACTGGATATTTGATGATAAGAAATTATTGATTTTATAGGTATGAAAATAGTACCATCATTATGGCTTTTTTAAAAGATTCTTTATCTTTTAAGATTCATACAGAAGTCAATATGGATGCAAAGATACATTTAATACTGTAGTGATGGGAGGAGGGGGAAGTGAAAGTGCGATAAGATTGTGAGTTCATTGTTGAAGCTGAGTGATGGACATATGTGGCTTCATTACACTATGTTCCTTCTACTCTTGGGTGATATTAAGGATTTTCCAGAATAAAAAAAAATTAAGTACAGAATTTCATCATCATTCAAAATTATACACCCATGCCAGCCCTCCTTGCTCTCACATTAACAGGCTGTGATTCTTCAGTCATGTTTCAATTTCTCCACATTCTAATTTACCCACATACCTAACCACAGTCACCAATATCTGCATACCTTCTTCCCAGACAATGGGCATTATCCCACACATGCACCCTCATCCTTATGGAGGCGCCACAGCAAATCCATCATTACCTCAGCCCACACACGAAGACCTCATTTTTGTAGATACGGTATTCTTCCATTCATTGCACTATACCTCTCTGTTCTACTTCACCAGCACTGTTCATTCTGTTTCTCATATCCCTCTTTAGAAACACACCATACTCCGTAACTCAATCATAGACACATAGCCAGCGTGCTAGGTTGAAAAGTCCCTACATCCACCTTTCTGTGGGCCTCTACACATAATCTGGCTCAGTCTAAACCTCTTAAGTGAAATGCTCTCCTGGAAATAAAACCTGCCTTCTACTTTCTTCTATTTTATTTCAAACTCAATACAAAGCAATGGTCCCTGAAGAAAAGTTATGCTGGAATTAGGTTCACACAATTTCCCTGAAATGTAATACGAGATTTAAACACAGATGATATGACTGGTTAATAAATGTCACCATTGAGTGGCTTTGTTCACCTAATAATATCATTCAGATCATTATAAACAAATTGAAGGGGTTCTTATGTGAAACAAACACGGCAGGACTTATTCCTGCGTAACACAAGACGGAGCCTGGGCAGCCAATCCTGATGGCCTGGGAGAAGGGGCAAGGCCGGCGTGCAGCTTTGTGGTATCCCGGGAGGATTTTATTTCCAAATATAAAATTCATGCCATGCTCACAGGTAGAACCTTAGAATAGTTATAATGATCTAATGGCAGCATTACTATGGAAGGCTGCTACTAATACTTTGAACTGCTGCCGTTCTATAGAGATCCAAGGATATGATTTCAAAGCTCATGTGGAATGAAGACTGCCCCAACTGAAAGCAATCTACCTGAGTAAAAGAGAGACGAAAGAAAAGAACAGGGCAGAATGCAACTGAAGCCCCCAATTTGGGATTTCTAGGATGAGGAGGTCGGAGTTGGGTCTTTGATTGTGGGGTTTCTTTTATTACTGTTGTAGTTTGGGGAGGGAGTGGCAAAGAAAGAGAAAATGTCTCTGAATTAGAAGGCATTGCCTACCTCTGGCTTTTTGAATTACTTCTAACTTAGAGATTATAATGTGTTTATTTCCCTATTCTGAGAAGAGAGAAATAGTAATTGCCTCCATCACCCTCACACTCTCCTGCCTCCTCTATCGAGGGGACAAGAGCTCATTGATGATAACTCCCTGGTATTCAGTCTTGCTTCAACACTAATGGCAAAAAGAAAGAAATAGCATATTAACCGCAAAAGAATTGGTAGCCCCTTTTAGTTCAACCTAATAAACATCCAAGGCCTGTTGGGCCTGTCACTTGACATTTAAACATAAATGGCTATTGTTGTATTTCTAGAAATCAGAGGAAACATCAGAACCTTTGCAAACAAGAAAACTGCATAACATTTCAAATACCAGTTAAGTGCCTGTATTTATAGGTAGTGCTCACTATTTCAAAGCTAACCCTGCAATTCTTTTGGAAAGAGCTTCTAACAGAGCTAACAGGACTGGGTGAGGGGGAATATATATATATATATATATATATATATATATTATATATATATATACATTGCTGTATATATATATATACATTATATTATGTATATAATATAATGTATATGTAATTTTTAAATGATGCTGAAATTTCCTTTTATCCTTTGAATGATTTGCAGTTGGAATTCATAATTTTAGCACTATTTCTCACATGTAATGCCAAATTTGGTAACACCTATTTAAAGTGCATTGTAACATGTGTTTATGATACATTTGAGCTCTTTGGAGAAAAGGTGCAATAGAAACCTAATAAATAATAAGTGTATGATTGACAAAGAATAATATTAGGAGCTCATTTTTGAAAACTTTATAAAAATGCATGCATTTGAGTTCATTCTTAGCTATAGAGTCTCCTTGGCAGGTAATATGTAAGGATCCCATATGCCACAGAGTTTAAGATTTTGGAGTCTATGAAGAAAAAGGTCATGGCCTACAGAAGCTCATTCTGAGATTGGACTCATTCTCAACAGGAATCCAAGCAGGAATCCCAGTTTTGGCCTTGAAAATGCATTCACTTATGCTATTTGGAATGTGAAATAAATTTAAAATATATAAAAAGTAGAGTTATAAAGGGCAGCTGGATTCAACCACATGGCCAAATTTGAATCAGCAAACTGACATTCTCTGAGATAACACACATTATGTCCTTTAAAATTAAAAAAGGAAAACAAGAGCCAAGTATCATTACTCATTTGTTATTTTGTGAGCTGGTTCATCTCATGAGTGCATAATTTTTGTGGTTATAATGCAAACTAAGGAAGGATGAGAGCCAGATATAAACAATCTCTTCCTTCTGGAGTAAAATATATAGCCACCCAGGGGTTCGATGTGATCATAAAAAGCATCAGATGCTTTGATTCTTGGCTGCTACAGGACCTAGCTTGACAACCTACAGGTCAATCACCAGAGAGGTAAAGATGAGTGTAACAGACTTAAAAGATAGAAATGATAAAGTACTTTGTAAGTAAGCAAAAGTGGAAACAAGCTTATCATAAGCAAAGTAAGCTGATGAAGGTGCAGAAAAGTTTCTCTAGAAAACCAGTGCGCTGTTATTTAAATCAAAGCATGACATTTGAACCTTCACAGGCAAGTATGAGTTTCTAATGCATTAGGCTTTGAGTTGTGTATTAGACAAATTCTTACCCTCCGTTTTTATTTTTCTTTGGTGGTTTTGTTGAATATTACATACTGCCAATATATATGGGCTTCCCAGGTGGCACTAGTAGTAAAGAACCCACCTGCCAATGCAGGAGACATGAGATGCAGGTTCGATCCCTGGGCTGGAAAGATCCCCTGGAAAAGGGCATGGCAACCCACTCCAGTATTTTTGCATGGAGAATCCCATGGATAGAGGAGCCTGGCAGGCTGAAGTCCATGGCGTCACAAATAGTCGGACACAACTGAAGTGATTTAGCACACGCCAATATATATATACACACATAGCAATTGGTTAGTGTGTATTTTGGCAGAGATGTTTTATGTAAGGTAACTAATGTCCTCCATACGTGACTTCCAAGTTAAGACAAATCTGGAGATGTTGTTTATGCTAATGTTATTTGTTATATTAAAGTTGCCATGATCATTTAATTTCCTAATTTGCTAGGGTTACAAACATTTTATATGCTACCACACTGTGAATGACTTGATCCTGCTGTATCTTCTTATTCTAGAAGTGTAATATATATGTGCTCAGTTGTGTCCGACTCTTTGCAACACCATGGACTATAGCCCACTAGGCTCCTCTGTCCATGGGATTTTCTAGGCAGGAATATTGAAGTGGGTCACCATTTCCTCCTCCAGGGGATCTTCCTCGTCCAGGGATTGAACCCATGTCTCCTGTGTCTCCTGCATTGGTGGTGCAGTCTTCACCACTGTGCCACCTGGGAAGCCCAGTATAATATATATATTCCTCCTCAATGATTAGGGAGAGAGAGAATGACAACCATCTTGAGACCATGAAGAAACAAATTTGAGAAATGAGCCAGCATGCAAAGGATCAGAGTTCAGGGTGGGGAAGCAGAGAGAAGGAAAGAACCTGAATTATCGTTGACATTGCTGGGCCAATGGCTGACTCAAGAATTGTTCCCTATCTTTGAACCTTCTCCTATATGAGATCATTAAAACCTCTTATTATGGGGGCTACTTTTTAGTTTGTGTTGTTGTTTAGTCACTAAGTTGTGTCTTACTGTTTTGCAACCCATGAGTTGTAGCCTTTTTAGTTAGATATTCTGTTTTTTACAGCAGGAAGCATCAGAACTAATACACTAGGGTTTCAAAACCCTAATTTCTGAAAGAGTCATAATGTAAAGTTTATGCCAACAGATTGGAAAGCAAAGGTCAAAGTCACTTTGATCTAAAAACTGATTCCTTAGGGCAAAGAAGGAGAGAAAGAAAGAAAACTAACATTTGATATTTCCTAAGAAGAGATTTTACTCTCTGCTCAACCCCTGTCCTAATCTCAGGAAGGAGAGGGAACAAGAGAAATTCCATCTAAATAGTTCCTGAGAAGAGATTGAAGTAGTCAAAATCAAGTCAGTTTAGCTTGTTGTCTTGATCAGGAGGGTGTAGCCATTTTGAATGCACAGTAAATAGAGATCAGGCAGGAATAGGGTGTCTTAGGGATGCAGCCAGGGCAACTTGGGACCAAACGTATCCCATGCTGCCCCTACCACCAGCATCAATACTTTATATTCTGCCCGTCATCTGCACACAGCTTTAGGGGGTCGGGGAAGTGGGGTAGTAAACCTGATTGATTAATTTTCAGTTTAGTCACTCAGTCGTGTCTGACTTTTTGCAACCCCATGGACTACAGCAGGATAGGCTTCCCTATCCATCACCACCCCCCTGGGGATGCTCAAATTCATGCCCATCCAATCGGTGATGCCATCCAACCATCTCATCCTGTATCATCCCATTCTCCTCCTGCCTTCCCTGTCTTTCCCAGCACCAGGGTCTTTTCCAAGGAGTCAGTTCTTTGCATCAGGTGGCCAAAGTATTGGAGCTTCAGCATCAGTCCTTCCAATGAATATTCAGAGCTGATTTCCTTTAGGATTGACTGGTTTGATCTCCTTTCAGTCCAAGGAACTGTCAAGAGTCTGCTCCAGAACCATAATTTGAAAGCATCAATTCTTTGACACTCGGCCTTTGTTGTGGTTCAACTCTCACATCCATACATGACTACTGGAAAAATCATAGCTTTGACTAGACATACCTTTTGTCAGCAAAGTAATGTCTCTGCTTTTTAATATGCTGTCTAGGTTGGCAATAGCTTTTCTTCCAAGGAGAAAATGTCTTTTAATTTCATGGCTACAGTCACCATCTGCAGTGATTTTGAAGCCCCCACAAATAAAGTCTGTCACTGTTTCCGTTGTTACCCACCATGAAGTGATGGCACCAGATGCCATGATCTTAGTTTTTTGAATGTTGAGTTTTAAGCCAGGTTCTTCATTCTCCTCTTTCACTTTCATCAAGAGGCTCTTCACTTTCTGCCATAAGAATGGTGTCATCTGCATATCTGAAGTTATTGATATTTCTCCTGGCAATCATGATTCCAGCTTGTGCTTCTTCTAGCCTAGCATTTCTCATGATGTACTATGCATATAAGTTAAATAAGCAGGGTGACAATATACAGACTTAATGCACTCCTTTCCCAATTTGGAACCAGTCTGTTATTCCATGTCCAGCTCTAGCTGTTGCTTCTTGACCTGCATACAGAATTCTCAGGAGGGAGGTCAGATGGTCTGGTATTCTCATCTCTTGAAGAATTTTCCAGAGTTTGTTATGATCCACACAGTCAAAGGCTGTGGTGTAGTCAATAAAATAGAGGTAGATGTTTTTATGGAATTCTCTTGTTTTTTTTCTTTGATCCAATGGATGTTAGCAATTTGATCTCTGGTTCCTCTGCCTTTTCTAAATCCAGCTTGAACATCTGGAAGTTCACAGTTCATGTACTGTTGAAGCCTGGCTTGGAGAATTTTGAGCATTACTTTGCTAACATGTGAGATGAGTGCAATTGTGTGGTAGTTTGAATATTCTTTGACATTGCCCTTCTTGGGGACTAGAATGAAAACTCCTTTTCCAGTTTAGTTTCTGACAAAATGAGATCTAAAAATTGAAAGTTTAGAAGAATAAGAGTATGGTGTTCATTGGAAGGACTGATGTTAAAGCTGAAACTCCAATACTTTGGCCACCTCAGTCATGTCCGACACTTTGCAACCCCATGAACCACAGCACACCAGGCCTCCCTGTCCATCACCAACCCCCAGAGTCCACCCAAACCCATGGCCATCGAGTCAATGATGCCATCCAGCCATCTCATCCTTTGTTGTCCCCTTCTCCTCCTGCTCTCAATCTTTCCCAGCATTAAGGTCTTTTCCACTGAGTCAGCTCTTCACATGAGGTGGCCAAAGTATTGGAGTTTCAGCTTCAACATCAGTCCTTCCAATGAACATCCAGGACTGATCTCATTTAGGAATGGGCTGGTTGGATTTTCTTGCAGTCCAAGGGACTCTCAAATTCTTCTCCAACACCACAGTTCAAAAGCATCAATTCTTCGGCACTCAGCTTTTTTATAGTCCAACTCTCACTTCCATACATGACCACTGGAAAAATCATAGCCTTGACTAGACGGACCTTTGTTGGCAAAGTAATGTCTCTGCTTTTAAATATGCTATCTACATTGTTCATTACTTTCTTCCAAGGAGTAAGCATTGTTTAATTTCATTGCTGCACTCACCATCTGCAGTGATTTTGGAGCCCAGAAAAATAAAGTCAGCCATTGTTTCCACTGTTTTCCCCATCTATCTGCCATGCAGTGATGGGACCAGATGCCATGATCTTAGTTTTCTTAATGTTGAGCTTTAAGCCTACTTTTTCACTCTCCTCTTTCACTTTCATCAAGAGGCTTTTTAGTTCTCCTTCACTTTCTGCCATAAGGGTAATGTCATCTGCATATCTGAGGTTATTAATGTTTCTCCCAGCAACCTTGATTCCAGCTTGTGCTTCCTCCAACCCAGCGTTTCTCATGATGTACTCTGCATATAAGTTAAATAAGCAGAATTACAATATACAGCCTTGATGTACTCCTTTTCCTATTTTGAACCAGTCTGTTGTTCCATGCATGTCCAGTTCTAACTGTTGCTTCCTGACCTGCATACAGGTTTCTCAAGAGGCAAGTCAGGTGGTCTGGTATTCCCATCTCTTTCAGAATTTTCCACAGTTTATTGTGATCCACACAGTCAAAGGCTTTGGCATAGTCAATAAAGCAGAAATAGATGTTTTTCTGGAACTCTTGCTTTTCTGATGATCCAGTGGATGTTGGCAATTTGATCTCTGGTTCCTCTGCCTTTTCTAAAACTAGCTTGAACATCTGGAAGTTCATGCTTCACATATTGCTGAAGCCTGGCTTGGAGAATTTTAAGCATTACTTTCCTACCATGTGAGATGAGTGCAATTGTGCAGTAGTTTAAGCATTCTTTGGCCTCACTATTTAATTAATTAATTAATGGTAATAATTATCTGGGCCTCCCTGGTGGCTCAAAATGGTAAAGAATCTGCCTGCAGTGCTGGAGACCTGGGTTTGATCCCTGGATTAGGAATATCCACAGGAGAAGGGAATGGCAACTAAATCCAGTATTCTTGCCTGGAGAATCCCATGGACAGAAGAACTTGGCCAGCTATAGTCCATGGGGTTGCAAAGAGTCAGACACAACTGAGCGACTAACACAAATTGTAAGAGTGATTTAATACCAGTTCCTACAGATATTCACAGTCTAGTAGAGAAGATAAGTTGGCAAATAATTGGCTATGATATGAGAAATATTTGATAAATGTTCAAGGTCACATAGCACAGTGTGGGGGTAGAGGCAGGGATTACAACTTTAGCTGAGTTTTGAAAAACAAAAAAAGTTAACCACAAATGTGGGGAAATGGTGAGTTCTATTTTGGCCTGTGATCAGGGAGATTTGGACATGTCTATATGTTAAGGGGAGCGAGATAGTAGAGAAGTGAGAGATGAGAAGAATCACCACCAGTGATAGCCTGAGAGCCCTGAGAAGGCAGAAAGCAAAGGGACTTAGACTGTGGGCCCAGAGTCTGACCTTGTCCAGAAATAAGGAAACTGAGGGGGCAAAATTGGGAAGAGTGTAAATAAAAATTCACACAGTGAGGGTTAAGTGAAGTTAGAAAGTTCATGCTTGATGGTCTCTGTTTTATGTAGGAAGCAGAAGTTAATGGTTATTTTTTGAGAGTAAAATGGCAGACCAGGGTTTTAAAAGGAGAGTTATATGACCAGATTTGTATTTTAGAACACTTTTTCTGGTAGAGATTCAAGGACTGGATTAAAGGAATGAAAATGGGAAAAGACTAGAAGCTGGGAGACCCAGTCAGAGTCATTGGAGTCATTCAGAGGAAAATCATGAAGGCCTGAAGTAAAACAGTGACAAGAAGTGGGTAAAAGGATTGATTTCCATAGGTATTTATAAAGCAAATCATTCTAAGAAGTAACTGTTTAGGTACTGGCAATGAGAGAGAAATACAAAAGGATGATAATCCAGGACTGAACATTTTGTTTATAAGAAACCTCAGCAGGAAGGGGAAGTTTATGGAAGAAGATATTGAGCTTAACTTTGAACACATTGAAATATAGAAAAATATATTGATGCAGATATAGAAGGCAATTGGATTGGTGTATCTGAAGTTTAAGGGAAAAAGTTTGACCTAGAGAGAAAAAGTGGGGAGAAATCTGCTGCTCTAAGAATAGTGATTGAAACAATAGATGTAGATGAGATCAACTCATATCGGTATATGAAAAAGAGATTTTTTTTTTGCTTTGTTTTTAGTCCATTACTGTAATTCACCAGTTTGATGACCTTCACTATCTTCAATGATTTTTGAATATCTATCCCACATTTACACTTTGACCATTATTTCCTGTCATTTGGTGTCAGTAGTCAGACAAGCCCTGAAAGGGAACTAAAATCCTCAATAATCATGTTCTGTTATGAACTCATTAGCTGTAGTTGTAAATTGAAAGCTTTAAGCATATAAAATGAATGACTTCTTAGTAGCAGAAAACATACTAATCTGCTACGATAATTCCATTTTCATACTAGTTATAATGATATTAGATAAATGTATGCAATTTCTTGCTATCAACCTTAACATTCTTATTATGAATACAATGCATTGTTTTTGCTTACTCTTTAAAATTATATTACATATACACATGAAATTATCAAAAATGCCTTTAGCCAATTATAATGCATATTACAGTGCACAAAATGAATGTATTTTCTTTTTTTTTCTACAGAACAGCAAAAGGTCTGTTTTTCTTGTATCTCATAAATGACCTTAGTACTGACCCAAATGTAACCTGCTAATTATGCTCTGTGTACCTTCCAGGCCCTGATTAGTTGTATTTAGCATTTGTGTGAGACTGATTCTACTCTGGAAATCTTCCATATAGCTTATAATTCCCAGTGGAAAAAAAAATTGCTGTGACCTATACAGTTGGAGAAAAGAAAACACAGCTACTCTTTTCCAAAAGGAGAACAAAGCAGTGAAATAACATACCTTTCACTGGGGACTTGGTGTTATCTGAAACCCTGTAATCCACATCCCATTCTGCTTTTTCAATGGATTGGATGATTTCAGTGGGCGGGTCAGAGAACTAATCAATTTTGAAACAGCATCTGCAAAAATAGATAATGTTCATCTAAAGGGCAACCTAATCATAAAGCCCCACAAGAGTGAGTAAATAAACACATGAGCTTCATATAAAGAGATTCCCCAAAGGGATCAGCAATGCAGTATTGGTGATGTCATATTCTACCAATACTACCGAAAGAATTTATCAAGCACCAACAAGGATGAACTATGTGATTAAACTGACATGGTTTCTGAATGCCTAGACTTTATAATTTAATCAAACTTCTGAACCCATAATGGAACACTTAAGAACCTGAAGCTCTTGGGGTCCAAAACTAGCTTTTTCTCCCAGATTTCTTTTTCTTCTGTTCCTCCTATGCTGCTGAAGGAATCCAAGGCATCCAAGATTCCTGCCTCCTTCACCACCTATAACCAGTCCATCTAAGTTTTGTTGGTTCAAGCTCCTAATTATGCCTGGACCATTCATTTCCTTTTCCTTCGTATCTATAGCCTTCACTCTGTTTGCTAAAAATATTGCAATATCAGTTACCCCAAACCCCTGCTCCAGTCTGTGCCTCACCTTGTCATTGGAGTGATCTAACTTCAGATCTCAGTATATCACTCATCTGCTCAAAAATTCACAAATGCCTCTCAATCACCTGTCATGTTAAAAATCTCTACTTCTTCTTTCTTGACACTCCTACTGTTTTAATCCTCAACTCAAATATAACTTTTCTGTAAAGGGTTCAATCAACTATTCATTCATTCAACAAATATTTATTCAGCACAGACTTCACGTTTGCACGGTACTAATACTGAAAATAGAGTGGTGACATAATCATGGCCTCATAAAGTTTACAGTGGTAAGAAAAATGGTGAAGTAACAGCAAAGTGAAATGAATATTGTAAGGAACTAATCAGGGTCCAGAGATTAAGAAGAGAGAGCTCCGATGACCCTAATGTTTAGGGTGTAAATAGAGGAAGAAAGGGATTCAGTGTGGATGTGCTCAATAACTCAGTCATGTCCAACTCTTTGCAACACCATGGACTGTAGCCCACCAGGCTTCTCTGTCCATGAGATTTTCCAGGCAAGAATACTGGAGCAAGCTGCCATTTCCTACTCCAGAGGATTTTCCCAACCCAGGGATCCAACCTGCATCTCCTGCATTGGCAGGTAGACTCTTTACCACTGTGCCACTTGGGAAGCCCAAGGTATTCAGGGCATACATGCATGCTAAGTTGCTTCAGTCATGTCTAACTCTTTGTGATCTTATGGACTATAGCCCACCAGGTCCCTCTGTTCATGGAATATTCCATGCAAGAGTACTGGAGTGGGTTGCCATGCTCTCCTCCAGGGTATCTTTGCAACCCAGGGATTGAATCTTATGTCTTATGTCTCCTGAAGATATTCAGAGGACTGGTCAAATAAGATAAAAGAGAATGTGTTTCCTTGAAAAGGAAAGAAAGAAAGTATTTTGAAAAGAAAAGACAGGTATACAAAATCACTTATATGCAGAACCTAAAAAAATGATACAAATGAATTTATTTACAAAATGGAAACAGACTCACAGACTTAGAGAACAAACTTACTGTTACCAAAGGGGAAAGTGGGAGAGGGATAAATTAGCAATTTGGCACTAAGATAGTCACACTACTCTATTTAAAATAGATAAAGACCTAATATATAGCCCAGGGAACTCTACTCAATATTCTGTAATAACCTAAATGGGAAAAGAATTTGAAAACGAGTAAATATATGCATATGTATAACTGAGGACCTCCCAGGTAGTGCTAGTGGTAAAGAACCTGCCTG
Organism: Antilocapra americana; assembly: GCA_007570785.1. Lineage (NCBI taxonomy): Eukaryota > Metazoa > Chordata > Mammalia > Artiodactyla > Antilocapridae > Antilocapra > Antilocapra americana. Next base: position 2,597,730 of record ML661902.1, read on the forward strand.
CCAATGTAGGAGATGTAAGAGATGAAGGTTCGATCCCTGGATTGGAAAGATCCCCTAGAGGAAGGCATGACAACCCACTACAATATTCTTACCTGGACAGAGAAGAATCCCCATGGACAGAGAAGCCTGGGGGGCTACAGTCCATAGGGCCACAAAGAGTTAGACGTGACTGAAGTAACCCAGCGCACACATGCAAAACTGAATCACTTTGTTGTATACCTAAAACTAACATATTATAAATCAACTATACTTCAGTATAAAATAAAAAGGTAAAAAGTTTTTAGAAAGGACAATTAAAAGTATCAGATCCTGCCAAGAGGTGGAGCAAATGAGAACTGCAGATTATCTTAGAATTTAGCAGGGGCACTAGAAAGCAGTTTTGGTAGAGTGGTGGAAGCAAATATAGACATAGAGACAGCAAAAGTAGAAATTTGGCTGTGATGAAGAGAGGGAATTTGTTAGCTTGAAGAAATTAAGGGTTGAAGGTCCATGCAGTTTGTAAGTACTTCTATAATAATAGCAATTATCATCTTATATTATGTAAAAGTATTTGTTTTTCTATTCCAGCACTAAAAGGCAAGACACATTCTTTTATTTTTGTGTCTCCAACTCTTAGCACAGGTTCAGGTGTAAATAGGCACTCAATAAGTATTGATTGAAAAGCTGAATGACTGAACAAATGATCTGCTCTAAACCAAATATGAGATTCATTCTTCAAATTCCATCTCCCTTTACTTTGCACATTCCTGTCAACTGCCCTTTTTGACTTCTTGTCACAGGGGTCCCACAAGCTTCAGGTCCTTGAACTCTGTTCCACCCTGCATACGCTTCTCATATAACATTGATATCAGCAGTTGAATCCCAAATCTGCCCCTCAACCCTATAATTTTACCTTCTTAGCTGACTTCAAGGTCTTTGATGCTTGGCTACCCCACCAACATCTGGAACTTAACACACACGCGATTGCCTTCATCACTAGTCTTCCCTCTGAGTTAATCAGATTACTTTCCTAGCTTCTCTGCCAAGAATTTTTACCTCCAAAGGTATTTGCATACTCTTCTGAATGTTGTGTTCCATTCCTTGCTTGTTCAGATAGTGATACAAAGCTAGATCCAAGACACAACTTTCCATCTTCAAAAAGGATGGCCTTTTACTTCCCCCAAATAATAGGCTGTTACTTTTTTATATGTTATATCAACACTGTATACCAAACATTTGCTTGACAAATCATTTCTGAATTCCTGGCCCAGTATTTTGTCTGAAGAGCAGACAAGCTATAGATATGGTTATCTACCATAAGATAACCCACCACAAACAGCAGCGTTAGATTATCTGCAGCTTTTATTTACTTTTCCCAGTCTTTGAAGTGGACTGGTTATGGTCTTGGAGTCATGGGATGCAACTAAAAATCTTACTATACAGATATTATGCATCATAATATTTTTGCAAAAATTTAGATAGTAGGAACTTTCTCTGGACAAAGCAGTTAAAAATAACCAGTGGGGAAATTGGCTTCTAATTTGTGATACCACTTGTTAATGCAGGGGCATTAGCTTCTATTGGAGAAGAAAATGGCAACCCACTCCAATAATCTTGCCTGGAGAATCCCACAGACAGAGGACCCTGGTGGGCTGTAGTCCATGGAGTTGCAAGAGTTGGACATAGTTTAGCGACTAAACCACCACTACCATGTACCTTCTGTAACATTAAAACAAGTAGTCTTTCAGGTACAGACAATATGATCTTATCAGGTTAATCTAAAATGCTTTGGAATCCATCATTTTATTTTATCATGTTATCTGAAAAACAGAACTTTAACTGTTATAATTATCCTGGAACTTTAAGAGATACTCCTTTAAAAGTTTGCTTATTCAGGGGAAATAAATTAGGAGGTTGGGATTAACATATATAAACTACTATATATAAAATATATAAGCAACACGGACCTACTGTATAGCACAGGGAAATATACTCAATATTTTGTAATAATCTATAATGGAAAAGTATGTGAAAGAGAATATATATATCTCCATATATATATGAATAACTGAATCACTGCTGTACACCTGAAACTACGCAACATTGTAAATCCACTGTATTTTTAGCAAAGAAAAAAAGTTTCCTCATTCAGTTACCTCCATTGTATGTATATTTTGCAGATAGTTCATTTTTAGAAGCTACCCCAGGAAAAAAAATCATTGTTCAATGGGAGCTTCATTGATTCCAAGTTTAATTTAGGTTCACACGTATCAACATTTTTCAGCCTATTATGACCAAGTCCATTTAGAAATAAATTCTCTTTCTGTGCTGGTTAGGTCCACATGCAAGAGATATGTCTGTGGAAGATAAAAGGGAGATAGCCATAGGCCAAGTTTGAATGTACCATACAAAAGGTGGAGGACATGCCAATTATCCAGATCAAAGAATTTGGAGAGGGGGAACCAGTGAAAATTATGCAGGGCCTAAAGCCACCCCTTGGCAGCCATTGACTTAAGCCCAGAGTGTTTGTTCAGTTAACACTAGTTCTTTTGAAACTTAGTTGACCACCAGGAGAGTTAAGCATGTGGAAGGTTACTTATAGCCTCTTCTGTATCATGAGAAATTGCTGAGTACTCTGAATTTAAAGAAGGCAGGCTTAGGCACAGGCCACGGGCAGAGCCAGGAGCAGAGCCTGGAGACCTTGCCCTACACCGGTGGTTCTAACCCAGTGTATTCGCTCTCCTCCCCCTCCCTCTGTTTCAAAGCTTGGTATGTGTTGAATACACTCTGTAGTTCACAACATGTTTTTTCCTTACAGTTCTTTATTAGCAACATTCATTTAGATTTTGGACTCTTGTCAAATGTAATGTGAATGGAGACCAGATGCCTTTTCTGAACTCAACAGAACAAGAGGAGAGTCACAGAGCCCATCTTGCCACAATCAAAACTAGTGCTTACAACAACACCCACTGTTGGTGACAGGCTGTGTGGAACAGGGCCAGTGCTGATCTAGCAGTATATGCCAGCTCAATGAGTCAGAAAAATGTTTCAGATGTGCCAGGTTGTTCAGAAATCCCCATCAGTTCCAGGGCAGAATAATTGTTGTGTTCCCCAAGAGTAAGGAATGGAGATGAGAAGAAGCAATGTCCTTGGAATGGTGTGTTATTCACATCGCTTGCTGGCAGCAGAGCACCACTGCTTTTTAAAGGGTACCACAGACTTGCATGAAGGACTGCAGAGGCTAGGGAGGCTGGCAGCAATTCAGAAATGCAAGGATAGGGGAGAAGTAGTTGTGGGAAGAAATTCAAAACGGACAAAAGGATTAACAGCAAAAAGATGAGAGTGTAGGGGGGTGGATGATTATCGTTTGCTGTGGGTTTAGCAACACTGACATGTTTTTATGAATATTTACAAGAACATTTGGAAGCTGTGTCTTTTGCCCACACAGCCTCCACCCCCAGCCCTCTTGGTAGGAACTGCACCATATTATAATGAGGCCGGGGGTGGGAGAGGGAACTAGGTCCTCTTTGCCTCCAGGTTGTCGTCACCTTGCCTAGTTGCCAAGACTCCTGGGGACAAATATAAGTGAAGGAAAGTTCAGACAAGAGAAGCCAGACCTGGGTTTCTGTGCTTATAATATGAAGCCTGGTGATTAAAGGGAATGAGAAATGAAAAAAGAATGATAGTCAAAAGACATGAAAGGATTGAAGTGAGAGTTGCAAGAGAAGAATCCATTTTGATGCCAATGTTCTTGCCCTCTTCAGTAAAGGAGTTTTTCAGCATCTCTAAGTTAAATTGAGTCTTTAAAATACCATATCAATTCTGAATTCTTATGAGCCTACTGTCCCTCCTCCTCCTGCTGTCTGGCCTTAGTCCACGTTATTCTACCCCAACTTCCACCAGAGGGACCCTCTTCTCTCCTTTGTTTCCTAAGTATATATCCCTTCCGCATATTCTGGAAAGTATGTGTTGAGGCAGAAAAGAGAAATAGTCAAGAGTGTAGACTCTGAACAACAAGGATTTGCTGTATAGCACAGGAAACTATATTCAATATCTTGTAATAACCTATGATGGAAAAGAATCTGAAAAAAAATATATATATATATGCAAACCAGTCAGTCTTATAGGAAATCAATCCTGAATACTCATTGGAAGGACTGATGCTGAAGCTAAAGCTCGAGTATTTTGGTCACCTGATGCGAACAGCCGACTCATTGGCAAAGTCCCTGATGCTGGGAAAAACTGAGGGCAGAAGAAGAAGAAAGCATCAGAGGATGAAATGGCTGGATGGCGTCACCAATGCAGTGAACATGAACTTGGGCAAACTCTGGGAGATGGTGAGGGACAGGGAGGCCTGGCATGCTGCATGGGGTCGCAGAGTCAGACTTGACTGGGTGACTGAACAATAAGAACAATGCAAAACTGAATCACTTTGCTGTACACTTGAAGCTAACACAGTCTTGTAAATCAGCTGTACTTCAATTAAACAGAGAAAAAAGAGTACAGTCCCTGCAAGTGCACTGCCTACTTTCTAATCCAAGCCCTATCACTCTGTGAAAGTTGCCTAACCTCTTTAAATCTCAATTTCTACATCTTTAAAATGGAACTAATAATAAATAAAGATCAATGAAACTAAACCAAGGAAAGCATTTGGCATGCAGTAAGGAATCAGTAAATGTTAGTATTATTGTCACAAATCATCCTCGACTTTCATGTAGTAATTATACATAATAAAAATGCTGACTCACAATGATATCTAGTTAATCAAGACACTTGACTACCAGCTACTGAGAGAGGACAGGAGGTTTCGTGGGTAGGGATCTGTGGCAATATTAACCCTTGGGCTGATGCAAAGCAGACTTTCTAGTAGGTCTGTGTCATCTCTTCTGTCAGATGCCATGATTAGCCGAGTAGAAAATCATGATTACATTTTTTTAGTAGATTTTGTTGTTGTTCTTTTTCCTGGAGTTAATGAAAGTGAAAGTGAAGTCGCTCAGTCATGTCCGATTCTTTGCAACCCCACTGACTGTAGCCTACAAAGCTCCTCCATCCATGGAATTTTCCAGGCAAGAGTACTGGAGTGAGCTACCATTTCCTTCTCCAGGGGATCTTCCCAACCCAGGGATCAAACCCAGGTATCCTTCATTGCAGACAGACACTTTACCATCTGAGCCACCAGGGAAGCCCTACATGGTTTTTTTCTCAATAGCGTTTCATTGTATGGATATAGCTTTTTTCATTTATTCATTCATCCACAGATGAGTATTTGGTTTTTCTCGAGTAGTGGGGCTGTTACAAATAAAACTCCTATAAATATTCATGTACAAGTTGTTGGACAGATACATGTATTTATTTCTCTTGGGTAAATACCTAGAAGAAGAATGGCTGGGTCAAATGGTTGGGGTATATTTTTACTCTAATAAACTGTCAAATTGTTTTCAAAATGGCTATACCATTTTACATTAGCACAAGCAGTCTCTGAGTGTTCTAGTAACTCCAGAGTCTCATCAGCAGCTGACATGGTCAGTCTTACTGATTAACCATTTTATTTGGTGCCTATTGACTAGTGATGTTGAGCACATTTGTGTATTTAATTGCCATCATGTGACATGCCTTTTCATTTTCTTAGTATGTCTTGGCATTTCCTACCTTTGTCTTTCAAAGAATAAATGAGGTTTAACTTTTGATGTCTTTTTTTTTGTAGTTTGTGGGGGTTTTTGTCTATTATTTATGAAATCTTTGCCAAACCCAAGTTAACTAATATTTTTCCTGTTTTCATTTAGAAATTTTATAGTTTTAGCTCTTACATTTAGATATATGATCCATTTTGAGTTAACATTTGTATATGATGTGAGTTCAGAATTCATTCTTTTCATAGACTACCCATTTGTTGAAAAGAGGATACTTTCTCTGTTGAATTCTCTATTCAGTTCAGTTCAGTCAGTCAGTTGTGTCCGACTCTGCAACCCCATGAACCGCAGCACGCCAGGCCTCCCTGTCCATCACCAGCTCCTGGAGTCTACCCAAACCCATGTCCATCGAGTCAGTGATGCCATCCAGCCATCTCATCCTCTGTCATCCCCTTCTCCTCCTGCCCCAAATCCTTCCCAGCATCAGAGTCTTTTCCAAAGAGGCAACTCTTCACATGAGGTGGCCAAAGTATTGGAGTTTCAGCTTCAACATTAGTCCTTCCAATGAACACCCAGGACTGATCTCCTTTAGGATGGACTCGTTGGATCTTCTTGCAGTCCAAGGGACTCTCAAGAATCTTCTACAGTTCAAAAGCATCAGTTCTTCGGCGCTCAGCCTTTTTCACTGTCCAACTCTCACATCCATACATGACTACTGGAAAAACCATACCCTTGACTAGACAGACCTTTGTTGGCAAAGTAATGTCTCTGCTTTTCAATATGCTATCTAGGTTGGCCATAACTTTCCTTCCAAGGAGTAGGCATCTTTTAATTTCTTGGCTACAATCGCCACCTGCAGTGATTTTGGAGCCCAGAAAAATAAAGTCTGACACTTTTTCCACTGTTTCCCCATATATTTCCCATGAAGTGATGGGACCAGATGCCATGATCTTAGTTTTCTGAATGTTGAGCTTTAAGCCAACTTTTTCACTCTCCTCTTTCACTTTCAGCAAGAGGCTTTTTAGTTCCTCTTCACTTTCTGCCATAAGGGTGGTGTCGTCTGCGTATCTGAGGTTATTGATATTTCTCCTGGCAGTGTTGATTCCAGCTTGTGCTTCTTCCAGCCCAGCGTTTCTCATGATGTACTCTGCATAAAAGTTAAATAAACAGGGTGACAATATTCAACCTTGATGTACTCCTTTTCCTATTTGGAACCAGTCTGTTGTTCCATGTCCAGTTCTAACTGTTGCTTCCTGACCTGCATACAGGTTTCTCAAGAGACAGGTCAGATGGTCTGGTATTCCCATCTCTTTCAGAATTTTCCACAATTTATTGTGATCCACACAGTCAAAGGCTTTGGCATAATCCATACTCCTTTTCCTATTTGGAACCAGTCTGTTGTTCCATGTCCAGTTCTAACTGTTGAATTCCCTATCATATTTGTCAAAACTCATTGACCAAACCTATTTGGATCTGTTTGTATATTCTATTCTATTAAACTATATGTTAGTTATTGTACCAACACCATACTGTCTTGATTTAAGACTTTATAATAAGTCTTAAAATCAGGTGGTGTGAGTACTCCAACTTTATTCTTTTTCATTTGTGTTTAGAGGGTGGGAGGGAGGCTATTTAGGTCTTTTGTGTTTCTATACAGATTTTAGAATCAGCTTGTCAACTTGTACAGAAGTCTGCTAGGATATTAATTCTGATTTCTTTAAATATATGGATCAATCTGGGGATAAATGACCCGTTAATAATATTGACTCTGCTGATCCATGAATATTATATATCTTTCAATTTGTGTTTCTTTAGTTTCTCTCATAATGGTTTGTAATTTTCTATGTACATGTCTCATACAAATTTTGTCAGATTTAACCCTAAGTATTTCATGTTTTTGATGCTATGATGCATGGTATTATTTTTATTTCATTTTCTGATTGTTTACTGCTAATATGGTGATGGTTTAGTCACCCGTGTCCAACTCTTGCAACCCCATGGACTGCAGCCTGCCAGGCTCCTCTGTCCTTGGGTTCTCCAGGCAAGAATACTGGAGTGGGTTGCAATTTCCTTCTCCAGGTGATCTTCCTGACCCAGGAATCAAACCCAGGTCTCCTACATTGCAAAGCAGATTCTTTACCAACTGAGCTCTAAGGGAAGCCCCACTGCTAATATATAGAAATGCAAATATAGTTTATATATTGGCTTTAAGTTTTCTAAACTCAGTGATTAGTTCTAGTGGCTTTTTCTGTGGTCGGTTCCATAGCATTTTCAGTATGACCGACCAGCGCCATTTGTGAACACAGGTAGTTTTCTTTTTCTCTTTCCAACTTGCTTGCTTTTTCTTCCCCTTGCCTGACTAGAATTTCTAGTTCAGTGTTAAAGAGAACTAATAAGGGGGCTAGGGATTTTAATTTACGTTGGCAGAATTTACAAGTTGGGAATTTTCCCTCATATAAAAAGATCACTTACAGGGGAATGGAGAATCACAAATACAACTGGCAGAGAGGAGAATCAGGCAGGGACAGTGATGGGTGAGTGAAAGAAGCAAGCAGAAAACAAAAATGAAAAACATCTTTGTCGTATACCTAGAACTAATATTTTAAATCAACCATACCTCAGTAAAAAAATTTTTAAAACACCATCTTTTGTCCTTTGACTTTTTTTAGATTTCGTCTTTCTAAAGAAGTTTGAGAAGATGAACCAAACTAAGATAGAAAAAAAAAAATTCTAAGATAGAAAAAAAAAATTCTAAGATAGAAAAGTATACTGAACCACACCTGAAATTCACTTTTCCTTAGGAAAATTGGATTAATTTTTCATAAATACCTGTGATACTCAATGACTATGATTCACTTTATTGGTAATTTGACTATAATGAACAGTTTTGATTTTGCGGTTTGTTAGGTAGTTTAATATGTTTGAAGTTCTCTGTGTTGAAGAGTGTGCCCCCAAAATTCATGTCCACCCAGAATCTCAGAACATGATCATATTTGGAAATAAAGTCTTTGCAGGTGTAATTAGTTAAGATAAAGTTATACTGTATTAAGGTGAGTTCTAAAGCCAATAACTCATATCCTCATAATAAGGCCATGTGGAGAGACAGAAGGAAGAAAGATGTGTGATGACAGAGACGGAGATTGGAGTAACATACCTATAAGCCAATAAATGCCAAAGATTGCCAGCAAACACCAGAAGCTAAAAATGGGCAAGGTAGGGGCTCCTTTAAAACACCTTGATTTTGGACTTCAAGCCTCCATAACCATGAGACAAAGTATTTCTGTTGTTTTAAACTATCTAGTTTGTGGTTCTTTGTTACAGAGCCCTAGGAAACAGATTTTGATACTGAGAAGTAGATACTGCTATAACAAATACCTTAAAATGTGAAAGTGGCTTTGGATAATTGGTAGAAGACTAGAATAATTTTGTGTTGCTTTATAGGAAAAGCCTAGATTGCCTTAAAGAGATGATTGGTGGAAATATGGACATTAAAGGTGATTTGATTAGCTCATAGAAGGAAATGAAGAACATATTATTGGACACCAGAGTAAAGACAGTCCTTGTTATAAATTGACAGAAAACTTTGCTGATTTGTGTTCTAGTGTTAGGTGAAAAGTGCATGCGTGCCTGCTTAGTCGCTTCAGTCATGTCTGACTCTCTGTGACCCTATGGATCATGGCCTGCCAGGCTCCTCTATCCATGGGATTCTCCAGGCAAGGATACTGGAGTGGAAAGTAGTGCTTGTAATTGATGAAGTTGAGTATTTAGCAAAGGAGATTTTCAAGCAAAGTGTGGAAGGTACACTTACTGCTTATTATAAAATGCAAGGGGAAAGATATATATTGAAGAAGGAACTGTTGAGCAAAAGGAAACCAGTATTTTATTTGGAAAATTCTTAACCAATGCAGACAGCAAAAGATGAGAAAGTTCGCTGGAGAGAACACCAATGGTATAGCTGGTAGACTTTTGCTAAGGCATGTAACTCATGGATCCCAGCAACCATCTCAGCAGAAGTTGGGAATAAAGATGGGGTTACCTAGGAAAGATCTTTGGAAAACCTTCTTGTGTGATGCTTTAGATCCCCATGAATTGTACAGAAGACCAGCAAGGTTTTCCAACAGAAATACTGCCATCCTGGATTGTGCAAACTGGAGAACATAAACCCAAGGGTAAAGCCATGGGACAGAGGACATCCTGAGGCTCCAGATCCAGGTATCAAGCTACAGATTATTGCTCTCAGGCCTTGCAGCCTAATTAAACTTGCTATGTTATTGTTAAGCACTGGACCCCAGTGGCAGAGTTTCCCCTGATACATTGTTTAATAAATTTATGTTATGCCTGTGTGTGCTATGTGCACATTCTCAAGTGCAGGCCCTAGCATTGGTCTCCTTTTGCAAAGATAGGAGTCTAATGTTCTTAAATATTCAGTAAATGAAAAATGGTAGTGATTTATATTATATATAAATGGCCTCATTCTTCATCTGGTTTATCCTTAGCTCAAACCATTGTCATAAATCAGTGGTTTAATCCTTGCTGTAGTTCTGTATTTTAACTTAGTTATAAAATCCCGTGCTGAATTTTTACCCTTTTAATATGATAAATAAGCAGTTTTACATGGCTTTTATGGAAGCCAGATGAGTAATTTGTTTACATGTCTATTATCAACTAACACTAAAGTTATGGCTATTAATTTCATATTTTGTAAAGAAAAAAAGTATTTTATCAAATGACTGAGGGAACTGATAAACATACCACGGCAGTGCATTTGCTTAAGTTAATGATTCAAGTTTGATGAATAACAAAGTCAGAACTAATACATGTGAAAACATGAAAAAATGAAAAGGAAGGAAATCAGCATCTATTTCATCTCATTTATTCCAAAATAATGTTTTTAAAGCTGTATTTGATTAAATAGAACTACAACCTAGAAAGATGAGTTCAAAGGGAGTTTAGGGTCCAGGCTCTTGACACTCAAATGGACCAAAGCATTTGAGAAAATTAGTGTCTCTCCAAGGGAGTAAGCCATGACAGATTGATCGTGACTGAATTTCTCAATACACCAAATGCACATGCAGTGTTTCAGTGAACTTTAACATTCTGAATTGAAATCTGTGTTGTTAATGGTTTAACTGCATAATAATCACATAGAAACCTTGATAGTGAACAAATGATCAAAATCAATGTCAATGAGCAAAATAAGTCAAAATACACCTGACCCAAGCCTTAGCAGGTAATGAGTTTTAATCATTTCAAATTATACTTTTAAAAGTTATTCAGAATTTTAAGTGAATAATATATCCTTTTTCTTCCATAATATTTTTTTTTCAAATTACCTTGTCAAGGCTAAAATGATATGTCATTACACACCTCCAGTATGACTACTTCTCAAACACAAAATGTCTATAGCAAAAATCAGATTTACCTGGTTGAATTAACACTAGATCTTTGTGGAGAAGTTTTCTTGAATACATATTTTAAAATATATCACTTGTTTCACACCAAATACTTTCTATAAAATCAACACATTTCGAATAATAGTATTCAAGCATTATGTTCCTAAATGCAACTGAAATGAATTTTAATATTTTTTATGTTAAAGTTGTGCTCCCAACTGGGACAACAGAGAATGAGATGTTTGGATGGCATCACTGACTCAATGGACATGAGTTTGAGCAGGTTCCGGGAGTTGGTGATGGACAGGGAAGTCTGGCGTGCTGCAGTCCATGGGATCACAGAGTCAGACACGACTGAGTGACTGAACTGAACTGAAATGAACTGTGCTCCCAAATTATAGGTACATGATCATTTGGCCAGGGCGGTCCTAAAAAAAAAAATTCATTGTATAGTCACAGTGGTTCTAAAAATAGGAAACCATTGTTTCCACTAGTCTTGAATCTTCCTCTACCTCTACAGTAGCCATGGACATTCTAAGAACCGTATTTCCCCAGGTTTGGGAGCAAAGGAAGTGGTCGGCCCTTGTCCTGATTGGTCTTGACCAAATCAAAGCTGTTCTTGCTGCTGCTATAACAATACATTGGTTTATGCAGTCACAGCTGTTCTTAAAGCGTCCTGTGAATAACGCTTTTGTTGTTGATGTAAGAAGTTTACTTATTAAGAACATGAATGATACAGGGGAAAAAAACACAAAATAGAATCAGGAAAGGAGAATTAAGGGAGAAGAATTAATTTTTAAAGAACATAAGATATAGCTTAGAAAAATATACGCATATGCTTCTTAATATAAATTTTGCATTTTAAATTGTGTTAACTATGATAGCTTGCAAAAAGAAACATAATATGTAAACTATATGGCTTTTGCTACCAAACTTCTCACGGACAAGGGTGTGTTCACACTAGGCCGCTGAGTTTTATAGGCTCACAGATAAAAAGAAAATGATAAGTGCTTATAACCCTCTAATCAGAGGTAGTATTTATTTATTTATTTTTGGCTGTGCTGGGTCTTCATTGCTGTGTGGGCTTTCTCTAGTTGTGGAGATCAGAGACTACTCTCTAGGTGCAGTGGGAGAGCTTCTCACTGTGATGGCTTCTCTTGTTGCAAAGCATGGGCTCTAGGACACACAGGCTTCAGTAGTTGTGGCACGTGGGCTCAGTAGTTGCAGCTCCTGGGCTCGAGAGCACAGGCTCAATAGTTGTGGCTCATGGGCTTAGTTACTCCATGGCACCTTCCCAGACCAGGGGATCAAACCCATGTGCCCTGCATTTGCAGGTGGATTCTTTACCACTGAGCCACCAGGAACGCACCCCAGAGGTAGTATTGTCCTGGTTAGTTTCTGTTTGCATGTCTAGATTCACTTTCCATAGTTCTCTGCCCTGTTCTGTGGACCAGCAAGCTGATCTCTAGGGACTGCATTCCCCGGCTTCACCTCTGCTGCACACAGTGGGAGATCAGGCAATCACCATGTAGGAAAAGAACTAGGTTAGGATCTTGCCAAGCTTCAGCTCTCACCAATTTCTAGTCACTGTTCCTTGCTCTTGACTTCCTAAGGACTGGGTCCCATAATATTACTCTCTGCTGCTAAGTTCTTAAAAGGCCCCTATATCACCTTGCCCACACCTCTGTAGATCATCCTTGCTTTAAACTTCTGTGGGTTAAACTCTATTGGCTGTGCCATCTCTGTCCTACAAGGATCCTGTCTGGTGGGTCACTGTTAATATTTTGTTTCATTTCCATGTAATTCTTAAGTCTGTGCTTTTGTTCTGCTTAATATATTACAAGAATTTCCCTGTATTGCTAAAAGCTTTTTACAGACATCATGTGCAACCTATTTATTTAACTTCTTGTTGCACTATCTCCAAATTTCAATCATATGAACTTCCCTAGGAGTCCATTGGTTAAGAATCCACTTTGTAATGCAGCAGACATGAGTTCACACCCTGCCCAGGGAGCTAAGATCCCACATGCAGTGTAGCAATTAAGCTTGGGCACCACAGCTAGGGAGCCCACACGCATCAACAAGAGATCCTGCATGATACAGCAAAGATTCTACGTGCCACAACTGAGACCAGACGCAGCCAAATTAAAAATAAAAAAGCTACAAAGAACATCTTTAGATATAAATTATTGTGTGGATTTCTGATCCTTTCTATGGGATGAATTCCTAGAATTTAGTTACTGGATCAAGAGTAAGAATACACTTAAAATTTCTTGATACATGCTTTCCAAATTGTACAGATTTTCAGTTACCAGCTTAAGTGCTCACCATGCTGCATCCTTGATATCACTGAGGATTATCATTTTCCATTTTTACTGATTTCATAAGTGAAAAAAATATTTTTTCTATTTCATTTTTGTTTTATTTATAAGGATAAATTTTTAACACTGGTTATTGAGTTTTCCTTTTTTTTGAGTAGTCTGGTTTGTATTTTTATCTTTTACTTGCTTAAAAAATGCTTTATTTTAGAAATTTTTAAATATATATTTTAAAAACAGAGAAAATGGTTATCATGAACCCCCAGGAATGCATTATCCATTTTTAACAATCATCAACACACTGCCTTTAGAAGAATTCTTAACAAAAAGGTAAACAGTGCAGATGAGGATTCCATTAAAAAAAAAGTTTTGTCCCCATTTCTGATGCCTAGGCCCCAGGATTGCTTGCTCTCTACCAGACAGGCTACTTTAGTACTACTCCCAGGTAATTCCTTTATGCCCAGCAAGATTCCCATTTACAGATTCATTCAGGGTTACCTGGTGCTAAATCTAGGCTCCGAGATGAGGCCAAAGTTTCCTAGCTAAAAGAGAACCACACTCTAAAGCAACAGCTGGCTACTTTTCTTACCTAAAGAAATGCAGTGCCTTTTTAAAAAAGTCAAAGCTACTTGTCCCCACAAATGGCCACTCTCCTATTTTTAAAGACTTTTTTCCTCCTCTTTTCATCAGCTAATGAAAGAATTTGATCAAAAAATGTGACCCCATAACTATCCCACATCCCTCTGGTCACCCCAATCCCTAACCTATATGGTGCTGATAATAAAGCGAAAGCAGTAGAGGCAGGTAAGAGGGATAAAAAGCAGCCCTGATGGTTTCCTGGCCTTGCCTTGTCCTCCAGATGGGACCTGACATCTTTTCAGATGACTATGGAAAGTACTAGGCAGTAGAGGTGGTGGGACCCAAGAGGAAAAAGAAAGCTCTGATTGAAATGGCCTTTTCCCAGTACCCAGGAGAGGAGAGGAAAGCCGATCTCCCAGAAGTGGAAGGGTCAGGCCCAATAGTTCCCAGGCAGGGTCAGACTGAATGGAAACCTTTCTGATTCTAGTTATTTTTTGCTCAAATTCTTCCTTCCTCAGAGGAGAAAGAAGTTGCCACCAGGAGGAAGAGAACCCTCCATCTCTCTTTGCCAGCTTTACTTATAGTGTGTCCTAAGGGCAGGTGATGAGGGCCTCGATTTCATCACTCAGGGAAGCCAGGATTCTAGGGCGGTCCCTCCTGGAAACAAGCAAAAATGCCCTCCTCAAGGGGCTCAAGTTCAGGTTCAGGTGCAGGTTTCCCCTTCTTGCCCCCATGGTATAGCTTGTACTATCTTTTTTTTTTTTTTTCTTATTTTGTTGGCATATAATTGATTTACAGTGTTGTGTTAGTTTCAGATGTACAGCAAAGTGATTCAGTTGTACGTATACATATACATATATGCATATTCTTCGGATTCTTTTCTCATATACATTAGTACAGAATATTTAGTAGAGTTCCCTGTGCTACACAGTTGGTCCTTTTATGTTACTTATTTATCTATATTATTTTTCTATCTTATTTGTTATATATAAATAAATATAATATTTATGTATTAGTGTATATATGCTAATCCCAAACTCCTGGTTTATCCCTCTCTCCTACATTTCCACTTTGGCAACCATAACTTTGTTTTTGATATCTGTAGGTCTATTTCTGTTTTGTAAATAAGTTCATTTGTATCATTTTTAATTAGATTTCACATGAGTGATATATGTTTTTGTGTTTCTCTGTCTGACTTTGCTTAGTGTGATAATCTTTAGGTCCATCCATCTTGCTGCAAATGGCATTATTTCATGTTATTTTTATAGCAGAGTAATATTGCATTGTATATACATTTTCTTTATCCATTCTTCCATCAATGGACATTTAGGTTATTTCCAAGTCTTGTCTCAGAGAAGGCAATGGCACCCCACTCCAGTACTCTTACCTGGAAAATCCCATGGACGGAGGAGCCTGGTGGGCTGCAGTCCATGGGGTCGCTAAGAGTCTGACACGACTGAGCGACTTCACTTTCACTTTTCACTTTCATGCATTGGAGAAGGAAATGGCAACCCACTCCAGTGTTCTTGCCTGGAGAATCCCAAGGATGGGG
The DNA here is from genome assembly GCA_007570785.1 of Antilocapra americana. Classification (NCBI taxonomy): domain Eukaryota; kingdom Metazoa; phylum Chordata; class Mammalia; order Artiodactyla; family Antilocapridae; genus Antilocapra; species Antilocapra americana. The sequence goes on from ML661902.1 coordinate 2,613,181, forward strand.
GAGCCTGGTGGGCTGCCGTCTATGGAGTCGCACAGAGTCAGACACAGCTGAAGTGACGCAGCAGCAGCAGCAGCAGCAGCAGCATGTCTTGTCTGCTGTAAATAGTGCTGCAATGAACACTGGGGTGCATCTATCTTTTCAAGTTGTAGTCTTTTCCAGATGTATACCCAGGAGTGGGATTGCTCAATCATATGTTAACTCTGTTTTTAGTTTTTGTTTTTTAATTTTTTTAATTGGATGATGATTGCTTTACTATTGTGTTGGCACTGTTCTCCATAGTAGCTGCACCGATTTACATTCCCACCAACGTGTAGGAGGGTTTCCTTTCCTCCACAGCCCCTCCAGCATTTATTGTTTATAGATACATATATATAAATATATGATTGTTTTTGATAATGGCCATTCTGACCAGTATGAGACCTCATTGTAGTTTTGATTTACATTTCTCTAATAATTAGTGATGTTGAGCATCTTCTTATGTGAATTCTGGCCATCTGTATGTCTTCTTTGGATAATTATTTAAATCTTCTGCCCATTTTTTGATTGGGTTGTTAGGCCACATCATGTAGCTTGTGGAACCTCAGTTCCCTGACCAGGAATTGAAACAAGGCCACAGGAGTGAAAGCACTGAATCCTGAATACCTGACCTCCAGAGAACTCCCTTGGGTTGTTTGCTTTTTTGAAACAGAGCTGTTTTCTGTATATTTCAGAGATTCAGTTCAGTTCAGTTGCTCAGTCATGTCCGACTCTTTGCGAACCCAAGAATTGCAGCACACCAGGCCTCCTTGTCCATCACCAAGTCCCGGAATCTACCCAAACCCTGGCCATCGAGTCGGTGATGCCATCCAGCCATCTCATGCTCTGTCGTCCCCCTCTCCTCCTGCCCCCAATCCTTCCCAGCATCAGGGTCTTTTCCAGTGAGTCACTCTTGCCATCTTGTCACTGTTACCATATGTTATTTGTTAGAGCAAGACACCAGACCAGCTCAGATTCAAGAGGCAAGGAAATAGACTGTTTCTCTTTAAGGGGGGACTTGCGAAATATTTGTAGACATCTTTAATTTGCTGTAATCTGAATTGGAACTCTTAGAGATAAAGAGAACCAGTTATTATCAACTCTCATCTATCGATGAGGAAACTGGGATACAAAGAGGTGCATAGGTATTGCATAAAATGATGCTACTTTTAAAATGGGCCATAGACTTGCACCACCTGGGAAGCTGTTAAAATTGCAGATTCTCAGATCCCACCCCAGACCTACAGATTAACATGGCAATACTATCTGAATAATAGAGATATTATAGTGATAGATGCCATTAGTATTATTCTATAGCAATGCACATTCTGTACCTTAGAGAGGTCCCAGGAATATATTTTAATAAAGTCTCCAGATGAGGCCTATACACCCTGGAGTTGGAAAAATAATGTCTTTAGAACCAATGGATTTGAAGTGAATCACCACATTCATGTCCCAGTTTTATCACATGCTAGCTGAGTGACCTTGAGTAGATCACTTAGCCTTTTAGAATTTCAGTTTTTATCATCAGAAAAAAAAAATGCAAATAATATCTGCTTTGCCTACTCCAACAGCCTGTTATGAATATAAAAAGAAGAGGTTGCATGGAAAAACAGGCAGTAAAATAATGATGAATATGGTAATATTGTTCAAGATCACAGAATTTATTAGTGATAGAATCAAGGCTTAAACAGCTGGGTTCCTGGTCTTTAACCTCTTCAGGGACAAACAGTAATTGGGCCAGCAGTTTTACAGACTTTTCCAGATCTTCAAAACTATGGCAAACTGAAATACTGATTATAAATAACAGGCAAACAGTGGAGTGTGATGTGCTTTCAATGAAACAAAGAGCCCACTCTCTCTCCTTTCTCCTTCCTCTATTTCCTAAACAAGCTCACATAAGGCCCTGGCAGCAGGGCATGGCCGTCTTCCTTTCTTTTCATGGGAAAGAATTACTGAGTGGGAAGTGTTCAGGATGAGTGAGTGTTACCGGGGAGTGGGAGGTGGAGTGACAGTCCTGGCCTAGATTGTGTTTTTCAAGTTTGATGCATGTCAATGGAATGGCATCTACAGGCTGCTGAAGCTTTTGGAGAGTATGAGTTTGAGAGCTGGTGGGTGAAAAATTGCGATCTCTCCCTGATTATTCACCTCCTCCAACCTATATTTTTAATTCACCCACTCTCAATTCTTATCTTCCCTCCAAGCAGTTCTCTAAAATTCAAGAAACCAAATGCTGTTTTATCAGTTCTATCTTCCTCAAACTCAATCTAATGTAGAAAGTGGGTACTAAAGTAAAATCCACTTATCCTACTTAATCCATAAACCTGATTTTCAAACCAAGTTGATAGAAAAAAAAAAAAGAGAGAGAAATACACCTGAGTATTAAAAAAGTATGTCAGCCTGTAAGAAGAAGCAGCACAGACTTTGTAGGTTGAAAGGCCAGCTCCATCCTTTATTGACTTTGAATACTTCCTCTGTTCCTTATTTCCTCTTCTGTGAAATGAGAATAATGAGTATAATTCATAGGTATTAGGAGGGCTGCATGAGTTAATACCTGTAGAGGGCTAGAATAGTACCTGGCACATACAACCATATAGAACATTATAAATTTTGCTGTACCAAACTAGATTATCACAGTAACTGCCTATCTGGTCTCTTACTCTTAATCTATCCTTGCATCTAATCCAAATTTGCATCATCAAGTCCCCCTTATCCCACCATAAAAAAAAAAAATTTGTCTAGTATACCATCTCCACCTTGTTTCTTCTGGAACATATTCCTCTGCCATCTCATTTTGTCTAAATGGCTAGCTGTATGTTTTTGTAAATGGTAGGTTGGTTACCTTTCTCAACCTTGAAGAAGCAGCCCTCTGTAGGAAATGTCCTATGAGGTCCAGCAATACACTCACCTCTTGTCGCCCAAGGTCTAGGCAGCAGCTGGTCCCAAGGTAGGTTCTGACCTATGTTTGTGGACTTAGTTACTCAGGCCATGAGATTGTAGTTTTCTTCCTTCTGATGTCTGCTCCCTGGTGGATGAGACTGGTCTAGAGACTTGGGTGTGCTTTTTAGCAGGAGGGGCTGGTGCCTGCCCACTGGTAGATAGAGCTGGGTGGGTCCTGGTCCTCTGGTGGGCAGGTCCTTGTCTAGGGATATATCTAGAAGTGGCTGTGGACTTAAAACGCCTTTAGGCAGCCTGTCTGCTGATGGGTTGGGTGCATTCCTGCTTTGTTGGTTGGTTGGCCAGAGGCGTTCCAGCACGGGAGCTTATAGGCTGTAGGACCAGCTCTTGCTGCTAATGGCCCAGTCCAGAGGTCATCCTCCAAGGAGAGTTCACACAGACAAATACTCCCAGTATCTCTCTGCCACCAGTGTTTGTGTCCACAAAGTGAGCCACAGGTACCCACACCCCACCTCACCAGGAGACCCTCTAAGACTAGCAGGTGTGGCTCAGGCTCTTAGGAAGTTCACTGTTTTTGCCTTGGGTTCCAGTGTCCAAGAGACCTTCCAAGTGTGTGCATGCCTCCAACAGTGGAGTCTCTGTTTACCCCAGTCCTGGGGAGCTCCTGCAATCAAGCCCTGCTGGTCTTCTAAGTCAAGTGCTCTGGAGGCTCCTCCTCCTGATGCCAGACCAGGCTGGGAAGCCTTACTTAGGTCTCAGCACCCTCACTCCTGTTGGAGAACTTCTGCAATATAATTATTCTCCAGTTTGTGAGTTGCCCTTGGCGGATGTAGGATTTGATTGTATATTGTGAGTGTTCCCCTCCTGCCATTTCCCGTGGCATCCTCTTTGGATGTAGAAAATCTTTTTTACTGATGGTTGTTCAGCAGTTAGTTATGATTTTGGTGTGCTCATGAGAGGAGGTGAGCCCAAGGTCCTTCTGCTCCACCATCTTGTCTTGAAATCTCCCTGTTGCACAAACTCTAAACTTGGCTTAGCATTTAAGACACTTTTCAACAGTTGTCTCCAACTCTGTCTGGTTTCTAACCTACAGCACTCCAGACGTTTTGTTGTGGGAGGCTGACCTCTGCATTGTAAGGTATTTTGCAGCAACCCTGTCCTTTACCCACTTGATGCCAGTAGCAACCCTTCATCTGTGACAACCAAAAATGTCCCATGGGGGATAAAAATCTCTCCTGGTCAAGACCCTTTTTCTCTTGCTGTGCTTTCCTTATCATTTCTCCAATGTGCCTAGACCAATCTCACTGTTTCTTTTACTCAAAGTTATTAATTTTTATTGTATAAAGTATATATAACACAATATATTTATATACATGTGTATGTTTTTTATTTATTGTGTAACTTTTATATATTTACGTATTCAGTTCAGTTCAGTTCAGTCACTCAGTTGTGTCCGAATCTTTGTGTCCCCATGAACCACAGCAAGCCAGGCCTCCCTGTCCATCACCAACTCCCAGACTCTACCCAAACCCGTGTTCATCGAGTCGGTGATGCCATCCAGCCATCTCATCCTCTGTCACCCCCTTCTCCTCCTGCCTTCAATCCTTCCCAGCATTAGGGTCTTTTCCAATGAGTCAGCTCTTCACATGAGGTGGCCAAAGTATTGGAGTTTCAGTTTCAACATCAGTCCTTCCAATGAGCACCCAGGACTGATCTCCTTTAGGATGGACTGTTTGGATATCCTTGCAGTCCAACGGACTCTCAAGAGTCTTCTCCAACACCACAGTTCAAAAGCATCAATTCTTTGGCGCTCAGCTTTCTTCACTGTCCAACTCTCACATCCATACATGACTACTGGAAAAACCATAGCCTTGACTAGATGGACCTTTGTTGGCAAAGTAATGTCTCTGCTTTTCAATATGCTGTCTAGGTTGGACATAACCTTTCTTCCAAGGAGTAAGCGTCTTTTAATTTCATGGCTGCAATCACCATCTGCAGTGATTTTGGAGCCCAAAAGAATAAAGTCAGCCACTGTTTCCACTGTTTCCCCATCTATTTCCCACGAAATCTGGTCCCATGGGACCAGATGCCATGATCTTTTATATAAAATATTATTATATATAATATATATTTACATATTATATAAATATATTTACATAATATATATGTTTTTTGTTGGTTTTGCTTAGTCACTCATCAGAGTCCAATTCTTTGAAACCCAGTGGGCTATAGGCCACCAGCTCCTCTGTCCATGGGGCTTTCCAGGCAGGAATACTAGAGTGGGTTGCTATTGTCTTCTCCAGGGAAATCTTCCCAACTTAGGGACTGAACCTGGGTATCCTGCATTGCAAGCAGATTCCTTACCGTCTGAGCCACCAGAGAAGCTCATATGTATTATATACATATAACATAATATTTATTTACCATTGTAAGCACATAGTTCAGTAGCTTTAAGTATATTCACATTGCTGTGGAGCTATCAACACCATCCATAACTTTTTCATTTTCCTAAACTGAAACTCTATACTTGTTAGAAAATAACTCCCACTCTTTCCCCGCCCCCCAACCACACCCCTGGAAACAATTCCACTTTCCGACTTTACTAATTTGACTATTTGAAGTACCTCATAGAAGTGATAGAAGTAGAACTCTAAAATGTTTGTCCTTTTGTATCTGGCTTATTTCACTTGGCATAATGTCTCCAGGGTTCATCTGTGTTATAGCATGTGCCAGAATTTCCTTCTGTTTTAAGGCTGAATAAAATTCAATTGTATGTATGTACATACAGCGTACATACATACAATTTGTTGTTTGTATGTACATTTGTTTATCTGTCGATGGACGTTTGGGTTGTTTCTATATTTTGCCTATAGCAAATAATATTGCCATTTGTTGTTTATCTGTCGATGGACATTTGGGTTGTTTCTACCTTTTGCCTATAGCAAATAATATTGCCGTGAAAGTGAGTATACAGATATCTGTTCAAGTCCCTGCTTTCAATTATTTGGGGTATATGCTCAGAAGTGGATATTCTGGACCATATGATAATTCTATGGTAATTTTTTGAGGAAGCTGTTTTCCACAGCAGCTGCAGCAGTTTATATTTCCACCAGCAGTGCACAGGGGTTCCAGTGTCTTCACATCCTCACCAATGCTTGCTATATTCTGGAATTTTTTGTTAACTTAGATATTCTAATAGTGTGAATTAGTATCTAATTACAATTTTGACTTGCATTTCCCTAGTGATTAGTGATGTTGAGCATCTTTTCATGTGCTTATTATCATTTGTATTTCTTTGGAGAAATACAAGTCCTTTCCCCAATTTTAATGGATTTTTTGGTTTCATTGAATTGTTAGAATTCTTTATATATTTTGGATATTAATCCCTTATCAGATATATGATCTGCAAATATTTTGTCCCATCCTGTGGTTTGCTTTTTCACTCTGCTGATAGTGTCCTTCAGTTCACTAAGTTCAAAGTATATTAACTTTCAATTAAAAAATTGTGTGTCTTGAAGTCTTGTGAAGAAGTATCCCAGAACAAATATAAACCTGCAATATGTAATTTAGCATGATATACTTAAAATGTATATTTGTTTTGCTGCTGTAACAAAATACCACAATCTTAGTGGCTTAACAGAATGAAAATTAATTATCTTACAGTTCTATAGGTCAGAATTATGAAATGGATCTTCAGTTCAGTCACTCAGTCACGTCTGACTCTTTGCAAACCCATGGACTGCAGCACGCCAAGCCTCCCTGTCCATCATCAACTCCCCAAGTTTACTTAAACTCATGTCCATTGAGTTGGTGACACCATCCAACCATCTTATCCTCTGTTGTCCCCTTCTCCTCCTGCCTTCAATCTTTCCCAGCATCAGGGTCTTTTCAAATAAGTCAGTTCTTCGCATCAGGTGGCCAAAGTATGGGAGTTTCAGCTTGTATCAGTCTTTCCAATGAATATTCAGGACTGATTTCCTTTAAGATGGACTGGTTAAGATGGATCTCCTTGCAGTCCAAGGAACTGTCTGTCTGCAAGGCTGCATTCCTTCTGAAGAGTCTATGGAAAAATATATTTGCTTGCCTTTCCTACCTCCCCAGAGACCAACCACATTACTTGACTCATGGCTGCCTCCTACCAGTTTCAAAGCCAACAACATTGCATTTCTCTCTGACCATTCTTTCATTACCACAACTTCCTCTGAATCTTACCTCAGACAGGAAAGGCTCTTTTAAAGATTCATTTGATTAGGTCGGGCCCACTCAGATAATCCAAGATAATCTGCCCATCCCAAGATCCTTAAATTTAATCTTCCAAGTTCCTTTGCCATGCAAGGTAACATAGTAATAGGTTCCAGATAGATCTTTGGGAAGCCCATTATTCTTCCTTTCAAAAAGAGTAAAAAAAAACATGTGAAACTTAAGTAAACCTGGAGTTCATATTGTTATATAATTTTCTGAAAACACTTTTTCCTCCTCATCCTAGGCAAGCACCATGATAACACTTCATCCTCTGGACGTCGGGATGCTAACTGAATTTCTATAGATTCTTATGACCATCTGCTTTAATGATCAAGATATTTCATGAGTTCACACTATATTTTATGGTTTAGAAAAACTAATAACAGAAACATATGGGATGAAATCTTTTAAAGGTTTGTCAGTACTTTAGCAAAGGGAATTAGAAAAATCTAGCAATCTTGAAATGCTACCTCCATATTAAGTATTAGCATTAATATGTATACTATATGTATATTATACATATAGTATACATATATGTATATTATTAACTATACATATTAGTAGTGCTAATCACATACTTATGTGATTATGCAATAAGTGTTCAGCCAAAAGTGGGCAATAGGATTCTCTCTTAAGTATTAATGCCCGGGAGATACCTGGCACTAGATAATGGAAGCAGGGCCATCATATATAATCACACAGTGTATTTTCAGCAGAGTTCAGTTTATCTCAGTCACTCAGTTGTGTCCGACTCTTTGCAACCCCATGGACTGCAGCACGACAGGCCTCCCTGTCCATCACCAACTCTCGGAGTTTACTCAAACTCATGTCCATTGAGTTGGTGATGCCATCCAACCATCTCATCCTTCTTCTTTCAAATAGCTTCTAATATCCCTTCTCCTGCCTTCAATCTTCCCAGCATCAGGGTCTTTTCAAATGAGTCAGCTCTTTGCATTAGGTGGCGAAAATATTGGAGTTCAACTTCAACATCAATACTTCCAATGAACACTCAGGACTGATATCTTTTAGGATGGACTGGTTGGATCTCCTTGCAGTCCAAAGACCCTCAAGAGTCTTCTCCAACACTGCAGTTCAAAAGCATCGATCCTTCGGTGTCCAGCTTTCTTTATAGTCCAACTCTCACATCCATACATGACTACTGGAAAAACCATAGCCTTGACTAGTTGGACCTTTGTTGGCAAAGTAATGTCTCTGCTTTTTAATATGCTATCTAGGTTGGTCATAACTTTCCTTCCAAGGAGTAAGCATCTTTTAATTTCATGGCTGCAGTCACCATCTGCAGTGATTTTGGAGCTCAGAAATATTAAGTCTTCCACTGTTTCCAATGTTTCCCCAACTATTTGCCATGAAGTGATGAGACTGGATGACTTGATCTTAGTTTTCTGAATGTTGAGCTTTAAGCCAACTTTTTCACTCTTCTCTTTCACTTTCATCAAGAGGCTCTTTAGTTCCTCTTCACTTTCTGCCATAAGGGTGGTGTCATCTGCTTTTCTGAGGTTATTGATATTTCTCCTGGCAATCTTGATTCCAGCTTGTGCTTCTTCCAGCCTGCTGTTTCTCATGATGTACTCTGCATATAAGTTAAATAAGCAGAGTGACAATAAACAACCCTGACATATTCCTTTTCCTATTTGGAACCAGTCTGTTGTTCCATGTCCAGTTCTAACTGTTGCTTCCTGACCTGCATACAGATTTCTCAAGAGGCAGGTTAGGTGGTCTGGTATTCCCATCTCTTTCAGAATTTTCCAGTTTGTTGTGATCCACACACTCAAATGCTTTGGCATAGTCAATAAAGCAGACATAGATGTTTTTCTGGAACTTTCTTGCCTTTTCAATGACCCAGTGGATGTTGGCAATTTGTTCTCAGGTTCCTCTGCCTTTTCTAAATCCAGCTTCAACATCTGGAAATTCATGGTTCATGTATTGCTGAAGCCTGGCTTGGAGAATTTTGAGCATTACTGTACTAGCATGTGATATGAGGACAATTGTGCAGTAGTTCGAGCATTCTTTGGCCTTGCCTTTCTTTGCGATTAGAATGAAAACTGACCTTTTCCAGTCCTGTGGCCACTGCTGAGTCTTCCAAATATGCTGGCATATTGAGCACTCTCACAGGATCATCTTTCAGGATTTGAAATAGCTCAACTGGAATTCCATCACCTCCACTAGCTTTGTTGATAGGATGCTTCCTAAGGCCCACTTGACCTCACATTCCAGGATGTCTGGCTCTAGGTGAGTGATCACACCATGGTGATTATCCGGGTTGTGAAGATCCCTTTTATATAGTTCTGTGGATTCTTGCCACTTCTTCTTAATATCTTCTGCTTCTGTTAGGTCCATAGCATTTCTGTCCTTCATTGAGCCCATCTTTGTATTAAATGTTCCCTTTGTAACTCCGATTTTCTTGAAGAGATCTCATCCTTCCCATTCTGTTGTTTTCCTCTATTTCTTTACACTGATCACTGAGGAAGGCTTTCTTTTTTTTTGTTGTTTTTTTTTTTTTTT
>ML661902.1:2633366-2664229 GCA_007570785.1 Antilocapra americana
TTAGATCTTTGATCCATTTTGAGTTTATCTTTGTGTATGGTGTTAGAAAGTGATCTAGTTTCATTCTTTTACAAGTGGCTGTCCAGTTTTCCCAGCACCACTTGTTAAAGAGGTTGTCTTTTCTCCATTCTATATTCTTGCCTCCTTTGTCAAAGATAAGGTGTCCATAGATGCGTGGATTTATCTCTGGGCTTTCTATTCTGTTCCATTGATCTATGTTTCTGTCTTTGTGCCAGTACCATACTGTCTTAATGACTGTGGATTTGTAGTATAGCCTAAAGTCAGGTAGGTTGATTCCGCCAGTTCCATTCTTCTTTCTCAAGATTGCTTTGGCTATACGAGGTTTTTTGTATTTCCATACAAATTGAGAAATTATTTGTTCTAATTCTTTGAAGAAGACCTCTGGTAGCTTGATAGGAATTGCATTGAATCTATAGATTGCTTTAGGTAGTATACTCATTTTCACTATATTGATTCTTCCAATCCATGAGCACGGTACATTTCTCCATCTGTTTGTGTCTTCCTTGATTTCTTTCATCAGTGTTCTATAGTTTTCTACATACAAGTCTTTTGATTCTTTAGGTAGAAATACTCCTAAGTATTTTATTCTTTTTGTTTCGATGGTGAATGGGATTGTTTCCTTAATTTCTCTTTCTGATTTCTCACTGTTAGTGTATAGGAATGCCAGGGATTTCTGTGTGTTGATTTTGTATCCTGAAACTTTGCTATATTCACTGATTAGCTCTAGTAATTTTCTTGTAGAGTCTTTAGGGTTTTCAATATAGAGGATAATGTCATCAGCAAACAGAGAGAGTTTTACTTCTTCTTTTCCAATCTGTATTCCTTTGATTTCTTTATCTGCTCTGATTGCTGTGGCCAAAACTTCCAAAACTATGTTGAATAGTAGTGGTGAGAGTGGGCACCCTTGTCTTGTCCCTGATTTCAGGGGGAATGCTTCCAGTTTTTCACCATTGAGGATAATGTTTGCTGTGGGTTTGTCATATATAGCTTTTATTATGTTGAGGTATGTTCCTTCTATTCCTGCTTTTTGGAGGGTTTTTATCATAAATGGATGTTGAATTTTGTCAAAGGCTTTCTCTGCATCTATTGAGATAATCATGTGATTTTTATTTTTCAATTTGTTAATGTGGTGTATTACATTGATCGATTTACGAATATTGAAGAATCCTTGCATCCCTGGGATAAAGCCTACTTGATCATGATGTATGATCTTTTTGATGTGTTGTTGGATTCTATTTGCTAGAATTTTGTTGAGGATTTTTGCGTCTAAGTTCATCAGTGATATTGGCCTGTAGTTTTCTTTTTTTGTGGCATCTTTGCCAGGTTTTGGAATTAGGGTGATGGAGGCCTCATAGAATGAGTTTGGAAGTTTACCTTCGTCTGCAATTTTCTGGAAGAGTTTGAGTAGAATAGGTGTTAGCTCTTCTCTAAATTTTTGGTAGAATTCAGCTGTGAAGCCATCTGGTCCTGGCCTTTTGTTTTTTGGAAGATTTCTGATTACGGTTTCAATTTCCATGCTTGTGATGGGTCTATTAATATTATCTATCTCTTCCTGGTTTAGTCTTGGAAAGTTGTACTTTTCTAGGAATTTGTCCATTTCATCCAAATTGTCCAGTTTATTTGCATATAGTTGCTGATAATAGTCTCTTATGATCCTTTGTATTTCTGTGTTTTCTGCTGTGATCTCTCCGTTTTCATTTCTAATTCTGTTGATTTGGTTCTTCTCCCTTTGTTTCTTGATGAGTCTGGCTAACGGTTTGTCAATTTTATTTATCTTCTCAAAGAACCAGCTTTTGGCTTGGTTGATTTTTGCTATGGTCACTTTTGATTCCTTTGCATTAATTTCTGCCCTGATCTTTAAGATTTCTTTCCTTCTACTAGACCTGGGCTTCTGCATCTCTTCCCTTTCTAGTTGCTTTAGGTGTATAGTAAGGTCATTTATTTGATTTTTCTCTTGTTTCCTGAGGTGAGCTTGTATCGCTATGAACTTTCCCCTTAGCATTGCTTTCACAGTGTCCCATAGGTTTTGAGCTGTTGTGTTTTCATTTTCATTCGTTTCCATGCATAACTGAATTTCATTTTTAATTTCTTCTGCGATTTGTTGGTTATTCAGCAGTGTGTTGTTGAGCCTCCATATGTTGGAAGTTTTGAGAGGTTTTCTCCTGTAGTTGATATCTAATCTCACTGCATTGTGGTCAGAAAAGATGCTTGGGATGATTTCAATATTTTTGAATTTATCAAGGTTAGATTTATGGCCCAGGATGTGATCTATCCTGGAGAAGGTCCCGTGTGCACTTGAGAAAAAGGTGAAATTCCTTGTTTTGGGGTGGAATGACCTATAGATATCAATTAGGTCTAGTTGGTCTATTGTTTCATTTAAAGTTTGAATTTCCTTGTTACTTTTCTGTCTAGTTGATCTATCCATTGGTGTGAGTGGTGTATTAAAGTCTCCTGCTATTATTGTGTTGTTGTTGATTTCCCCTTTCATATTTGTTAGCATTTGCCTTACATATTGTGGAGCTCCTATGTTAGGTGCATAAATATTTATAATTGTTATTTCTTCTTCCTCGATTGATCCTTTGATCATTATGTAATGTCCATCTTTATCTCTTTTCACTGCCTTTATTTTAAAGTCTACTTTATCAGATATGAGTATTGCCACTCCTGCTTTCTTTTGGTCTTTATTTGCATGGAATATCTTTTTCCAGCCTTTAACTTTCAGTCTATATGTGTCCCTAGGTTTGAGGTGGGTCTCTTGTAGACAACATATATAGGGGTCTTGTTTCTGTATCCAATCGGCCAATCTTTGTCTTTTGGTTGGGGCATTCAGCCCGTTTACATTTAAGGTAATTATTGATAAGTATGATCCCGCTGCCATTTATTTTATTGTTTTGGGCTCCAGATTATCTATCCCATCGGTGTTTCCTATCTAGGAAAGATCCTTTAGCATTCGTTGGAGGGCTGGTTTGGTATTGCTGAATTCTCTCAGTTTCTGCTTGTCTGAGAAAATTTTGAATTCTCCTTCAAATTTGAATGAGATCCTTGCTGGGTAGAGTAGTCGGGGTTGTAGATTGTTTTCTTCCATGACTTTAAGTATGTTTTGCCATTCCCTTCTGGCCTGAAGCGTTTCTGTTGAGAGATCAGCTGTTATCCTTATGGGATTCCCCTTGTGAGTTATCTTTTGCTTCTCCCTTGCTGCTTTTAATATTTGGTCTTTGTATTTGATATTTGCCAATTTGATTAATATGTGTCTTGGGGTGTCCCGCTTGGGGTTCATTCTATTTGGGATTCTCTGTGTTTCTTGGACCTGAGTGGCTATTTGCTTCCCCAATTTAGGGAAGTTTTCTACAATTATCTCTTCAAGAATTTTCTGATGGTCTTTCTTTTTGTCTTCTTCTTCTGGGACTCCTATGATTCGAATATTGGTGCGTTTAATATTGTCCCAGAGGTCTCTAAGGTTGTCTTCATTTCTTTTAATTCTTTTTTCATTTTTCCTTTCTGTTTCATTTATTTCTGTCATTCTGTCTTCTACCTCACTTATTCTGTCTTCTATCTCTGTTATTCTACTGTTGGTTCCCTCCAGAGTGTTTTTGATCTCATTTATTGCATTATTCATTGTATTTTGTCTCTTTTTCATTTCTTCTAAATCTTTGTTAAAGCTTACCTGCATCTTCTCAATCCTTGCCTGCAGGTTATTGAGCTGTAACTCCAACTTATTTTCCAGGTTTTGGATCATTTTCACTATCATTATTCGGAATTCTTTGTCAGGTAGATTTCCTATCTCTTCGTCTTTTGTTTGGTCTAGGGGGTATTTATCCTGTTCCTTTACTTGCTGGGTATTTCTCTGCCTTTTCATCTTGTTTATCTTGCTGTGTTGTCCCTTTATTGTGGGGATTCCTCTCTATGGGAGGGGTTGGATGCGTGGTTTGTCGAAGTTTCCTGGGTGGAAAGGCTTGTGTGGTTTTCTGGTGGGTGAGTCTAGGTTTCCTCACTGTTACTAGCAAGAGATAAGAATGGGGAGAAAGCAGTCAAGCCAATGATCTCATTCCCAGGTAGCAGTGGGTTCTGGTGCTTGGATCTTGAAAGGTACAAAGTTGATACCAGGTACTAATGAGCAAAGATTAAAAATCTAGAGTAAAGACTGGATTCTCAAAAATACTTTAAAAAAAAAACCGGAAAATAAAAATAAAGGAGAAAAAAGAAATAAGAAGAAGAAAAAAAAAAAATAGCAAGGTCATATGGGAGTTAAAAATTCTAAAAAAAAAAAAAAAAGAAAAGAAAAGAAAAAGAAAAAAAAAACAAAAAAAGAAGAAGAAAAAGAAAAAAACAAGAAAAAAAACAATATATATATATATAAAAGTTTTAAAAATTTTAAAAGATGTTCCTAGTACAGTTATAATGAAGGCTTTCTCTGGTGCTGGTGCATTCGGTGAAGGGAAGGGTCTGTAGATTTTCAGATGATTCCCTGGTCCGGCTTCTCCTTTTCACAGACTTATAGACTCCTTTCTATGCATTTATCGCCACCTGCAGGGCTTTAATTTGCTTCTCCTGTCTGTTTCAAAGCTGTTCTGCTAGCGTCTTCTGTCTGCTGGTCTTTTAAGTGTCTATTCAGCGCTTTGGAGTTTGCCCTGCTCCTGGTGAGAGGGCTTCCCCCGCCCCCTCTGCTCAGGCTCTCTGTCGTCCGCCCAGCACAGTTGGGGAGTGGGGCTTCTCCCCTCCCCCGGCCCAGCCGCTCTCTATGCAGTCTGTTCTACCGGCAGGGATTTAATTTTGGAGTTTGCCCTGCTCCTGGTGAGAGGGCTTCCCCCGCCCCTTCTGCTCAGGCTCTCTGTCGTCCGCCCAGCAGTTGGGGAGTGGGGCTTCTCCTCTCTCCCGGCCCGGCTGCTCTGTTTTCTCGGCGTGCAGCTGAGCACTCCTTCTAAGGTGTATACAGCACCGATCTGTCCAGAATCCCCAGAAGTCTTGGTTAGCCTCCCCGGGGCTGGGTTATGCCCACTGCTCTCAGGCGGGGGTTGGGCCGGTCCGCAGCCCTCAGCTGCCCAGCCTCTCTGTTGACTCCTCACCGCCCTTTGTTTTGTGCACGGACCTGGGGGGGAGAGGGAGCTTTTCCTGGAAGGTTAGGTCCCTCAGGCTGCTCCGTTCCCTGAGCCCGCGGCCCGCCCCTCCCTGAGCAGGAGCAGTCTGCTTCGGCTGTGCTGCTGCTCTCGGCTGTGCTTGTAGCCAGAGACGAACCTTGCAGGGCTTAGCTATTAATCTGCTTCTGCTCTCAGCTATATTGCTCTCCAAGATCCACCGCAGATCTGCCAGAGAGAATGCTCCCTGGTATTCAGAAACCTTTCTCCTCTTTTTTTTTTTTTTTCCTCTTTATTCCAGACTCCCCTTCCGGGACGGAACCGTCCCCAGCTCTTTGTCTCTCCCTCTACTTTTTTTTCTTTTCTTTCTTTTGTCCTACCTCCTCACGTCGGCACTGGGTCGCCTCTCCAGATGCCCGATGTCCTCTGCCAGCATTCAGTTCCTGTTTTTTGGAGTTTGCTCGGCCTTTAAAAGTTCTTTTGGTATATTTATTGGGGAGAGAGTGTTCTCCCCGTCCTATTCCTCCGCCATCTTAGTTTCTCTCCGGAAAGCTTTCTTATCTCTCCTTGCTATTCTTTGGAACTCTACATTCAAATAGGTATATCTTTCCTTTTCTCCTTTGCTTTTCACAGCTATTTGTAAGGCCTCCTCAGACAGCCATTTTGCTTTTTTGCCTTTTTTTTTTCTTGGGGATGGTATTGCTCTCTGCCTCCTGTACAGTGTCACAAACCTCATCCATCGATCATCAGGCACCCTGTCTATCAGATCTAGTCCCTTGAATCTATTTCTCATTTTCACTTTATTATCGTAAGGGATTTGATTTAGGTCATACCTGAATGGTCTAGTGAGTCCCCTACTTTCTTCAATTTAAGTCTGAATATGACAATAAGGAGTTCATGATCTGAGCCACAGTCAGCTCCCAGTCTTGTTTTTGCTGACTGTATAGAGCTTCTCCATCTTTGGCTGCAAAAAATATAATCAGTCTGATTTCAGTGTTGCCCATCTGGTGTTGTCTGTGTGCAGAGTCTTCTCTTGTGTTGTTGGTAGAGGGTGATTACTATAACCAGTGTGTCTCTTGGCACAAGTTACCCTAAATCAATCTTGTGCTCTATCCCTAATCCATGCTGCCTGGACTATGTCCATCTAGAAGAAGAGGCTCTTTATTCTCATTTTGCAAGGCTTGGTCATATGAACTACTTGTGGACTGGCTTGGGGGGAATTCAGAAGGAAGGGACTGACTAATGGGTCACAGTTAGTCATCCATACCTAGGACACTGACAGAAGTTACATACATGCTATCTAAAAGGTTCTATTTGACTGTTAGAAGAATATGGAGCAGCCAGTATAAATAAATAACACCTACCCCTATACGTACAGCTGAAATATTCTGTACAGATAGAATATGACCAGGGTCAAGCTCTCACAGACTGTCATTTGTATATCTATATCAGTCTGTCGTGGCCTCCAACTTATCTTCTAGCCTCCAATTCTATATTCTGTTTTCATCCAGGACATAGACCATCATTTAAAGCTGCTTTCTGATGGAGATATTGAAATATTAACTTATCCATGAAATACCTCCCCAAAGTAACAAGGTACTCTACCCAAGTATCGTTGTTGTTCAGTTGCTTGGTCATGTCCGACTCTTTGTGACCCCATGGACTGCAGCATGCTAGGCTCCCCTGTCCTTCACATTTCTTGGAGTTTGCTCAAATTCATGTCCATTGAGTCGATGATGCTATCTAACTGTCTTCCTCTGCCACCCCCTTCTCCTTTTGCCTTTAATCTTTCCTAGCATCAGGATCTTTTTCAGTGAATTGGCTTCACATTAGATTGCCAAGGTATTAGAGCTTCACTTTCTGCATCAGTCCTTCCAGTGAATATTTAGGGTTGATTTTTGGTCTTCCCTCACAGCTCAGTTGGTAAAGACTCCACCTGTAATGCAGGAGACCCTGGTTCAATTCCTGGGTTGGGAAGATCCCCTGGAGAAGGGATAGGCTACCCACTCCAATATTCTTGGGCTTCCCTTGTGGCTCAGCTGATAAAGAATCTGCCTGCAATGCGGGAGACCTGGGTTCAATCCCTGGGTTGGGAAGATCCCCTGGAGAAGGGAAAGGCTACCCACTTTCACTTTCATTTTCCTTTAGGATTAACTCAGTTGATCTTGCTTTCCAAGGGAATCTCAAGAGTCTTCTCCAGAACCACAATTGGAAAGCATCAATACTTTGGTCCTCAGCCTTCTTTATGATCCAGCTCTCATGTGACTACTGGAAAAACCATAGTTTTATAGGATCAATTATTTTTAAGCATCTCATCTTATTTAATATCAAAATATATTTCACATTTCAGTATCAGCCAATTTGAAACTACACTCCAGCCATCAAGTCTGTAGACATAGATTATAATAGAGATTTTTTGATATTATAATACATAATAAAATAATATTAGTATGTTTCCAGATGTTATCCCTCCCCCCACCCCATAGACAAGTAGATAGTTAGAAAAGTGGAGGTGGAGGTACAGAAAGGCAGAGAGAGTGAAAGACGCATTAGAAATCACCCAGCATAACCCCATGTACAAAGATAAAATTCACCATCATCAAAAGAATTCTCTGAGATGCTTTTTGTTAAGGCCCACAATTTGCTTGTTCCCAAGCAAAAATGCACTATTTAAACACTGACAAACACTATCTCTAAGAATTCCTATTAATGATAATGCTAGACCATTGGCTTGTCATTCATTTTAAGGACTTTTTATTGTGGAATAGGAAAGATCTGATAGAAATGATTATGGCTCTGTAGAAATATATATTTCAGTAAAAGCTAGATCCATATATTGAATACCTGGTGTTTTTTTTTTTTTTAGAAATTCAAATACAAATAAATGTTGTTAGAAGGGGATGTATTAGAATCCATTCTCAAAATCTTTATTTTTCTGTTCATATATATCTTAGAAGAAAGAAGATGCAATCCTTTACAGAGGCAATCGAGTGAGAGCTTATCCCACAACTCTGGGATCTTAAAAGGTACATCCTAGCTCAGAATTCAGTGGACAAATAAATATGCAATTCACAGCCTGCCCGCAGCGTACCTGGTTAGAATTTCCAAGCTTCTTTCCAGCCTCTTCCTCTTCATGTCGCCACACACACTAAATTTCCCACTGTTTCCTGATTTCTTTCTGCCATTGTCTGGAATCTTCTTGCCCCCTTTATTGACCTGGCAAACTCCTATTCACAAATTATGTCCCAGCCAAAAATGCCATCTCTTATTAGTTTCTCTGACCTTTCTCATCCCATTCCCCCTACTGTGATTTCAGAATTAGTAACTTCAGATTTGTTGTTTCCAAAGCATTTCTATGTGTCTCTGTTACAGCACCCATCACGATTATTTGTGTATGTGTACATATGCCACCCACCTCTAGATGGAACTTCTTGAAGACTGGGTTTGTTCCTCATTTTTCTGGTATTTAGAGGTTAGCCCATTACATGGCATAGTCTGATGAACAGAACTGAATAAAGGAAACATAAGAGACGAACTTTCTTTTCTCTGAGATGATATCTGTCCCAGAGAATATAGAAATATCTTTACAAGACCAGTAATGAGCTTAATGGTACTTAATATCAATTATGCTCAATCTTCAATTTTAGAAATAGCTTCAGATTTAGGGTTTTTTACCAATGGCAGTTAAACAAAGATATTAAAGGAAATTTTATTGCAGCAATTGCTCAAGTTGAAACAGGTTTGAGAACAAATTCAATTTAAATACATGTCATTTACTTCTATTTACCTATAAGATGTTTAAAATGGAACACTTTGGGGCAGAATTATAAAAGTCTCCATCTTCAGTTGTGAATCACGAGGAAGTCTCTTTTTATAGCTTTTCAAACATTGTACTGTAGTTGGTTATTCTAAAGTTCAAATTATCTCAGATTGTTCAGTGCTGTAGATTGCTAACTAATGTTCATTCAAATGAACCTACGCTCTTTGGAAAGCTTTAGTTCCAATGGACTGGCTGTAGACTCCCCCCAAGATGGTACAAATTAGGACAGTCTCCATAGGTCCTGCTCTGTACTGATAGCTCAGTTGATTAACAATCTGCCTGCAATGCAGGAGACCCCAGTTCGATTCCTGTGTTGGGAAGATCCGCTGGAGAAGGGAAATGCGCACTCCAGTATTCTGGCCTGAAGAATTCCATGGACTGTATAGTCCATGGGATCTCCAAGAGTCAGACATGACTGAGTGACTTTTTACTTCGCTTTCTGCTCTGTACAACTCCATGCTCCCATAGTAATGGGCAGCAACCCAGGGTACCACTTGATGAGGACAGCTGTACCTCCTCCAACTGTTTATTGTTTTTTTTTTCCCGAGTACCTGAAGCCAGCAAAGATCTTTAAATGACAATACCCAAATAATGCAGTTGTGGGCTAACTGGCATTCCTAGGATATTTTGATGAGCTTTGGTAGCATAAAATACTAAAATTAGTCTGGAGAACAAATCCAAGAATATGTATCAGAAGTTTTTAAAAATCTTTGAATGCCTCTTTCATCCCTAAAACTCTCCTGTAAAGATCTAAATGATGATGTTTCTAGTTGATGTCTGAGTCTTTGTTGTATGTAATACTTCAATTCTTTGTGCTACTTGATTTACCAAGAGTAAGTTCCATCCTCAGTTTACCCAAAGAATCTTATTATTTTTGTGGCTTAGCACAGCCGTTTTTCCTCTAGAGTCAGTTTTTCTCTCACTTGAATGGTTCTGTGAGTATATTTAGTCATTGTTTCAATATCTTGATCATATTTTCTTACCTGTTTAGAATAACATATCCTGCATTGTATCATATGCAGCATTAAACAGAAAACAAGGTTTGATTTCAGAGTAAATTCAGTTAAGTTGTTAAGCTGATGATGTTTGGGAAAAAAGAAATAAACTGGATTTGAAAATCGGCCCTCATTTTTTAAGCTGTATAACCCTTTGTCCAAAGGAAAATTTACACATTTGAAAATAAATGTCTTTTAAGGAGAAGAGTATCTAGGATAGGAAAAGGAATCACAAGACCCCAAATATCAGGTGCAGTTCAGTAGCTCAGTCGTGTCCAACTCTTTGCGATGCCATGAATCGCAGCACGCCAGGCCTCCCTGTCCATCACCAACTCCCGGAGTCTACCCAAACCCATGTCCACTGAGTCGGTGATGGCATCCAGCCATCTCATCCTCTGTTGTCCCCTTCTTCTCCTGCTCCCAATTGTTCCAGCGTTAGGATCGTTTCCAATGAGTCAACCCTTTGCATAAGGTGGCCAAAGTATTGGAGTTTCAACTTCAACATCAGTACTTCCAATGAACACTCAGGACTGATATCTTTTAGGATGGACTGGTTGGATCTCCTTGCAGTCCAAGGGACTCTCAAAAGTCTTCTCCAGCACCGCAGTTCAAAAGCATCAATTCTTCAGTGCTCAGCTTTCTTCACCATCCAACTCTCACATCCATACATGACTACTGGAAAAACCATAGCTTTGACTAGACTGACCTTTGTTGGCAAAGTAATGTCTTTGCTTTTCAATATGCTGTCTAAGTTGGTCATAACTTTCCTTCCAAGGAGTAAGTGTCTTTTAATTTCATAGCTGCAATCACCACCTGCAGTGATTTTGGAGCCCAGAAAAATAAAGTCTGACACTGTTTCCACTGTTTCCCCATCTATTTCCCATGAAGTGATGGGACCAGATGCCATGACCTTAGTTTTCTGAATGTTGAGCTTTAAGCCAACGTTTTCACTCTCCTCTTTCACTTTCATCAAGAGGCTCTTTAGTTTCTCTTCACTTTCTGCCATAAGGGTGGTGTCATCTGTTTTTCTGAGGTTATTGATATTTCTCCCGGTAATCTTGATTTCAGCTTGTGCTTCTTCCAGCCCAGCGTTTCTCATGATGTACTCTGCATATAAGTTAAATAAGCAGGGTGACAATGTACAGCCTTGACGTACTCCTTTTCCTATTTGGAACCAGTCTATTGTTCCATGCCCACGTCTAACTGTTGCTTCCTGATTTGCATACAGGTTTCTCAAGAGACAGGTCAGATGGTCTGGAATTCCATTTTCCACAGTTTATTGTGATCCACACAGTCAAAGGCTTTGGCATAGTCAATAAAGCAGTAGTAGATGTTTTTCTGGAACTCTTGCTTTTTTGATGATCCAATGGATGTTGGCAATTTGATCTCAGGTTCCTCTGCCTTTTCTATATCCACCTGGAACATCTGGAAATTCATGGTTCATGTATTGCTGAAGCCTGGCTTGGAGAATTTTGAGCATTACTGTACTAGCATGTGAGGTGAGTGCAATTGTGCAGTAGTTTGAGCATTCTTTGGCCTTGCCTTTCTTTGCGATTAGAATGAAAACTGACCTTTTCCAGTCCTGTAGCCACTGCTGAGTTTTCCAAATTTGCTGACATATTGAGTGCAGCACTTTCACAGCATCATTTTTTTCAGGACTTGAAATAGCTCAACTGGAATTCCATCACCTCCACTAGCTTTGTTCGTAGTGATGCTTCCTAAGGCCCGCTTGACTTCACATTCCAGGATGTCTGGCTCTAGGTGAGTGATCACACCATCGTGGTTATCTAGGTCGTGAAGATCTTTTCTACAGTTCTTGTGGTTATTCTTTCCACCTCTTCTTAATATCACCTGCTTCTGTTAGGTCCATACCATTTCTGTTTTTCATTGAGCCCATCTTTGCATGAAATGTTCCTTTGGTATCTCTGATTTTCTTGAAGAGATCTCTAGTCTTTCCCATTCTGTTGTTTTCCTCTATTTCTTTGCATTGGTCACTGAAGAAGGCTTTCTTATCTCTCCTTGCTATTCTTTGGAACTCTGCATTCATATGGGAACATCTTTCCTTTTCTCCTTTGCTTTTTGCTTGTCTTCTTTTCACAGCTATTTGTAAGGCCTCCTCAGACAGCCATTTTGCTTTTTTGCATTTCTTTTCCATGAGGCGGTCTTAATCCCTGTCTCCTCTGCAGTGTCACGAACCTCCGTCCATAGTTCATCAGGCAGGTCTCATCTTATCCCTTCCCCTACCCTCATGCTTCCCCTGAACACATTATAGAAAACACCTTTTTTTTTTTGGTCTGTCTTTAAGCTCTTGATTGAGAATTGAAACATTTTGTTTCAGGTTCTCTATAATTAAATACAAGAAACTTTCACTTCAAATAGCACTTCTTATTTAGAGAGCAAGAGCAGTGCATAAATGGATATATATATATATATATATACACACACACACACACACACACACACACACACACTATACGTGTATGTGCCACTTCTGTTTTCTGTTATTTGAGTTCTTAAACAAAATGCTATTTATCTTTATACATAGTTTCACTTTGTCCAGCAACTCAATTTTCTGAAACACTCATTGGTTCTACTTGATGAGAGAAAAAGAACAAAGGAGGGAAAGAAACATGTGGTTGAAAAACCAGAATGAAAGCCCTAGCTTCACCTTTATCACCATGTGACCTTTACTGAGTGTTCACACCCTCATGTGTTAATGAAAAGCAGTATCCACATCACAGGGTTGATTAAGTTAAATCACTTAGAAAGTCCTTAGTAGAAGGGCATTTCTGCTTTTTACAGTGATTATAAAGTTGGAGAACTTTGCAGCAGTTATAAAAGATGCAAGACCATCCCTAGCGGCCATTGTTTCTTCTGTCACTGACTATCTTTTTAAGAGACTAGAAGTTTAGCATTAGCCCTCCCTTGGGTTTCTGAGAAAGCTGGTTTTCCTGAGAACCCAAGGCTGATTCACAGTTCTACAACTTGTGAACCAAATGCACCATCCAAGATTGCATAAGTCCAATTGGTGAAGTAGTATTAGTCACTCAAGCATCCCATCATCCTTTGGATATTTGCCCATTCTTAAATCTTCCCGTACGCATACTTACCTATCCTTTATCTAACCTCTTCAGGGTGCCTTTATGTTGCCTAAATTAATGAAGACTCTATCAATTTTTAAAGTGGCTCATTGATACACTTAACTGTTCTCCTCTTGTATTCCTATTTTCAGGTCATCTTTGAATTACTATGTACTCAAAAGCCTTTAATTTCCCTTTACTTTTATTCTAATGCCTTTGATCTCCTGGCATTACTCCCCATTACCCAAAAGTATTTTTACCTGCTGCTGGTAGGTTTATACTATTCAAGTCACCATCTCCCAATACTGCAGTCCCCTCGGATGACCTCTTTGCTTCTGGCCACTCTCTTCAATCATACTGTCACCCAAAGACTACTCCTCAAGCCCTGAAACCTTCTTGCCACTTCAGTCCTGCTAAACTTCTCCTCCTCAAGCTTCCTACAAATCTTGGAAACAGTACCACATAGCTTCATCCTCAGTTATTTACTGTGCTGTGCTGTGCTTAGTTGCTGAGTCGTGTCTGACTCCTTGTGACCCCAGGGACCCCATGCAACCCCACCAAGGCTCCTCTGTCCGTTGACATTCTCCAGGCAAGGATAATGGAGTGGGTTGCCTTGCCCTCCTCCAGGGGACCTTCCCAACCCAGGGATCAAACCCAGGTCTCCCACGTTACAGGTTCATTCTTTACCGTCTGAGCCACCAGGGAAGCCTCAGTTACCTACTACTTTGTCTTTATTGTTTTACTGTCTCATACCCATCTTATCTCTCCAGCTACATTATAAACTCTTTGAGGCAGGAGTCATAAATGTATGTGTCTCACATCCCTCCTAGCATATGGTAGGAAATGTTAATGGCCTCTGTGGCTTGCCTGGCCTGGTAATTCATTATAAAAGTCATAGTATCTATACCAGTGGAGGAAATTGCAGGTGTGTAGGAAATACGTGGGAGAGGGACAACTTGGCCCTCAACTCCATCCATGTAAGCCATGACCTCTTCTTTCCTAATAGAGGTCAGCCCTGGATGCAAACTGACATTTCTATGGCTCTAAGAATCACCAGAAATTAAGTCAGTGCTATATATCACTGGACGTTTCCTAGAAGAGGTGAGATTCACTTGACTGATATAGAGTGATGACTCAGCTATCTAGACTGTGATAACTGAACAAATGACTCCAGAGTAATGATTTCCATGGACACAGAAATGTACGCCTAAATTTAAAGCATCATAATCTTTTGTATTTTAACCATTTGATGAAAACTTATGCTACATTCTAGAATACAGGATATACTTCTCTGTTTTCTCAAATAGGCCAACATGGACTTGATTTAGCAATGAGAGCATCATCTCTTAAATGCTTTATACACAACTTTTATCAGCAGAAGAGAGTGAACATTTGTTTCCAAGTAAATAAGCATGAAATGCCCCATTTTTATCTTACATTATTATCTAAATTTTGCATTCAATAATGTATCTTTGTTTAAAAGAGAAGTTTGTTCTTTAATTTAATCAGTGGTTTCCTAACACTGGATCGTAGATTTGACAAAGTATTCACTCTGCCAAATGACCTCTTGTGGATAGGTTTATGTCTCTCCTATTTGGTTAATGTTACAATACCCTTTCTTTATAAAATGATAT
The DNA here is from genome assembly GCA_007570785.1 of Antilocapra americana. Lineage (NCBI taxonomy): Eukaryota > Metazoa > Chordata > Mammalia > Artiodactyla > Antilocapridae > Antilocapra > Antilocapra americana. The sequence continues at coordinate 2,647,989 of ML661902.1, forward strand.
TGATGAATGCCCTTTAATTGATGAAAAACACAGAACCACTCCACTTGTATTTTACTTGTCCAAAATATTAAAAAAATGGATCTACTGTTTTACTTTACCATGAAGTCTAAAAAGAAAATTTAAAAATCCAGAGGTATGACCCATGTTTACTCTATTTATTATAGCATGCCCCAAAATTATGTATCTTTGTGAACCTCCATTTAGTAGCCACTCAGGAAAGCAGTGACATTCTCAAGGGCTGCAGACGTAGGTTGGTTTCTGGCCCCGCACTGAACATTCTAGACTTCTATACTTGCCATTTGTTGTCACTTCCTACCAAACCATATGTTATCTATATATTTCCTTTCAGATAGCTAATGTAAAAGTCTATCTCACATTTATATTGCTTCTTATACTTCCTTATAGCTGGGACAACGGATTAGCAAAAGTTTTATATCAAATATAAAAATTAGATTAAATATATCTGAGTGGATGTCCAAAGAATTCTCCTATGAATAATTGTGTGAGTGTTAGTATGTGGACATTATGTCCTTTTTGGCTACTGGGAACTCTCTTTTTCTCTGTTCTGTGTTTTTGCCTGCATTACAGATGAATGAGGTTTCTGGAAACCAAATTCTGATTAGAAGAATTTCTACTCAACTCAAATAACAGAATAGACAATAAATATCTCACATATCTCAGCAACCATGTTTTTGTCTGTTGCTCTATTAAAAAGTCAATCCCAAAATGTAGTGGCATGTGATGATAGACATTTATTCTCAGGCTCACAGGCTCTAGGTCAGCTAGGATTCAGCTCATCTAAGCTGGGCTAAGTAAGGGACTTTGCTCCAAGTTTTGAGTCTGACTGAATGTGACTCCTCATAGAGGCTGAGCTCAATTCTGTTCCATGTATATTCTTTCTGGGATCCAGGCTGAAAGAGCAAGTGGCTACCAAGGGATGCTCTTCTCATAGTGATGCACAAGAGGGCAGGCCCATCTATAATAAGCACATTTGAAGCCTTTGCATCCCTTCGGCCAAAGCAAGTCACGTGACAGAGTCCCAGAGTCAAAGGCAGGAAATTTTCTTCACCTACCATGAGGTTATGTCAAAGGTGTGGATGTATAATGCCTCTACAGGAGAGTAGTGAATTGTGAGAAATTCAATCTACTACAGGCTGGGTGACTTCTGACACAGCCACTAATCACAATGGAATTTCTAGGGGAAAAGAAATTAAAAAACAAACTTTAAGGCAATTTCTGAAAGGGAATAAAAAGTGAGATGTTCAAATATAATTCATTGAATAAAGGATGTGATTAAAGAAATGGAAAGTTGTGCTTCCTAATGTGGCAGTTGCATTAGGATGCGTGTAAAACTGAGTTTGCTATAGGCTGGCTTTATAAGTGATAATTGATTGCAAATTATATTGACAGTTATTGAACATAATTATTCACCACAGGAACCATCCTTAATCAATTAATCAGGGCACAATTCAACTTCCCTTCTTGCACATGACATCAACCAATCTTTTTTGCCTGCTTTGCTTTTTTTCCCCTTTACCTACTTTGTTTACTGCTGTTGAAACAATTTAACAAATTAATTAGATGTTAATTTTTAGCAATAAATGAAACCCTTAAGGTGCTTAAATTGTAAACTCTGCAACAAAACATGTTTATTCCCAAAGATTTACCTCAGACTCTGAGTAAGCACAGATATTCTCCAGAGGTTACATCCAACAAATGATTGGAAGGCCCTCGTCACTGCTACCATCCACGAAAGACATTTCCAAGGTTGTATGTCAAGTCTGTTGTTATTGTGGAATTCCTAAGTTGTGTCCAACTCTTGTGACTCCATGGAGGTCAAGTCTAGCTCTGTTTTATTCAGATTTTAAGAAAATCCTAAATAAAGATATCAAAACCATGTTTTTTTAAAAATCTTCATCTCACCTAATAGTGGAAAGGATACTTCTGCGCAGGCTAAATGATGTAAGGAAACTTACAAGATAAAACTCAGTAGAGAGAAAAGTAATGCCATGGTGACATACAACCAAAGGTTCCTAATGGGATGAGGAATATACAGAATGAGAGAAGAATCTATATGAAAGGAATCTGAATGTTGTGTTTAACATCAACTAACAAAAATCAGCAATGCAACATAACTTAAAAAAAAATAACTGATGAATACTGCATCATATGTAGAGTCCAAAATAAGAAAGGTCATCATTCCTTTAACCTCTGTTATAGTCAGACTTCCGAGTGAGTATTGGGTTTCTTATCAGTGTCATAATTTTCAAAGGAAATTAAAATGCAATCATCTATATACCGTATAGAGCTTTTCCATCTCCAGCTGCAAAGAATATAATCAATCTGACTTCAGTACGGACCATCTGGTGATGTCCATGTGTAGAGACATCTCTTGTGTTGTTGGAAGAGGGTGTTTGCTATGACCAGTGTATTCTCTTGGCAGAACTCTAATAGCCTTTTCCTTGCTTCATTTTGTACTCCAAGGCCGAACTCAGTTCATTTCCAAGGCAAACCATTCTATATCACAGTAATCAAAGTCAGTACCTCAACAGCTAATGCTGGAGAAGTTGAAGTTGAACGGTTCTATGAAGACCTACAAGATCTTCTAGAACTACACCAAAAAAGATGTTGTTTTCATCATACGGGACTGGAATGCAGAAGTCAGAAGATGAGAGATACCTGGAGTAACAGGCAAGTTTGGCCTTGGAGTACAAAATGAAGCAGGGCAAAGTCCAACAGAGTTTTGCCAAGAGACCGCACCTAGTCATAGCAAACACTCTCTTCCAACAACACAAGAGACAACTCTACACATGGACATAACCAGATGGTCAATACCAAAATCAGATTAATTATATTCTTTGTGGCTAAAGATGGAGAAGCTCTATACAGTCAGCAAGAAAAAAAAAAAGACCTGGAGCTGACTGTAGCTCAGATCATGAACTCGTTAATGCAAAATTCATATTTAAATTGAAGAAAGTAAGGAAAACCACTAGACCATTCAGGTATGACCTAAATCAGATCCCCTATGATTATACAGTGGAAGTGACAAATAGATTCAAGGGATTAGATGTGACAGAGTGCCTGAAGAACTGTGGATGGAGGTTCATAACATTGTACAAGAGGTAGTGATCAAAACCATCCCCAAGAAAAAGAAATGCAGAAAAGCAAAATGTTTATCTGAGGAGGCTTTACAAATACCTTAGAAAAGAAAAGAAATGATAGGCAAAGGAGTAAAGGAAAGCTATACCCATCTGAATGCAGAATTCCAGAGAATAGCAAGGAGAGATAAGAAAGCATTCCAAAGTGAACAGTGCAAAGAAAAACTGCAGAATGGGAAAGACTAAAGATCTCTTCAAGAAAATCAGAGATACAATGGTAATATTTCATGCAAAGATGGGCTCAATAAAGTACAGAAACAGTATGGACCTAACAGAAGCAGAAGATATAAGAAGAGGTGGCAAGAATACACAGAAGAACTATATATAAAAGATCTTCATGACCCAGATAGCCATGAAGGTGTGATCACTCACCTAGAGCCAAACATCCTGGGGTGCAAAGTCAAGTGAACCTCAGGAAGCATCACTACAAACAAAGCTAGTGGAGGTGATGGAATTCCAGGTGAGCTATTTCAGATCCTAAAAGATGATGCTGTGAAAGTGCTACACTCAATACGCCAGCAGATTTGGAAAACTCAGCAGTGGCTACAGGACTGGAAAAAGTCAGTATTCATTCTAATCCCAAAGAAGGGCAATGCCAAAGAATGTTCAAACTACCACACTATTGCACACATTTCACATGCTAGCAAGGTCATGCTCAAAATCCTCTAATCTGGGCTTCTACAGTACAGGAACCGAGAACTTCCAGATGTACAAGCTGAGTTTATAAAAGGCAGAGGAATAAGATCAAATTGCAAACATCCACTGAATCATAGAAAAAGCAAAAGAATTCCAGAGAAATATCTACTTCTGCTTCATTGACTACACTAAAGCCTTTGACTGTGTTGATCGCAACAAACTGTGGAAAGTTCTTAAAGAGATGGGAATACCAGCCCACCTTACTTGCCTCCTGAGAAACCTTTATGGAAGTCAAGAAGCAACAGAACATGGAACAACAGACTAGTTCAGAATTGGGAAAGGAGTACATCAAGGCTGTATATTGTCACCCTGCTTATTTAACTTATATGCAGAGTACACCATCCAAACTGCTGGACTGGATGAAGTGCAAGCTGGAATCAATACTACAGGGAGAAATATCAATAATCTCAGATATGCAGATGACACCACCCTTATGGCAGAAAGCGAGAGGGTCTAAAGAGTGAAGAGCTCCTGATGAAAGTGAAAGAGGAAAGTGAAAAAGCTGGCTTAAAACTCAGCATTTAAAAAAGTAAAATCATGACATCTGGTCCCATCATGTCATGGGAAATAGATGGGGAAACAATGGGAACAATGACAGACTTTATTTTATTGGGCTCCAAAATTGCTGTGGACGATGACTGTGGCCATGAAATTAAAAGACGCTTGTTCCTTGGAAGAAAAGCTATGACCAATCTAGACAGCATATTAAAAGCAGAGACTTTACTTTGCCAACGCAGGTCTGTATAGTCAAAGCTATGATTTTTCCAGTAGTGATGTACCGATGTGAGAGTTGGACAATAAAAAAGGCTGAGCACCCAAGAATTGATGCTTTTGAACTGTGGTGTTGGAAAAGACACTTGAGAGTCCCTTGGACTGCAAGGAAGTCAAACCAGTCAGTCCTAAAGGAAATCAGTCCTGAATATTCACTGGAAGGACTGATGCTGAAGCTGAAACTCCAATACTTTGGCCACCTGATGTGAAGAACTGACTTATTAGAAAAGACCATGCTGTTGGGAACAATTGAAGGCAGGAGGAGAAGGGAACGACAGAGAATGAGATGGTTGGATGTCATCATTGCTTCAATGGACGTGAGATTGAGCCAACTCTGGGAGATGGTGAAGGACAGGGAAGCCTGGTGTGCTGCAGTCCATGAGGTCACAAAGAGTTTGACATGACTGAGCGACTGAACAATAACAGCAGTCTATATACAGAGATTTGTGATTAGGGTAGAGGAGTGCTTCAACATGATCACATAAAGAATGATGGAGGGAAAGATATATGTAGGTAGGGAGATGTTAGGAGAGATATGTGTTGCCTTTAAGTATTTTTAAGGTTGGCCTGAGGGGAAAGAGTAAAGATGGATTTGAATACCAACTACAAAATCATGAAAGAAGGTTAATTGACAGAAACTTTAGCAAGGCAGCTGTCAGCTCCATGAATCTTAGATAACCCCTGCCCAAACTCTTTTCTCGTGAAGCTGGCCCTCTGTTAGAGCCAGTCTGTAACCTAAAGTGTATTTCAGCCTCATAGTTCTAGGATTCTGTACAGGAAGAACAGATGTGTCAAATTTGTTATTACACTGAATTTTTTATATTCTTTCTTCTATTGAAAAATCAAGTACATCTTTGCAAAATAAAAATAGAATTTTATTATAGCAGTACAAACATTTTATGCCATTCTTTATAGTTTCATAACTGTGAATATCCAATCAAACTTCATAATTGCTTTCATAAATGCCTAATTAAACTATAAATATTATTAAATATATCCATGTACAATAAGGGATGGAAACATCTGGATGAAAAATGAAAAATTTAAACAAGCAGCTGGATATTTTACCTACACAATGCTAGACACCAAGATATTCAGAAGCATCAAATGGCTGATAGAATTTTGGCATGTCATCTGGATATTTGACTCTATCTTTGACTTTATTTCAGATTACTTTTTAGTTTCTCAGTTTTTCTAATTTGTAATGGGAGTATTTTATACACTCCTCCTACTGAATACCATTTTCCAGTCACAGCTAAAACACTGTTTCTCCTTCCCTGCCAGCTGTCTCTACTCTGACCTTATGCCTTCACTTCATTATCTTACTGGGATATCCAAAATTTGGGGAAAATTATGATAGGGGCTTTTGGAATAAATTCCTTCCCTCTATCCTCTATCCTCTCCTTTATAGCTTGTAGTGATGGTCAGAAATCCAGCCAATCCAATCCAAACTGGCTTCAGAACCCTCCACTGTGAAATGTTCTTCAAACTACCCCCAACCATATCTACCACCCTCAGCATTGCTCTACCTTAGATACCAGTGATCCATTTCCAATTCAGTATCCTCTTTGACCTCAATTTTCAGGGCACTAGCTCTCTTGGTTTGCCTAATGGCCTCTGTCATCAGGGTATGCGGTAAAAATAATCGTGATGAAAATACTAATTCCAATTTAATGAGCACTTCTTAGGTTCAAACATCGCCTTAAGTGACTACATGAATTAATTCATTTAATAGTCAACAACAACCCTATGAGGCAGGTACTGTAATTGCCTTCATTTTGGAGATAAGAGTATTGAGGCAAACAAATTTAACAATTTGCCCGAATTCTCATAGGAATAGCACCTTAGACCCGCTGGTAGAAACCCTCGCAGCCCCTCTCTTTACCATTAGGCTATGCTGCCTCTCTAGCCAGTCTACTCTGATTCCCATCACTCTACCAAAGTTCAGGTGTTCTCAAACTCAAAGAAGGTGGTTCCAGTGGATTCCTTCCGTGTCTCCAGCAGGATCTGAAGCACTGGCTCTTACTAGAAGCTTGTGTGGACTTGGTATCAAGGAGATGACATTTTGTCCTAACTGAGAAATTTGAACAACTGCCTTCCTAGAATAAAAAGTACTTTCCTTTTGCCTGTTCTCATTGTTCTCAGTACAGTATAAACGCAGCATGTAATCTTGTACCATTTAAGTAGTTTTGTGAAGGTTAATCCACATGAACAAAATATTTCATTCATTCATTTAGTAGATGTTTATTCAGCTGTTCTCGGGACTGATGACACAATAATGAACAACACAGACAGATTGCATTCTTCCTGAGGAGACATGATAAGCAAGATAAATATATAACTTATATGGTATGTTAAAAGATGACAAATGCTAAAGAGAATATAACAATGTGAGTTATGAGAGAAAGAGGGGAGTCAAGAAAGACAGTGAGATTATTGGTCTGGATGAATAGAAGGGGACTGATTAAAAACTCCTTGAAGAAAGAATCAGCTGCACATATCCACTTGATAAATAATTAATATGATTTTAAAACAGTAAAATGAGTTGAAATTTCTCTGGAAAGTGTTAAGTATGTGTAAAGCAAAAAATAGGATAATATGAAACTATGTTATTAAAATATAGCATATTTCTCAATTTAAATATGACAGTGATAGTCCCAGTACCCAGTAAATAAAAGAAAGGCTTCATTCTTTCCACAGTGATGTTCAGATAGCAGATACTGAACACAGCATTAAATATTTGCCAGAAAAATCTGATAGTCAGATTTTGATATTTATTAAGTACTTTACATATTGAGTTTAATTAAGGATTTGATTATGAATTCTACCTTGAAGGCATGATTGCTACTTATCTCTTCATTCTTGGGCCAAAGAGAATTATAGATGCTGAATATCTCCCCACTGCATCTATGAAACAGTCATTAGTTTCAAAAGGCATCTCTTTTCTTACTGTTGAAAATTGCCTAGAAAAATTTAACTCATTCAGCTTTTACAGTACTTTTGTAAGGAATACTGGTTGAATTTAATATTATAAGAAGATAGATGAATCATTACAACTAGTTTTCTGATAAATATGCAATTGCCTTTTATTACCCTTTTATTATCACATGTTAGGCTTTTATTCCTGTTAATACTATAAAATATGAGAGGAAAGTAATGCTGATTTCCTATAGGGTATGTATAAAACTCATTACTTATTTAGTATCTTCTTTTCCTAATTTTTTTATTTCTGATATATTGATGGAAAAGCATCATCGTGGAATAGGAGACTCACTCTTTAAAGAACCCCATCATTTGTTAAATATGAATATCATAAAGAGGTGGAAGCCTACTGCAACCCATTTTAGCTCTTAGAAACTTTTGAAACACACTGTTAAGTATATGACAAGGCATATGGTTATTCAACAATAACCTGGGACGTAACTGGTACCTCTTTCCTAAGGAATTGAAATGCTAGAATATCATAAGCTGGCAGTGGATGGCAGTCCCACAATCCCTCAAAAAGTAATGGTGCTCTGCATTTTCCTAATTGAACACCTCCTGTCTTATCCCCTCTCCCTTTCATTCCACCTGGAATGTACTGTTACCTACTCTTAGCCTTGGAAATATTTGGAAACCTTGTTTCCTTTGAAGATACAAGAATGATTAAAGAAGCAACATTCATTTTGTACAGTCAAGTAGTAGGAGTGTAAAACAAACAAGAAGGACTGCCTGCCCTTCTCTCCCTTTGCAAATGATCTGGGGAAACTAACCCAAATGCTAGTAAATTTTAAGAGCATGTGAAATAAATGGCCAAGAAAGCAATGATCAAAATTTAGTTTACTCCAATTACAGCCAATACAAATTTTCAAGCCCTGTACTTAAGTGTGTACCTTTTCAACTTATTTTTTTGCTATACCACTTCATTTCATGTTCAGATAGCCTCCCCAATGATACAACAGGATGGGCTGGCTGATTGTGTTTATTTCTTCCCAGGTCCATACTCGGAGACTTCAGGTTGCTAGTTCAAAATTGACTGTGGTGGGAATATTTACACCTTGGAAATCAGCAAATGTTACAAATCTGGGTTGTGTTTTGTTGCTGGAGAGAGCCAGCTGTTAAACATTTTCCAGCATACTGCTGCTCTTCCCTATGACAGAAATATGATCCTAGTCGATTATGGATAAACTTTGCCTCCATCTCCTTCTCCCGGGAGGAACATTTGCATTCTAAGGTCTTTCTATATTGTTCATGCCTCTGGAAAGAGACGTATCTCTTCCAGCATCTGTCCACTGTGACATCCTCTGACATGTTCATACAATACTATTTAGTCCTCAGCTGACATCTCCTTCCATGGTGGAAACCACCAAAGTATCTCCACTCCACACCCTCTTCTAATTTGCATGCTCCAATCTGCCTTCCATTATAGCATCCCTGTGTCACAATAATGAGGTCCCTGTAGGTTCACCTACTTTCTCTCAACCAATTTCTGCACATCTGTCTCAGAGAACAGGACAGTGTGGCAATTTTATCATGTTATTCTTGGTCATGGAAGTACAAATTCAGATTGACTATCTCAGACTCTTTCAGATCAGGCATGACTTGTCATCACAGACACTCTGTTGCTGCTATATGACATCAGGGGTGTGGAGGAATGCTGGACTTTGTCACTTTTTGAGACTTTACTGGAAGATGAGGCACACATCTCCATCGTTCAGATTGCCAAGTACGTCAAGGGGGTTGATTCCTCTGCCCTGGGACTTTGTCTGAGGTAGTGGCATGAGGCAATGTCCCTTCTCAGTGATGTATAACTCTCTGACTGTCTCTCTAACACTCTGTCTTCCGCACCCCAAAATATGTTTTGATGTCCCCACCTTGCATGGGGAATTGTGGCCACGGGGGAGAAAACAGAGAACCTAGCTTGATAAATATTGTTTCATATCTATATCTATCACATATAACAAGATCTTGACCTGGAGTGTATTAATCCTTGCTTAATTTGGTGAAGAAGGAATAAAGAGAAATTAGATATCCATTCCCATTTCTTTCTTCTACCTTAAAAACCTCATATAAGCATGTCAATTTTTCAAGAATGAAAAAAGACTGTTATTTTATCCATTACCAGTGTCAAAATACAACATGAAAGTTTATCTTTCTAGTTAAAAAAATAAGAAAGGGGTGGATATTTCCTCTGATCTTTCTCCCACATGATTCCTGACCACTTAAGATTTTATTCTGTATTCTGTTCTCAGTATTTGTCCATGGAGTGTCACTTATTAGACAGAGTCAGTCATGACTGTAACCCTGAGTAACCTGTTCTTCCAAAACTATAGCCCAAATGTAACCTCCATTCCTTTCTCAGTATTCCTGCTGGGAGCTATCACGTATTCAAATAGTTTTCCCAATCTCCACATTAATGATTGGTTTCTATAATATTCCTTTTTAAAAGACAGACCTCATCATATTGGAAATAACTGTGTTTTCAGATTTCTCTAATTGTCTTACATGTAATAATAAATATAATTAAAGGATAACAATAAATTATACAATCGCTTGAGTATTAAAATGAGTGGAATCAGTTTTCCTATCAATATTCTTCTTTGAGAATCACATTCAGAACTTACAAACTGCAAATATTTGTTTTTATGAAGGGATAGGTAGTTGGCTAAATATATTTAATATCAGGAATAAATATGAATTAGTAAGAGAGAACTGATTTAGTACCAATCATTTGTCATTGTTTTGAAGGTAAACTAGACAGCTTTTCCCAAGACAAATTTGAATAAAATAAAACCTGCCTCTCTGTCTCTTAGACAAACACTTAAATGTAAATATGCAAAGCAAAGGATCCACTTTCATTTGGGTAAAAATGCTGAAAAAATTATTAAGAATAAGAGTTTATATATCCTATGCCAGGTATCAAATATTTGGTAGCAGCAACAGAGAGTGTAGGCAGACTACAGGAATTTTAAAGGAAGAAGGGTCCACTCTAGGCTAAGATTGTCTACGAAGGTTTCAGAAAGAAGGCGGAATTTGAAGTGGGCTTTTTAATATAGATAGGATTCAGATAGTTGTAGAAGAAATAGGAAGTATATTTTAGTGTAGAGTGGTATTAGCATGATGGGTATACTTAGATGTTTTTGAAAAATAAAAAATGAATGTTATCTAGTTAGCATGAGTAGAATCAAGAAATATGAGACTGAAAGATAGATTGGGATCAGATCCTAGAGGACTTTATATGGCCCAGAGATGTGAACTTCAAAAGACAATATCCAGAAAGTGAAAAGACAACCAAAGTAATGGGAGAAAATATTTGAAAATCATTTTTCTGATGAGTGTCTAATATCCAGAATATACAAAGAACTCATAAAACTCAACAATAAAAAGACAAATAGCTCAATTTAAAAATGAGGAAAGTATTTGAATAGAAACACAATGGCCAATAGAATTAGATTCACAACAGCCAATAAGCACATGAAAAGATGCTAAATATCATTAGGCATTAGGGAAATGCAAGTCAAAACCACTGTAAGAAATCAGTTCACACACTAGGATATCTATGATCAAAAAGACTAATAACAAATATGAGTGAGGATATGGAGAAATCAATACACTGGGTGATAGAAATGTAAAATGGTACACCTGCTATGGAAAACAGTTTGACAGTTCCCCAGAAAGTTAAGGGCTTCCCTGTGGTTCAGTTGGTAAAGAATCTGCCTGCAGTGCAGGAACCCCAGCTCAGTTCCTGGGTTGGGAAGATCCTCTGGAGAAGGGACTGTATGGTTCATGTAATCACAAGAGCTGGACACGACTTAACAACTTTCATTTTCACTTTCAGAAAGCTAAACATATTTATGTTACCATATAGCTTACCAGTATCACACCTAGGAGAAATTATAATGTGTTCACGCAAAATGAAAAACATGTCTAAAAAATAAAAACTTGTACCCAAATGCTCATAGCAGCATTATTCACAATTGCCAAAAGATGGGAACAACCTAAATATCAATCAGGTAAAGATCAGTTCTGTTCAGTTCAGTCACTCAGTCCTTTGTGACTCATTGCGACCCCATGGACTGCAGCACGCCAGTCCTTTCCAACTCCCAGAGTTTGCTCAAACTCATGTCCATTGAGTCGATGATGCCATCCAACCATCTCATCCTCTGTCATACCCTTATTCTCCCGCCTTCAATCTTTCCCAGCATCAGGGTCTTTTCAAATGAGTCAGTTATTCACATAAGGTGGCCAAAGTATTGGAGTTTCAGCTTCAGCATCAGTCCTTCCAGTGAATATTCAGGACTGATTTCCTTTAGATTGGATTGGTTGGATCTTTCTGCAGTCCAAGGGACTCTCAAGAGTCTTCTCCAACACCACAGTTCAAAAGTATCAATTCTTCGGCGCTCAGCTTTCTTTATAGTCCAACTCTTGCATCCATACGTTACTACTGGAAAAACCATAGCTTTGACTAGACAGACATTTGTTGGCAAAGTAATATCTCTGCTTTTTAATATGCTGTCTAGGTTTGTCATAGCTTTTCTGCCAAAGAGTAAGCGTCTTTTAATTTCATGGCTGCAGTCACCACCTGCAGTGATTTTGGAGCCCAAAAAATAAAGTCAAACAGTTTCCCCATCTATCTGCCATGAAGTGATGAAACCAGATGCCATGATCTTAGTTTTCTGAATGTTGAGCTTTAAGCCAACTTTTTCACTCTCCTCTTTCACTTTCATCAAGAGGCTCTTTAGTTCCTCTTCACTTTCTGCCATAAGGGTAATGTCATCTGCATATCTGAGGTTATTGATATTTCTCCAGGCAATCTTGATTCCAGCTTGTGCTTCCTCCAGCCCAGCATTTTTCATGATGTACTCTGCATACAAGTTAAATAAACAGGGTGACAATATACAGCCTTAACATACTCCTTTTCCTATTTGGAACCAATCTGTTGTTCCATGTCCAGTTCTAACTGTTGCTTCCTGACCTGCATACAGGTTTTCAAGAGGCAGGTCAGATGGTCTGGTATTCCCATCTCTTTCAGGATTTTCCACAGTTTGTTGTGATCCACACAGTCAAAGACTTTGGCATAGTCAACAAAGCAGAAATAGATGTTTTTCTGGAACTCTCCTGCTTTTTTGATGATCCAGCAGATGTTGGCAATTTGATCTCTAATTTTCTTGAGATCTCAAGTCTTTCCCATTCTATTGTTTTCCTCCATTTCTTTGCACTGATTACTGAGGAAGGCTTTCTTACCTCTCCTTGCTATTCTTTGGAACTCTGATTTCAAATAGGTATATGTTTTCTTTTCTCCTTTGCCTTTTGCTTCTCTTCTTTTCATAGCTATTTGTAAGGCCTCCTCAGACAACCATTTTGCCTTTTTGCATTTCTTTTTCTTGGGGATGGTTTTGATCACTGCCTCCTGTAAAATGTAAGGAACCTCCATCCATAGTTCTTCAGGCATTCTGTCTATTAGATCTAATCCCTTGAATCTATTTGTCCCTTCCACTGTATAGTCATAAGGGATCTGATTTAGGTCATACCTGAATGGTCTAGTGGTTTTCCCTAATTTATTCAATTTAAGTCTGATTTTGGCAATAAAGAGTTCATGGTCTGAGCCACAGTCAGCTCCCAGCTCCAGGTAAAGATAGAATAAACAAAATATGATATATCCATGCAACAGAATATTATTCATCCATAAAATGGAATGAAATAGTGATATATACTACAATATGAGTAAACCTTACAAACCATTCTAAAGTAAAAGATGCCAGATACAAAAGGCATATGTATTTTATTTTTCTATTTATATTCAAAATGCTCTGAATAAGCCAATCCATAGATAGAAAAGATAGCTTAGTGGTTGCTAGGGGCTCAGAGGCAGGAAAACGACTGTTCACAGGTATGAGTTTTTCTGGGATGGGGGGTGGGTGTTGTAAATGTTCTGAAATTAGATGCTGGTGATGGTTTCACAACTCTGAGAATATACTAGTAACTACTGGATTATCCATTTTAAAATGGAGAATTTTGTGGCACATGAGTTCTATCTCAATAAGAAAAAAAAAAAATTATGTGCTGTATCTTTTAGGCCCTAAGAGCTACTGTGTATTTTTGAGTAAAAGAATAGCGTCTTCACCTTTGCATTTTGAACTGTCTCTTCTTGATCTTGTCCTTTGATCTGCAACATTTTTCTCCATGAGACTGGTTTCTCCTTTTTCTACACAACCTCCACTTTCTTACCCTGTCTTGCTTCCTGAGTCTTGCCATCTGGCATCCAGCTTCACCACATTATTAAAATTTTTCTTTTAAAAATTCCTGGGACTTCCTTGGCTATTCAATGGTTAAGAACCCATGCTTCCACTGCATGGGGCACAACTTCAAACCCTGGTTGGGGAACTAAGATCCTGAATGCCATGAAGTGCAGCCCCCCGAAAACGATTCCTGGCTACTGATCTAGTAGATCAGGTAGATGTTTATTTGTGCTCAGGAAAAATAAATCTTTTTATTTTGTGATCATGATAACCATCTTTTTCTTATCATTCTCTGCTCCTTACCTCTCTGAACACCCTTTTTCTTCCTCCTGCTTCCTAAAGTGAAAGATAACCCCCAAAATGTATTCTTGACCCTTTTAAATTTTCTGGAGCCCTTGATGGTCTTATCCAACCCACAACTTCTGCAGAACTTGGGACTCTTTGTCCCAGCACCTCTCCATAACTCCAGTCTCTTGTTTCTTACTGCTGGCTGCACCTGTCTACCTGTATAAATGAAAAGGCAGCTCAGACTCACCTTGACCTAAACTGCAAGCCTACTTCTGAGTTTTCTCTATAGGTGATGATCATGGTATCTTCACAATTACTCCAGCTCAGAAATCATAGTAACACTCTCTTACTCTTTTTATCAAATAAGTTGCTAAGACCAGTTGATTCTGCATTCATCTCTGTCAGTCCTGTGGCCCATTATCCATTCCCATGGAAAGCAGCCTAATTCAAATATTCACCATGGCTTGACTGGCGTGGCCTACCCTATATCCATGTGTCTTAGCCATCCTTCAACACCTGCTTTAAACACCAGTATCGCCATGATGTCTTCTCCAGCTTCTCTGTCTAGAAGTGTTTTCTCTCTCCTCTCAAGGCTTACTGTGCTCTTTCTACACCCTCACAGTTACAAGAATCCCATAAAACAAGGTGGAGAATCCTCTCTTCCCCATTGCTGGAAGCTCCTGAAGTCAAGAAACAGAACCACTAGAATACAGTTTTTGCAATTTAAATTTTCTACTGCATTGCTTTGTACCCAATTTGTTCCTAAAAGAATTTGAGATGGCTAGTGCCTTATACAAATAAAACCCTCAATAACTGCTTGTTCAATGAACAAATGTTCACATAGTCTTTTTTTGTGCAAGAACTTTTCTCTTAAGCATCACTGATAATTTTCAGCCAGAATTAAGAAGATCCCAAAAAGAAAATATTCAGCACAGACTTGCTTATACATGCAAATAATACCTCATCTAGACTAAGACAGAAATTCATCACTCTGCTTCTTCCATTACCATGAAGTCCTTATCCCTCAAGAGGGAGAAAGCCACTGCCACTGCACCCTCCTTCCTTCCACAGCAGGGAGTTGGTCAGGATGAAATGGGAACTTAAGGCCTCTGAGAATCATCTCCCTCGCCATTCCCTTTCATCTCTCTGTCTCTGAGCATCTCAGTTCCATGCCTCCAATTCCAGTCCCTCAGCCAAGCTCATTCAATCCACTATCCTGCTGAAAATTCTTCTCCAGCCTGAGCCACCACTGGTGCTTTCAGTCCTTAGCACTTCAAGTCCTATGGTCACAGACAGGGGAGGGGATGTTCCTGTCCCTACTTTGGGATTCAGAGAAAGACATTCTAGGGCACTCTGAATGCATTTTTCCCATAGAAATATTTTAAATAAGTTACTTTCTCCATTTCAAATACATTTCACATGTGAGCCAAGAAACTCAGTAACCATTTATTACAATGTTTTCATGGGAAAATGGCTTCTGAGGTTTAAACATGAGTTTACAAATGAAATTAATTGTGGGACTAGCTATTCATACACTAAGAACTGCATTTACCCTTTAACAGAAAGGTATAATTGTTTTCATTTTATTGTTAACTCTAAACTCTGGTCTTTGTTTTGTTATTATCAGTAGCTCAGGAGACTAAATCAGTGCAGTCCAAGAAAGATCCCTCCAGTTGAAATAACTTTCAGAGATGAGATTTGAGAAGCTATGCTTTAGGCTCTTTCAGGTAAAGTGAAAAAGAAGTTTTAGTTGCTTGGTCGTGTCCTACTCTTTCCAATCCCAAGGACTCTAGC
Organism: Antilocapra americana; assembly: GCA_007570785.1. NCBI lineage: Eukaryota > Metazoa > Chordata > Mammalia > Artiodactyla > Antilocapridae > Antilocapra > Antilocapra americana. Next base: position 2,663,914 of record ML661902.1, read on the forward strand.
CTGCCAGGTTCCTCTGTCCGTGGAATTCTCCAGTTAAGAATACTAGAGTGGACTTGTGGACTTTGTGGATGAGGGTAAGGGTGGGATGAGATGGGAGAAGGGCATTGAAGCATGTTAATTGTCATGTGTCTAATCAATCGCCAGCCCAGGATTGATGCTCGGGACTGGTGCAGCGAGATTTCCCGGGGGGGAGGGAGGAGGGAGGGGGGACCCGGAGGGGAAGCATATGTAAACCCATGGTGATATCATGACAATGTATGGCAAAAACAATAATAAAAATAAATAAATAAATAAATTTAAAAAAAAAAAAAAAAAA
>ML661902.1:2664329-2721335 GCA_007570785.1 Antilocapra americana
TTAAAAAAAAAAAAAAAAAAGAATACTAGAGTGGATAGTCATTTCCTTCTCCAGAGGATCTTCCCCACCCACAGATCAAACCTGGGTCTCTTGCATTGTAGGCAGATTCTTTACCATCTGAGCCACCAGTTTAGTCGCTCAGTCGTGTCCGGCTCTGCGACCCCATGGACTGCAGCATGCCAGGCCTCCCTGTCCATCACCAACTCCAAGAGCTTACTCAAAGTCATGTCCATTGTGTCAGTGATGCCATCCAACCATCTTATCCTCTGTCGTCCCCTTTTCCTCCTGCCTTCAATCTTTCCCAGCATCAGGGTATTTTCACATCAGGTGGCCAAAGTATTGGAGTTTTAGCTTCAGTATCTGTCCTTCCAATGAATGTTCAGGAATGATTTCCTTTAGGATTGACTGGTTGGATCTCCTTGCAGTCCAAGGGACTCTCAAGAGTCTTCTCCAACAACATAGTTCAAAAGCATCAATTCTTCAGCACTCAGCTTTCTTTATAATCCAACTCTCACATCTATACATGACTATTGGAAAAACCATAGCTTTGACTAAATGGACCTTTGTTGGTAAAGCACTGTGTCTGCTTTTTAATATGCTGTCTAGGTTGGTCATAGTTTTTCTTCCAAGGAGCAAGCGTCTTTTAATTTCATGGCTGCAGTCACCATCTGCAGTGATTTTTGAGCCCCCCATAATAAAGTCTCTCACTGTTTCCATTGTTTCCTCATCTCTTTGCCATGAAGTGATAGGACTGGATGCCATGATCTTCGGTTTCTGAGCTAGCAGGGAAGCCCCAAACTCTAGTCTTTGTTTTGTTGATATCAGAAGCTTAAAAGACTAAATCAGTATCATCCTAAAAAGATCCCTCCAGTTAAATTAACTTTCAGAGATGAAATTTGGTAAGTTATGCCTTAGGCTCTTTCAGGTAAAGTGAACAAATATTTTGGGTGAAACCCAAATGGATGCTTCATTTTCCAACTAACGTAAATGTGTGAACCTAAGTCAGTCAGGGTATTAATATTAAGATTATGAGAACTTCTTAGCCACCCTTAAGTCTGCTTCAGAATTCTCCCCCTCACCTTAGGAATATGTTATACTGCTAACAACTAAGTGTGATATTGTCACATCAAAATACTTATACTACCTGTGCTTAAGACATAAAGGTGATTATGAATAAGGCTTACAGTTTGCGGTACAGCAGGATGGTACGGAGCAGAAGGTTTGATAATGAGAAATTACAGTTTCCTGCTGTAATTCTTGAGGACCAGAGGGAGGGAATTATTTGCTTTATGCTGGCAGCAATTTCCCTAAACCCTCTGAGATGGCATAGCTCAAGCTGTTGCAAATGTAGACAGCGTTTCTAGTAGCCATAGCTCTTGGTTGGACCAAGATTCCCTGGGATATGAAATATATTGAAAAACCTTTCTAGATAGGATTGATCACTTAATTTGACTGTTTTAGGGGAAATGCTACATAGTCTTCAGTATCTAGCAATTGTTCACAGCTCCCTGGAAGCTTAATAATCACATTTACCATATATGTATGTATTTATATTTATGTATGTCTTAATTAGATGACCTAATCACAGAGATAATCATAAATATGCCATATTAAAAGTACTAGACACTAGTTCCAGAATATGCCTTAGCTTGGCTTTCATATTGTGATACCATAAGCAGCAAGCTCTTCCTCTGAGAAAAAAATATTAAATCTTTAGAAGCAGTTTGTGTTATTTTTGAAAGATAGGTATGGCGACATCACCCATTGCCACCAGTCCTCGTAACAAAACAATCAGAGGCACAAAGAGAACCATCATGTTTAAAAACAGAAAAGCTGATAGCTGGTTTGTTAGCCATATGCTTTATTTTGAGGGGTTAACTTTTGCCTCTCACTTATACTTTTCTCTTTCATGAATGAGCAATTAATTACTTTGCTGCTGTCGCTGTTTCAGCGCTTCAATTTACAATAGCCTTTTGTTTTCTTGCAAACGAAAAGAGCTTTGAAGGATTTCAATCTTCAAAAACACGGAACATTTTCTTTCTCTCTTTATTTCTGAACACAAAAAAGTGTCTATTCTTATGTATATTTAATAACAGGCTTCAAAAAGAGCCTTATTGTGCACCTTAACATGATCTGATTGATTCCTGCAGCTAAGTCAAAGGAACACATACAAATCCAAGTTCTGGGAAACATTTTCTACTTAAAAATTTTTAAAGTGTAAACTTTATAATAAACTCTGGGAGAAAATGTGAATATGTTGTATTTCATTTTAAATACAGTTAAGTGCAGTTTAAGCACAGCCGACTCTTTCCAGTTGATAATGTGACTTGGATAATGAAGTACTTCATCTTAAGTCACAGAAAGTTCAGTGATGTTACAGTTTACAAGTATGTCCTTACTTAAAGATGTTTATCTCTGGAAAACAAGTAATTGTATGTATTTATGTATACGCACATCTGTGTATATATATATATAATCTTCACAAAGTAAAATAAAAGTCTGAGGCATTACCTGGTAGGACTAATGGGTGTTGATAATACCTGAGACATAAATTCCTACTTTTTATCCTTTATTTCTTAAAAACAGATGTGGGTGGGGCAATTAATTTGGGTAGGATAATAACATTTCTAGAATGGTTACAGAATCATCCTAGTTAATTTAATAGTCTAATTATGTGTTAACTGGTATTAATGCATACTTTTGTTTTAACCCATGAAATTAAAAATGTGAGTAATCCAATTAAATGTATAGAAATTTCCATCTTCAGTACAGATGAACTGAACTTGGAATATGTCTTAGTCTTCCTATTAAAATATATATACAGTTCTGACAGAAGTTTACTGATTGTCAGTCACTTCTTTCTCATAATATTGGTGAGAATGCACACACACACACACACACACACACACATGTACACATACCAGTTGATAGTGGACTCTAAGTAAACTCCAGCATGTTGAGAATATACTGTAAGTATCTCAGCTTTGCATTTAATTTTACATTTTACAAGTGCACTATTTGTATTTTTAAATGCTATTATCTTTTTCCTGACCTACTGGAAAACTTAATAAAGCATATCCCCAGCATTTATGTCAAAATTATTTATAAAGTAAGACAACAAGGCCAGGGTTATTTTAACCTGACAACCCATTACCCAGTTAGCTTTTGTCTCTGACAGTCAGATAGCTAGATCTCTAATAGTCAGCACGTGATATCCTGGGCTCTGGAAATACTCTCCACTATTGTTCATATAGTCAAATAGGGATTCAGAGTTAGAGTCATCTTATTATGTGAGGCCCTTGGAGAATATTGGGAATCTAGTTAGGTTAGACAATAACTCAATTCTTTATTTATGATAATCTCTCTGTGCCACCATGTAATTCAGAGCCTCCAATACAGACAATTGGAATTCAAGTAATAAAGATATTCTACATTGTAGGAGATTAGGAGGATTTGGTTACGTCTACCCAAATAATCACATTTCCAGTTTCGTGGTTCTACCTAAATATGAAATACATTGAAACAGACTCAAAAATTAATAAAACATAGTAGACCATTTGAAAGTACCTTATGTTTCGGCTTAAATTCCTGCCTGGGACAATTTATCTCTAGTCTAATTTTTAATATCTGAATGTATTATCCCATCATGACTATAGCATAATTTGTTTAACCAAGACCCTGATGCTAGATATTAGGATATTTCCTATTTTTATAGTAATAGGCAGCTCTTCTGTGACTGTTCATGTAGCTGTACTGTTAAGAGGCATCTTTTAATTTCATAGCTGCAGTCACTGTACTCAGTGATTTTGGAGCCCAAGAAAATAAAATCTGCCACTGTTTCCACTTTTTCCCCATCTATTTGCCATGAAGTGATGCGTCCAGATGCTATGATCTTAGTTTTTTGAATTGAGCTTGAAGCCAGCTTTTTCCCTCTCCTTTTTCACCTTCATCAAGAGGCTCTTTAGTTCCTCCTTGCTTTCTGACATTAGAAGAGGTATCATCTGCATATCTCAGGTTGTTATTTCTCTCGGCAATCTTGATTCCAGCTTGTGATTCATCCAGGTAAGTTCACAGACGTGAAATTATTTTGTCTGTGTGCATTTTAAGGTACTTTATGCATATTGCCATCAAATTACTCAATCCCTATTGGCGATGTCACATTATACTGTAATCCAGTTCAGTTCAGTTGCTCAGTCATATCTGACTCTCTGTGACACCATGGACTGCGGCACACCAGGCCTCCCTGTCCATCACCAACTCCCAGAGCTTTCTCAAATTCATGTCCATTGAGTCAGTGATGCCATCCTACCATCTCATCCTCTGTCATCCCCTTCTCCTCCTGCCTTCAGTCTTTCTCAGCATCAGGGTCTTTTCCAATGAGTCAGTTCTTCGCGTCAGGTGGCCAAAGTACTGAAGCTTCAGCTTCAGCATCTGTCCTTCCAATGAATGTTCAGGACTGATCTCCTTTAGGATGGACTGATTGGATCTCCTTGCAGTCCAAGGGACTCTGAACAGTCTTCTCTAACACCACAGTTCAAAAGCGTCAATTCTTCGGTGCTCAGCTTTCTTAACTCTCACATCCATACATGACTACTGGAAAAACCATAGCTTTGACTAGACAGACATTTGTTGGCAAAGTAATGTCTCTGCTTTTTAATATGCTATCTAGGTTGGTCATAGTTTTTCTTCCAAGGAGCAAACGTCTTTTAATTTCATGGCTGCAGTCACCATCTGCAGTGATTTTGGAGCCCCAAAAATGAAATCTGTCACTGTTTCCATTGTTTCTCCATCTCTTTGCCATGAAGTGATGGGACTGGATGCTATGATCTCAGTTTTCTGAATGTTGAGTTTTAAGCCAGCTTTTTCATTCTCCTCTTTCACTTTCTGCCATAAGGGTGGTATCATCTGCATATCTGAGGTTATTGATATTTCTCCCAGCAATCTTGATTCCAGCTTGTGCTTCATCCAGCCCAGCATTTCTCATGATGTACTCTGCATATAAGTTAAATAAGCAGGGTGACAGTATACAGCCTTGACATACTCCTTTTCCTATTTGGAACCAATCTGTTGTTCCATGTCCAGTTCTAACTGTTGCTTCTTGCCCTGTATACAGATTTCTCAAGAGGCAGGTCAGGTGGTCTGTTATTCCCATCTCTTGAAGAATTTTCCACAGTTTTTTCTAATCCACACAGTCAAAGGCTTTGACATAGTCAACAAAGCAGAAGTTGATGTGTTTCTGGAACTCTCTTGCTTTTTCAATGATCCAGTGCTGCTGCTGCTGCTGCTAAGTTGCTTCAGTTGTGTCAGACTCTGTGCAACCCCATAGATGGCAGCCCACCAGTCTCCTCTGTCCCCAGGATTCTCCAGGCAAGAATACTGGAGTGGGTTGCCATTTCCTTCTGCAATGCACGCATGCATGCTAAGTCGCTTCAGTCATGTCCAACTCTGTGCGACCCTATGGACAGCAGCCCACCAGGCTCCTCTGCCCACAGGATTCTCTAGACAAGAATACTGGAGTGGGTTGCCATTTCCTTCTCCACGATGATACAGTAGATGTTGGCAATTTGATTTCCTCTGCCTTTTCTAGATCTAGCTTGAACATCTGGAAGTTCATGGTTCACATATTGTTGAAGCCTGGCTTGGAGAATTAGAAACCTAATTATATTTTAATTAGGTTTGCATGGTTTGTATCTAGAACTAACCTGCAAGTCCTCAAGAAGAGTTCTAGGTCTTATTTCTTTTCTGTCCTCCAGGTGCCTAACACAGGGACAGAGCTACAACACATGCTTAATTAATCAGTGTTTGTTTACTGATTATCTATATCTTTTCTTCTGAGGTGAGTAAAAAGCACACCATTTAAAAAACAAAAAACACCACCACCTTTTCAGAGTTTCAGCAAAAGCCCTGCTTGTCACAAATTCTGGAGGCCACCATGGGTAATTAGAATCAAATGGGCTACAAAATTAATGGCAGTAGTTCTCACCTGGGCATCATGTTTTTAAATGCAGATTCCTGTGTTCCACTTGCAGAAGAGATTCAGGAAGTTTCAACAGGGGCCCAGGAATCTGGATTTTTATTCATCACCCCTGACCATCATCTTCCCTGACACAGATAGTATATCTGTTCTGTTGTGATAGGCACTGGTCTGTGGAGTCTTTGCCTTGTAATACCAGAACTCTTTAGGTTCTTTCCAGTCCTGAGAATGTATAATGCTTTAAAAGAAACCATAACTAATAAAAACCAACTCAGAGCCCCAATAATTAATCCATAATATTCCATGATCAGTAGAAGGTGCATTGTTGCTCAACTAGCCAGGCTTTCTATTGATTTGGAGAAAGAACAGATGAAACAAGGACGGAAAGTTCATGCTGGTACTTGTCCAAAAAACCAAGTTTTATCCTTGAATGTATTCATAGATGTTAGGAACTGAGTTGGTGGACTTGATTTTGACAGAAAGTAGTAACTGTTATCACTCAGTCTCATTCTGTTTGATCCAGAATGCCTGCAGCCAGGCTGGGACCAGCATCTACTGAGGGTTCTAATATCAAAGCCTGTGAAGGCAGAGCTAAGCAGCTTCCCTGTCTCTTGCTGTTCCTTAATGGGCAGCCCAAAACCAACAGACCCAGGTGAAAGTGAAGAAGGTAGCACTCAGAAAGTTCTTCAAGATCAACAGGGACACCTCAGGAGTCACCTGCAAACTTAGCAGCTGAGATCTGGATGCTGTCGCTTCTGAAAAAGGAGCATACAAAGTGAAAAACCAAATGATACTAGTAAAGCCCCACTCATTTTTTAAAATTGAATTGAAATATAGTTGCTTTGGGCTTCCCTGGTGGCTCTGACAGTGAAGAATCCACTTGCAGTGTGGGAGACCTGGGTTTGATTTCTGGGTTGGGAAGATCCCTGGAGGAGGGGATGGCAGCCCATTCCAGTATTCTTACCTGGAGAATCCCCATGGACGGAGGAGCCTGGTGGGCTACAGTCCATGGGTGGCATCAAAAAGAGTCAAACACGACTGAGCAACTAAGCACAGCACAACACATAACTGTTTTACATATTAACGAGTCTCAAGTGTACAACACAGAGATTCAGGATTTTTACAAACTGTAATCCACCTGAAGGGGAGGGCATGGCAACCTACTCCAGTTTGCTTGCCTAGAGAATCCCATGGACAGAGGAGCCTGGAGGGCTACAGTCCATAGGGTTGTAGAGTCAGACATGACTAAAATGACTTAGGACGCGAAGTTATTGCAAAACAATGGCTATATGTCCCAGTACTGTACAATAGTATACCCTTGTTGCTTATTTATTTTGTAAATAGTAGTTTGTATTTCTTAATTCCCTTGCCCTATATTGTCCCTCCCCGCTTCCCTTTTCCCACTGGTAGCCTTTAGTTTGTTCTTTGTATCTGTGAGTCTCTTTAGATTTTGTTATATTCATTCATTTTATTTTTAGGTTTCAGATATAAGTGAAAATACAGAGCATTTGTCTTTATCTTTCTGACATATTTCACTAAAGCATAATGCCCTTTAGGTTCATTCACATTGTTGTAAGTGGCAGAATTTCATTTGTTTTTATGAATGAGTAATATCCTGTTGTGTGTATGACACACACACAGTCACATGGTCTTCTTTATCCATTCATGTATTGATGGATGCTTAAATTACTTCCATAACTTGGTAATTGTAAATAAGGCTGCTATGAATGTTGGGGGCATGTATCTTTTCTTAATTAGTGTCTTCACTTTCTTCAAATTTATGGGAGTGGAATTGCTGGGTCATATGGTAGCTCTATTTTTAGTTTCTTTGAGGAACCTCAATGCCGTTTTCCACAGTGGCTACACCAATTTACATTCCCACCAGCAGTGTACCAGGATTCTCTTTTCTCCACATCCTTTCCAATATCTGTTGTTTGTAGACTTTTTAATGATGGCCATTCTGACAGTATGAGATGATACTCGTTGTGGTTTTGATTTGCATTTCTCTTGATGGTTAGCAATATTGAGCATCTTTTCATGTGCCTATGTGCTGTGTGCTCAGTCACTCAGTCATGCTCTACTCTTTGGGATCTCATGGCCAGGCTCCTCTGTCCATGAAGGATTCCCAGGCAAGAATAGCAGAGCGGGTTGCCATTTCCTTCTCTAGGGGATCTTCCTGACCCAAGGATCGAACTCGTGTCTCTTGTACCTTCTGCCTTAGCAGGCAGATTCTTGGGCACTGTGCCTATAGGCTACCTGTATATCTTTGGAAAAATCTCTGTTCAGATATTCCACCCATTTTTAATTGGGTTGTTTGGGTGTTTTTTAAATATCGAGTTGTCTGAACTGTGTATATATATATTTATATTAACCTCTTATCAGTAAAAAAAAAACACTCTTAAGCTTGAATGCCAATCAATGTAGTTTTGGCTTATGTAGTCTTTGGCACATTTAAGACTTAGCTCTTCTCAGAATGGTCCCAATTACCCACCTACCCAAGTTTCACGAGAGGAAACGAATGTTACCTTACATCACCCTTCTCTTCTTATATAAAATAAGAATAAGATTGTTGGGAGGAATACACTGGATGACTTAGAATACCTGTTACATAATATAAGGAGTCAGTCATTTTCCTTCTCTTTTCCTCTCTATCTACCCTCATCCCATCCTTGCTCCTAATCTTCATCTTTCTGTGTCTGAATAGGACTGCTAGTTCACATATTTATATGTCTTCCCTTTTAAATAACCAATAATAATTTGTTTAAAAATAATTATACACCAGCATATTTGTTTTGGAGTTTACAATAAAAATATAAATCATGATTCATAAACTAATGAATGTACAGCCTGATAGGAAAGAGCAAACTAACACACATGTAACATCTGGGAAACACTAAAAAATTTAATAAAATTTATTTATTAATTCAATAAATTGTTTAATTAATCAAAATTTAATTTATTAAAATTTATCTGATGGATCAGCTGTAAGTACTATATTGATTCAGAGCAAAAAAGGAATGTATGGGTCTGAATTTCTAGGGAAGACTTCAAGGAGTGGTCAGGGTTTCATGTTGCCTCTGAAATAAAAGCTTTTATGTTTTATTTACTATGTGTCAGTTATTATACTAAACAGAGATAGTATTTAGTACAATAAATTTATCCTTACTTTTACTGCCTTCCTCTTTAGGAAAGTATCGTTCAGTTTGCACAGAGACAAGGACATACAGTTGTAAAGTCTAGGAGACAAGAATGGAAAAGAAGAAACTCTTAAGAGATATGGGGTTTATCTGATGCATTATTTAAGCACATCACTCTACAAATAAGCCCTTCTGAACCCAAACATACCAGGCTTTCTCCATGCTTTCCCACCCAAGATAATTATAGTCTATACCATACCACTTGCACAGTTCAAGTTCTCGTCATTTATTGATAAAGCAAAATAGTCCATAGCATTAGAGTCTAAGAAGCATTCTGTGTAAATCCATGACGAGTTACAGGAGGAATAAGACAATATTTTATTCTTAAAGTTATAGTCAGGGAGTTAACCTGACTTTCCTTGGGCTGTAGGAATGTTGCTGGGAGGAAATGATACAGCATGAGGTGGTGGAAAGCTTACTGCTTTGACGACAAGACATCTGAGTTAAGAGCTCCTCCACTGCTCTGGCTGCTGCCACTTTCTGTGTGACCTTGGATGAATTTTTAATCTTTCTAAATTGGTTTTCTGGTGTATAAATTGAAGGTATAAAAGTAATACTTCTAGTACAGGATATTTGTGAGGATCAAAGGAAACAGTCTCCTTGAACACCTTTTGGAAGTTATAAGGCATTATAGAAATATTCTTGCTATTATGGCTTTTATTACCATTTAAAGAGTTAACTATCTGTACGTCAGATTAATAAATTTAAGTTTGCTTAGAAGGAAATTATTCCTATTAAATATGTGCTTAGCCTTCCTTCATGCATACTAAACTTCAGCTCTACAGGACAAGCTGTCCTTTCCACATAAAGCTTGTTTGTGACTCAAACAGTCAGATCCCTTTGCCTTATGAGGATGTTTAAAACACCTTTATCTCTCCTAGAAAATAGAATTTCAGAAGCTGTTGCTTTTTTCTCCAGGTCTAACTGCTTTTTTGTTATCTATCAAAGAGAGATTATACAGCCGGAAGTATTAGTCTATTGTTGCCTCTTTAAAGCTCTCTTCTCTTCATCATTCCTGGCTTATAATGAAACCAGATGGTGAAACCAAGACTGGAACATCCTTTGGTGTCCAGAAGGAGACCAGTCTGGCCAAAGCATTGTCATTCTTGTCAGCAGCCAGAGTCAAAAACATTTTTATAGTTAATCATCAGGAGTGCCTACTGGCTGTAACAGCCATTTATGCAGTATTTGTCAGCATGAAGGTTCCATCCACACCACAGATGACGCCATGTCGGCAAGAAATGTGTTTCGATATCCTTCAGTAATGAGCTGAGCACATTTTCATGGCTGACTCCCAAAGCAAACAACGATAAAAAAAAAAAAAATTTTGTGCTGGTCCTTTTTCACCAAATTGCGTGGCTACCAATACCTTTCACTGCTTAAAACTAACTCCCTTGGAACAAGTTGTCCTGGAGCATTCATTAAAACATAGGAAGTTAAAGAATTGCAGCAAATTACCACAAATATTTGTTAAAGAAGTTGACCCACCCTAAAATGAACTTTTATTTCAAAAGTTGTGAAGTTGCAGGCTTAGACTCTGAGAAGCCAGGGTAATTTCATGGATGAAAGCCCACCAGCAAATTCCTATCTCTGCCTACATGTCAGAAATCAGCTGTAGCAAGGAGACAGTGAATATGAAAAATAACATACATAATTAGAGTAAAGGCACTGTGGTTTGAAGCTGAAGTAGAGGAGTTTGGGTAGCCACAGAAAGAAATGGCATTGAATAATAATATTTTAAAATATGTCACAGGAGTGAGCTTATCAGGCCTTGTATATAGCTGATGGAAGCTATTCATTTTTCAAGTACTATAGAGAAGCAAATCCGGATATCTGGAGAGGGACATCCAAACAGCTTCGCCACTTTACAGCTGAAGCTTGTCACCATATCAGAGGGACTCAGATGAATATTTCATGTGAAAGGTACAAGTAGAAAATTTTGAAGGAAATGCCTAGGGCAGCAGAACTAAATTGCAATTACACACTACAATATTGCAAGAGGATCTAACACAGATCTAACTTCTCTGTATGATGAAACTATACATGTGCAGTCAGCAAAACAGTGTTAAGGGTGCAAACCATGGAAGTTTCAGGTCATAACTGTTGAATGCTTGCAGAAATTAGGATTCTGTAATACTGAGTTTATCCTCCCTGCCACAACATTTATATCCATGGTGTTTATTACTCATAGTTTTTACACAAAACAAAGTAAGAAAATTTGCTGTACTAACCATAATGTTCTCAGTAGTAGAAGTCAAGATATTTGATAAGATGCAGATTTATTTACTTTGGATTAATAACATTTGAAATGTGATGATCAATGTTATCCTTTTTGTTTTCTTTACAAATATATGAGAAATGATCTGAGATATGTGGTCAGTGTTGGGAGGTTGTGATTTGGTTTGGTTTCTATCCTTTTGAAATCAAGAGTGGTTATTTTCCCATTAGTAAACCCATGGTTAGCATCAGAAATGCTCTTTGTTCTTTTTCTTAATTTTTTACCCAGAGAATATGGTACAATCGTCTTTTAAAGGGGCAGAGGAAATTTAAAATAGACACTAATCAGAAATCTTTAAAACTGTGAAAAGAAATTAGCATGTGCCATTTTAAAGGGGTAACATTTGGAAAAAAAGAAAAAAAAAACAATTTGCAGCAAAAAGGAACCTGAGAAATTTAGTCAGACTTTTGTTTACAAACTATTGTGTTATGCCTTGTCGTCCTGTGGTGAAGCATAAGAAAAATAATATACTACATCTTAAAAAAGCAAACACTGCAGTAGAGAGCAATAACATAGGAGACCGTATTTGGATTTCTTTCTAAGAGCCATTGCCTAATTTAAATGCCTTTTGATTGGCCAGTCATTTTCATTCCCAGGCCAAAATGATTGGAAAAGAGCTTCCTCCAACCCCCCACCTTAGTTGTTAACTGAGCCAATCAAAAAAAAGACCAGCTTTGAACCTACAAACAGGCTCATACGTTTAAATAAGCATGGCTTTCTAGCTACCCTTTGTTAGATTAGAGAAGAGATGCCTTATTGCATTCCTCAAGGAAAAGTTATTTTGTTTTCTGAAAGATAAGGTGTGCTATAAACAGCTTTTTAATAAATTAAAATGTCATGCAAATCATCCCAGTACTAAAAGATAACAGTATTTCTTTTCATTAACCAAGGAGCTAGTCATTCTGTGTTGGGAGCTGTGTTAGGTTAAAACACGTTGTTCAGAAAGGAGTTTCAGAATTCTGACCTTTTTGCTTCATGTATTATATAAAAAGAGAACTTGAAATCATCTGGGAATAGAAAAAAAAAATGTTTAAAGGGTTCCTGAGATCAGTTTTCTCCTCACATTTATATTAAGAAGCCAATAAAATATAGACTAGATAAAACCAAAGGATCCATATCAGCCTTCACTTGTTATGTAAGGGGCCAGAACCTTACGTAATATACATTTTCTTACTAATTCTTCAAATTTTGAATGCTTTCTGTGATACCAAGGAATACTAGATAATGGAGTTTAAAATGTTTTTAAAAGCTATTTGAATATATGCGGAGTAGTTGAGATATTACTATTTTGTTGGTAGTTTGGTGACATCTAGTGGAAATAGTCATTTGCAGCCTACGGTACTGAGTCAAGTTCAAATCCTATAGCAAAAGGGAATTGTTTAGGACCAAAAACACAGATAAATGATCAAAAACATTTATCTACCATAAGTAATAGGAGTAAAATAAGCAAGTTTAGGTAATCCTTCCAAAGGAAAATAACTTGACATCTATGTCAATTACTATAATATTTTTTCTGACTATGAAACACATGGTTTTTGTAAAGAATTTGGAATGGAAGCACAAGTAAAAAATTATTCATACTCCTTTCACCCACCATTGATAATGTATTAATTTTTCCAGGATTATATATTTTTGTTGGTGTTTTTTTTATAAAATTTTGATATTTCAAACATATAGTTTTATATCCTAATTTTTTAATACTCTGAGCATTTTTTTGCTTGTCATCAGGTATGAAAATTATTTTTTAATTACTAAAAGCAGAGAGCTATAGTGTTACTTATTTTTGAAGTAGGATACTACAAGCTTATAATTTTATGAATTCTATCTGAGGATACAAGAATAATGTAAAAATATGGTTTCAATAAAATTCTTTCATTAATAAGAGTTTCTTTTTTAAGACTATACTATCCATAGAAATGTTTAATGTGTGTTTACACCAGTGTCATTTTATCAAGGACTTACTACATTATCAGACTCTAAGAATATCAAAAATGGATGAGATCCAGACCTTACCTATGAGGAAAAAAATAGTAGGTTAGAATAAAATATTTTTAAATAATAGTATTATAATCAACATAGAGAACTGTAACAAAAGAGGGAGTTATAATCATTAAAGGAAAAGTAAATGGAAGAATCCTCCAAGAAGAGAAGACAACTGTGCAGGACTTTGAAAAACGGATAAGGATGAAGGGTGTTTCATGTAGAGGGGAGCCTGGGCCGAGGCAGGAAGCACAGAATGACCTGTTGTAGGTAGGTATATCTGCAGAAAAGTCATAACAATGTTAGATGTGACTAGAGAGGTGAACAGAAGCAGATGGCTAAGGATCTTTACTGTCTAGGTTATGGAAATCCATTAAAAGTTCTTTTTTAAGGAGAGTTACATGATTACATTAGCATTTTATAAAATCATGCTGACTGAAGAGTGGAAAATGAAAGAGGGAAGGAGACCAACTCGCAGACTGTCACAGCTGTCGTAGACTGTCAGGACAGAGATGGTGATACCTGGACCAGGAAACAGCAGCAAGTTTAGACAGAAAACAGAGAGTTGAAGGCTATTTAAAAAGGGACAAACCACTGAATTTAAATATGCTGGGGGTGGAGATACAGATGTCGAGAATGACTCAGTGACTGGTATCTAGAACAGTACTCAGACCATTGTTAGTTAAGGGGGAAATGTTTGTGATTTTCAAGTTGTGTACTGCCACATAGTTTAGGTAAATCCTAATTTATCTTAACACGTGATATTTAGCAGAGAAAGAGCTATATGCACCTTATAAGGCTGATTCTGTTATTGAATAATTTTCTGTGGCATATAGGTCACAGAAAAGGAAAATTTGTCACGTCCTCACCACCCCAATGATTTTTTTTTCAAATGCCTCTGCTGTAGGCACAGCGTGGTTAACGGCTCTAATTGGCCTCAGCACAGTATCAAGACAGAGGGTGAGAGGAGCGATAAAGAGGTTAGAGCCACAATCAAGGAGATTCAAAAGAAAAACTAATTTCAGCTGTCACAAAGATGTGTCTATATGGAGTGTCATTAGAAAGAGTAAATGACCTGCTGAACTCCCTGGTATTGAGAAGATATTTCTAAAATGCAGAGATCAAAATTATATTATTCAAATGCTGTGTCTGCATGCCTCTGTGCATATACCTCCACACATACAAAGTAAATTGGAGAGAAAGCTTGTAGAGCATGTAATTTGGAGACCTGGATTCCCTGAGCAGTGGTCCACTAGTGATCTAATTCGCAAAGTCAATGAGACCCTTGTATTGTGCTCTTGCTGTGTGCTCGGTTCATCTGCTGCCAGGCAGCTGAGGTTTGCAGCTACCACTGATGGACTGCTCACCTTGAGCAAAGTGCTTTACAAAGATTATCCAGTTTAATCCTTTCAACTAAGAATTTAACCCTATTATGCTTAGGGAGGTTAAGCTATTGCCCAGGGTCACTCAGCCAGTAAGTGGAGAAGCTTGGACTCAACCCCAATTTCCTCCAACTCCAGAACTGTGCCCTTTTTACACTGTCCTAGGTCAGTACTGTTCATTCATTTAAAAAAAAAAAAAATCAGATTCTCCTAAGTCTTATTGTTGTTTACTGCTTTCATGAGCATAATGAACCACACATGCCACCAGCTTTTAAATTCTGAATGTCAACATAGAGCTCCATTCCTGCTTCCAATTTGTGGCTCCACAAGTGCCTTTGCAGTTTTTCTTATTTTGTTTCAGAGCATACAGAGCTGGTGTGTGAGACAGGTGGCAGACGGTTGCTATGGCAATTGCTTGTCATTAATGATAAAGAGTAATTACCGCAGCAAATTTCTGTTTAGCTTGAAAATCTGATTTGCCCTCTCCCCACAGGGGACACAACCCTTTATACCCTTTTTACTCACAATGGCCTATCATCTTGTGTAAGCTCTGCCTGAACCATTCAACTTTGCAGCAGAGAGCTAAGTAAAGCCTGACTTCTTAAAGATTTAGGTAAAGGAAGAGGAAATGAGTCACAGGAAGGGAAAAGCTCAAAAAAATACACTTTCCCCTCCTATACAGACTGTCTAAACTTGTTTTCCCTTAATTAAAGTGTGAAAGAAATAACCTCAAGTATTAAGGCATTTGTGGACCAAGTTCAATGGCTGTTCGAATGGATGCATATGGTTAATTCCTAGATGCCTAAGACTGTAAGTTCAAACAATATTTTTAAACTGACTTAGAGAACATGAAGAAGATGAAGGTATCCCAGAGGAAGTGATTCTGACAAATCTGTGTACTCAGTATTATTTATAAATCTTTCCAAGTCAATAGCCCTTCAACAGACCTTTTGAAAGGGAAACTTTTTTTTAGTATGTCAGGGCAGTGTGGAGTAGAAAGCTTCATTTGTACCTTTTAATTCAGTGCTCTTTATGAGTTTTAGAAGGGAAGTTTCTATCCATAGTACATTAAAGACTGTGGTATGTAAATATCATGAAAAATAATGCCAAAGTAAAAAGCCCAGAAACTGGAACTCAATATAAAATCAAACACCTATATCATCTCTCATCTTACCCCTAAACCTGGGGCCCAAATATTCCTCCCCCTTTTATGTTTCTTTTGAAATGCAGCTCATTATTGCTTGACACATCGGTGATGAATCTGTAGGAATGGTTCTCACCAACACAAAGTCTAGTGATGACCCTCTAGCCTAAGGCCTATTTCTTAATTATCTTTTTTTAATCCAGTTCTCACATTTAATACCTAGCCTGCAGACAAGTGAACAAGCTTTTGATCCAAAATAACAGACTATTCTCCTCAAAAATATATGCTACTCCTTGGAGATTGGGCCAAGATATATGGAATCTTATCCTCTGAGTTTGGGCCATTAATAAGTCTCATAGTTTGCTCTGTGAAAACTTTTTTATGTGGCCACAGTGTAGCTGGATAAGAGGGAGTGAAGCTAGGAAACAACCCAAGGAGTGGCTTACCCATACAGATACAGGAGTGGGAAGAGGGGAGGGTTCACCAGTGTTTATAATCCTCAAAACTGTGGAGGATCACAGAGATTCAAGCACCCTGGAGTCTGTAAGATAATAACCAGGCTCTTAACCTAAGAATAAACATCTCTTTCAATCAAGATAAGATGATTCCTTTCATTTGGAGAGTCTGAAACTGGCAAAAAGATTGGGGGTTATATACAGAAAGCCATGTCCAACTCACCTTTTTCATTTCTGTTCCATCGTATGGAAGATTAAGGGCAGGAAATCTGGAAGAGAATGAAAATTGAGAGCAGAATGGAACTGAATGAGGAGAAAGGAGTCAATAGGGTTTGAGGTACTTGAAAGTGAAAAGTGAAGTCGCTCTGTCATGTCCGACTCTTTGTGACCCCATGGACTGCAGCCTACCAGGCTCCTCTGTCCATGGGATTTTCCAGGCAAGAGAACTGGAGTGGATTGCCATTTCCTTCTCCAGGGGATTTTCCCAACCCAGGGATTGAACCTGGGTCTCCCACACTGCAAACAGACCTTTACCGTCTGAGCCACCAGGGAAGCCACTTGGTATATATTTGTTCAGTCAGGCTGTTACTGCCCTAAAGAGTTGAAAGCCAATTTCCAGGATGGAGGGGGGCATCACCTGTTTTGTTCCCTGATGTATCCCGAATCTCTCAAGCAGTGTCTGGCCCATGGTTAAACTCTCAATGGATATCTGTTATATATATATATATATAAAAATAAAGCTATTTATCTCCATTATCAGGATTAAAGGTTTAAAACCCTTAAAACTTCCTTTGCTTAAATTATAATAACCAGCATAGTTTATCGGGATGTAAATTAGTAATTGGACCATGTGTGCCAGTCACTTCAGTCGTGTCAGAGTCTTTGCAGCCCTATGGACTGTAGCCCACCAGGCTCCTCTGTCCATGGGATTCTCTAGGCAAGAATACTAGAGTGGGTTGCCATCCCCTCCTCTAGGGGACCTTCCTGACCTCACGGATCAAACCCCTGTCTCTTATATCTTCTTATTTTTCAGGCGGGTTCTTTATCACTAGCGCCACCTGGGAAGCCTGTAACTGAACTGTAGCAGAAGTAATAAGAGTAAGCAAATCCAAATAAAAACATGCTGAAAATTTAAAATATGGCCTGATTTCTTACTTGCTTCCAATAATAATATAAGACTTAAGTCTATTGATTTCATCCTTGCAATTTGCTTTTTCAGTTGAGACAAAAGGCACAAATCTTATTGGGCAACGGGATATTCTCTGGGGCCAAGGGATGGGAACTCAGGTGAGAAGTGAAAGTCGCTCAATTGTGTCCAACTCTTTCTGACCCCATGGACTATATAGTCCATGCAATTCTCTAGGTCAGAATACTGGAGTGGGTAGCCTTTCCCTTCTCCAGGGGATATTCCCAACCCAGGGATCAAACCCAGGTCTCCCGCATTGCAGGCAGATTCTTTACCAACTGAGCTATCAGGAAACTATCAGGGGGAACTCAGGAGTCCCTATCAATCAGTAAGAAAGTTCGAGGATCAGAGCTACAAAATATGTTTGTATTTTCAAACTCTGCAACTAAAGATATCTGGAGAGCCCCAAGGAGCTTGGGACAAAGTAGACACAATAATTGCTTCATTTGTCTTCACTCCTCCCCTTTTCTCTCCTCCTTGACAACAGACTGGCTTTGTCAAAGAGGAGGATCATGTGTGAATATTCCTGTTTTTTATATACTTCCTTTCCCTCAACCAGGAGCAAATTCTCTGTCCTCTAGGAGACGCCTGTCAATGACTGGAGTATTTTTGGTTGTAACAATTGGGGTGATGCTACTAGCATGTAATTGATGGAGGCCAGGGATATTGCTATACATCCTAAAGCCGTCTTACAACAAAGAATTATCTGACCCAAAGTGAGAGTAGTTCTAAAGCTGAGAAACAATATTCTCCATTATCTGGCATTCTCACTGTGCCTGGTGCTAATGTTGAATGCCCCTTATGCCTAATTAAATTTATCTTCATAACAATCTCTGAAGTGGACCTTGCATATCTTCATTTTACAGATGAAGACAGTAGAGGCTTACAGAATTTAAGTCATTTGTCCAAGGTCACACAGCCCGTGAGTGACAGAGCCTCTCTCCAAGCCCGTGTAAGCCTGCCTCTGAACCCACATACTGCTGTCTTTCACAATTGCCAGCCTTCCCTTAACAGATCGTTATGTTAGCCATAGACACTACTCACTCCCAGAAAGTGATTCCAGGCAGGGACATAGATACTTCGTTTGTTCACATTTAAAAAGTCATAACCCATGTAATAATAATGTTTCACACAGCCCTTGTTTGTACCAGACACTATTACAAGGGCTTTGCCTCACGTGTATTAACACAAACAATTATTATCAGGTAGGTACTAGTATTGTTCTCTTATAGATGAGGAAACTGAGGTTCACAGAGGGGAAGTGACACAGCCAGTGAGGTACAGAGATGGGATATGGTTCCAAGAAGTTCAGCTTCAGTTTCTGTAGTTCTTAACCATTGTTCTATTTTGCCTGGTAAGCCTACAAAATTGGAGAAGTGGCTGCATAAGCCATTCGGTAGATCGTGCCCCTTTCTCCTTCAGAGTCTGTCCTCCAAGAGCTGCAGCAAGGAACTAATCTTTACTCCCACTGCTGCTCTTTGCAGAGCTGCCAGAACCTCAGTAGATCATGATACTACAAGTAGGAGGATCAGAAATAAACTCCTCTTCAGTTTACTAGTCCCTGAAGGCAAACCAGCACTACCCTCACTTACTGCTTTGAAATTCTCTTTTATTGTTTGCATAAAATTTTCTTTTACTAAGTGTGGGATTCAAAAAGGTTTTCAAATAATTACTACAGTTAGTCTAAATGTAAGAAAGCTAAAAGGAAAACTGTTTGCAATTAGGATTTGCATAATTTCTTTAACACTGCCTAAGTTATCTACATTTGTAGCTAAAAGCAGGGCAGTGTTTGGATGAAACAAAATGAAATCCATCTGCCAAGCTGGTCCTGACCTTCAACATTTCTTTTAAGCCTCTCATCTTGTTATGGGAACCCAAGTAATTAGATACTTGAGCACTTTTTCAGAGAATTGTTTTATATCCTTGCTTATATATCTTAAGTGAACTTTTTAAAAGCAAGAAGGTTAATTTATGAGATTTCAAACATAAATCAGTAGATCTTTTGAATCATTTTCCCTCATAGATGGTCTTCACATTCTCACAAATTTCATCAGAAAAACGCTCAGCTCTTCTCACTCAAAAAAATTCATGTTTTATGGGTACCTATATATAACCATAAATTAACATAAATATATACATCAACTACTGCCAATTAGTATGCATTTACAAGCAACATCCAATAACCCTGATGATGTGAAAGTACATCAGCCATGAAACAACCCTGGGAAATGAATGGGAATCTCAGCAAGTATTTAACTTAAGAGTAGGTGGAGGAAACTCATTACTGGCCTGGCTTGTTGCCTTGTTCTGTTTGAAACCTTGATTACAGAAATAACAAACATGGGATGCTAATTGAGCTGTTTGACCAGTTTCAATAAACAAGCCGGTCTAATTTGGGGAGCAAAGAGAGGGGATAAAATACTACAGGTCTGCTATTCATTTTCTACATTAGTTCTTTGATTCCTTCCTGCTGCAAGAGTTCATGTCTCCAAGGACCTCCAGATCAGCAGAGTAGTGATTCAAGGGTAAAGAGAAAGGAAAACTCGGTGAAAATGTCAACTCAGTGAAGCTTCCTACAAGCTACAGCTTGCAGGCCTTCATGTGATGGCAGCTTATGATTGCAGCCTGTCCTGCTCATGGACTTTCACCTAGTAGCGCATGTTCTAAATCCTGAAGACTGTGTTTAAGTGTAAATAGCCTTGCCTGGCGTAAGCAAGCAAAACTGTTCCTTTAGTTCAGTACACACACAGCTTGAAGGCCAGTGTCCTGGGCTTACCAGTTGTATCTCTACATAAAATGAATGTCAGCAGTACCCTAGTGTATAATATTGTCTATTAGATGGTGCATAAAGGCCTTCACTGTGTGTACATACCATAGCCACACAGAAAACATTACAAAATGAGCCTGCTTTTAGCCCACTGCCTCATACAGTGGTAATTAAGGAGGACTGCTTTTTGATTTGCAACTATTTGCTGTTCTGCAGGAAAAACAGAGCTTAGAGCATCTTGTTCCATTTGTTGTTGCCATGCTTAATCTTCTGATTCATGAGGAATTATTACACCCAGTACCTATGGGGAATTTAATTGTTTGG
Organism: Antilocapra americana; assembly: GCA_007570785.1. Classification (NCBI taxonomy): domain Eukaryota; kingdom Metazoa; phylum Chordata; class Mammalia; order Artiodactyla; family Antilocapridae; genus Antilocapra; species Antilocapra americana. The sequence continues at coordinate 2,685,017 of ML661902.1, forward strand.
CTCCTACTCCTCTGGCAAGTGTAATTATTGGAGGAGGAGGATCTACAGATTAACATTTTTAAAAAGCTTCATCCAAGAAAAAATAAATAAAGGGAGGTGGAGTTTTTTGTAAAACCTCATATTGAGTAACACGCAGGGTTGGAATAGTGCCAGTACTGAGCTTAAGAGAAAACGTCAGTGCCTAAATGGGAGGTCAGCCCAGGGCCACACATCTCAGAAGTTTGATCCCATCACCATTAACTTGGAGATTAGCATCCCTCATCTACTCCTTAAATATTTGTAGATAATTGGGATACATTTGGCATGATGTGTAAAAACATAAAATGAAGTAGTTTTGAATGAATTTGGGATGCAAATGTTTTAAGTCTGTTTCTGTCTGTTTATTAATAAAGTTCTCTTTTTCTGCAAACGTCAAGTAGTAGGAGACCTGTATTTCTCCAATAATTTGGAAGGCAGGAAAGATGTGATATTTTGTGTTGTATGATGATAAACTTTTGGGCACTGCTGAGTAGTTGATGTGCAAACAAATGAATGAGGGCCACCGTGAATACTTTGAGAGCCCCCACCCATACTCCTAGGACCCTCCCATTTTAGCAGCAAACTTCTAGCCACCAATGTCAGGACCTCTGTACCTGAGGACTTTTCCTAGAACTGTGGAAAGCCTCACTGCCTGTAGTAGCAGGCCAGTGATTCTCGGGGGTTGGTGAATTACCACCCCAGCTCCCAGACCCCTCAGGTGGGATAATTTGCAGCAGGTCTTTTACGCCCTTTCCAGAGTTTCACCGTAGGATTAAGCTCCAGGTGCCCACAATGGTAGCTGGCTTAATCCTTTATTGGCCACCTTGCCTTCCTTGAATCGCTTGCCTTCCCCTCTGCAGGCAGGCATTCTCTCCATCTGAACTCTTAGTCTCTGGTTCTACTTTTGGAGAAACCAAATAAAGACAAGTACCTGCCTTCAAAGAGCAGAGTCTGTTGGGGAAAATGAGATTAGAAAAGAACAGGAGAGGAGAGTGGAGAGAAGGGAAGCAGAGAGTAGGGAGGGGAAAGGATAGACTGTGTGGTAAATGTTATCATGTGGGTCAAAGATACTATATGCTAAGAAATGTGATGTTTTCTTTCTTTCTTTTTTTTTTTTTTTTCTAATAAAGTTTTACATGAGTTTCTTTTTTTTTTTAATTTGTTTTTTTATTATTGTTTTTGCCATACATTGTCATGATATCACCATGGGTTTACATATGCTTCCCCTCCGGGTCCCCCCTCCCTCCTCCCTCCCCCCCGGGAAATCTCGCTGCACCAGCCCCCAGCATCAATCCTGGGCTGGCGATTGATTAGACACATGACGATTAACATGCTTCAATGCCCTTCTCCCATATCATCCCACCCTTACCCTCATCCACAAAGTCCACAAGTCTATTCTATACATCTGCGTTCCTTTTGCTGTCTCCCATGTTGGGTTCTCATTACTGTCTTTCTAAATTCCATATATATGTGTTAATATACTGTATTGTTGTTTTTGCTTCTGGCTTACTTCACTCTGGATAATGGGCTCCAGTTTCGTCCATCTGAGTAGAATTGCTTCAAATGAATTTTTTTTTAATGCTGAGTAATATTCCATTGTGTATATGTACCACAGCTTTCTTATCCATTCATCAGTTGATGGGCATCTAGGTTGTTTCCATGTCGTAGCTATTGTAAACAATGCAGCGATGAACATTGGGGTGCACGTGGCTCTTTCAATTCTGGTTTCCTCGGTGTATATGCCCAGCAGTGGGATTGCCGGGTCATATGGCAGGTCTATTTGCAGCTTTTTAAGGAACCTCCACACTGTTTTCCATAGTGGCTGTACTAGTTTGCATTCCCACCAACAGTGTAAGAGGGTTCCCTTTTCTCCACATCCTCTCCAGCATTTATTGCTTGTAGACTTTTGGATGGCAGCCATTCTGACTGGTGTAAAGTGGTACCTCATTGTAGTTTTGATTTGCATTTCTCTGATAATGAGTGATGTTGAACATCTTTTCATGTGTTTGTTAGCCATTTTTATATCTTCTTTGGAGAAATGTCTGTTAAGTTCTTTGGCCCACTTTTTAATTGGGTTGTTTATTTTTCTAGAATGGAGCTGCAGGAGTTGTTTGTAAATTTTTGAGATTAATTGTTTGTCTGTTGCTTCATTGGCTATTATTTTCTCCCATTCTGAAGGCTGTCTTTTCACCTTGCTTATAGTTTCCTTTGTTGTGCAAAAGCTTTTAATTTTAATTAGGTCCCATTTGTTTATTCGTGTTTTTATTTCCAATATTCTGGGAGGTGGGTCATGGAGTATCCCGCTTTGGAGTATAGCAGAGAGTGTTTTACCTATGTTATCCTCTAGGAGTTTTATAGTTTCTGGTCTTATGCTTAGATCTTTAATCCATTTTGAGTTTATCTTTGTGTATGGTGTTAGAATCTTTCTTTCTTTATGGTATATCGTGTCCCTAGGCAAGCCTGTATGATTCATTCATCCAACCAATATTCATTGCATGCCTACTACATATCAGGCAATAACACCAGAACAAATCAAAAAGTCCCAGCTTACATTCTGGTGTGTGTGTGTATATAATCATTCATAAGTCATGTGATAATAAGTGTTGCAAGGAAAAATAAAGCAGAGTATATTAGTCCTCTCAGGTTATCATAAGATACCATAGACTGAGTGGCTTAAACAACAGGAATCTATTTCATACAGTTCTGAAGGCTAGAAGTCCAAGATCAACGTATTTTTAGGCTTGATTTTTGGTGAGGTTTCTCTTCCTGGCTTGTCCTCACATGTTTCTGTGAATGTGGAGAGAAAGAGCTCTGGTGTCTCTTCCTCTTCTTGTAAGGAAGAGGATCCTATAGGATTGAAGCCCCACTCTTATGACTTCATTTTAACCTTCATTATTACCTCTACATAGGCCCTATCTCCAATACCATTATATTGGGGGTTGGGGCATCAATATATGAATTTGATGGGGTATACAACTCAGTCCATAACACAGGGTAAAGGAATAGATAGTAACCATAGAAAGAGTTTATACTGTCCAAACCAATGAGGAATTTAGCCCTAAACTTTATTCAGTATCTGCTTGGAACAGGTAGGCCTGTGCAGTAACTAACTACTATCATTACGTGGATTTTAATATGACAAAATTTATGATCAAGACTCCAAAGTCATATAGAGTGTATTTTATTTTATTTTTTTTTAATTTTCTTTACTTTATTGTGTTGGTTTTGCCATATATTGACATGAATCCGCCAGAGTGTATTTTACTCATACGGAGTAAGATGCTTTCTCCCTCATTTTTGTCTCTATGATATGTCTTAATCATGTAGCTGTGTTTGTGTGCTTAGTTGCTCAGTCATGTCTGACTCTTTGTGACCCTTTGAACCATAGCTGCCAGGCTTCTCTGTCCATGGGATTTTTCAGGCAACAATACTGGAGTGGATTGCCATTTCCTACTCCAGGGAATCTTTCTGGCCCAGAAGTCGAACCTGTGTCTCCTGTATCTCCTGCATTGTGGGTGGATTCTTTATCCACCGAGTCATCAGGGGAGCCCTGTCTTGTAACTGTGAACTCTAAAAAATAAAGTTATGGTACAGAAAGTTTTTAGCTCATAGTAAAAGACAATTTTAAGTCTTTAAGAAACAATGGTCCTAAATAGAAGGAATAAATAAAATGGTGATATGGAAACCCTAAGCCAACCCATAGAGGGGCGGGGGACCCTCAGAACTGCCGTGCCATGTTCTTATGTGCTCAGAGAACTCGTCTTATAGAAAAATAAATTCCCATGTTAATTGCAAGCTGTTTTCCAGAGCTGCCTTCTCTCTCCAGAACATGCTTTGCTCTCCTTCAAACACTTTTCAACCTGACCAAACCAGGGAATCATATATAAACTACAGCCCATGCCTTTAGTATAATTATATGACACAAATAGTAGAGTTTTTATTAATTACCAGGTCTTTTTGCAAAGCCTATCAAATATCAGATGCGATATAATGCTGTAATTGCATCTATGAACCTGTGCAACATTTAGACAATGAGTTCCAGAGGTCAAGGTGTATAATATATATCCCATATATTCCTCTGATGAGCCCAAGAAGTTTAATATGATGTAAAATGAAACTAAGAACAGAACATATGCTTCTCTGCAAAAGATATTAACTTCTCTAGATATTACCAAATACCAGAATGTTGTTTATTTTGAAAGAATCTTATATTAATTGCTTATTTACAATTTTACTCATTGAGATTATGGAAGGATTTGATTCAACATATGCTTGGTTTAACTTCTAGTCAATAATAACTAGTTCAAAAAACTATGTTTTGCAACTGATACTGAGATCAAACCTCAGTTGATATTATCCAGCATTACTTGCTTAGTCATATCAAGAAATGACCTTTTTAATGTAGGAGGGCCACAGGGCTCAATCCCTTTTTCTCTATCTACAATTTTTCATTCTGTCTCTTGGCTTTAAATTCCCTCTGTAGTCCAGTGACTCTCAAGTTTACATCTTCAACACATCCTTCACTCTCGAACTTAGGACTCACATATCCAATTGCCTACTTGAAATACCCACTTGGAATTCTGTTAGCCATCAACAGCTCCAAAATCTGAGCTCCTAATTTTATCCCACCAAACTTCTTCTACCTACAGTCTTACCCATGCCATTTGATGGCAAACTTCATCCTTCCAGTGGCCCAAACCAACAATCTGTCGCTTACATTTTCCTCTTCTCTTTAATCCACCGTATCAAATCTTCATAAAAACAAGATTGGTTCTACCTTCAAAAGATATCCAGAATCCAACCTTTTCTTACCTTCTGTGCTATTATTACTGTGGTCCAAGCCACTAAAATCTCTCTGCCAGATTATTTTGATAGCCTTTCAACTAGTTTCTCTATTTCCACATTTGACCCCCCTCCGTAAAGTCTATTTTCACCACCACAGCCAAAGGAATCCTTTCAAATGTATCAGACATGTCACTCATCTGCTTATCTGACTCTACATAAAATAAGGGCTCTAACACAATCTCCAAGGCTCTAAGTGATCAGGCCTCTAAATTCCTCTTTGACTAACTTCATTCCAGTCACATTGGTCTCCTTGATGTTTTCAAACAGCCTTGGCATATTCTCTCGTTCAGGCTTTGGTACTGCTATGTGTTCTGCCAAAACTGCTCTTGTCCCAGATGCCTGTGTGTCTGACTCCCTCAGCTCCTTCAAACTTTTGCTGAAATGTCACCTTCTCCCTAAAGCGTACCCTCACTAACCTGTTTAAAACTGTAACTCACAATACCCCTTCTCACACAGCCAGTGCCCTTTACTGTGCTCTTTTTTCTTTTATCACCTCCTAGCTAGGAATACTGCACACTTTATTTGTCGTTTACTGTTACCCAGACAGACTACAAGGCCCATGACGATAGCTTTGTTTTGTTCACCACTTCTAATATGGAAACCTAGGACAGTGCTCAACATAATAAATATTTGTTGAATGGATGCAATGTCTTTCTGAATTTCTTTGTCCAGGAAGAATCACTAGGGTTTCATCATAAGAAAAACAAATCAGCAAGGAGAGAGAACTGACTGCAAAACAGTAATAATACATAGTAATAGTAATAATAAAGCCAACTGAATGAATTTTTAATTTTAAAATCCAACAATTTTACGTAATGACATTTTTGTGAGGGAAAAAATATTATCCAAATTTGGAAACAAGCTAAAGGGATGGATGTTCTTTCAGTGCAAGACGCAGCTTGACTTTATATTGCCTAGGTTATTTTACAGCTCTGTGGGGACAGAAGTTAACCTGTAGATATTTTTTCAGCAATTATGCAAATAATTTATGTCCAGCAGACAGATGACCACAAAGATATTTATGACCTTATTGGATATTAAATAATTTTTTATCTAACCCAGAAAAATTTCCTATAGGAAGCTAGCTTCTCACAGCTCTTGGATAAATGTAATATTATGCTGGTCCCCTCATTAATTTATGAGGTGAATAAAATCTTTGACAGGTTTTCATCTTATAAGACATATACAAGACAGTTATGATTTTAGCCTTTTTATTATAATTCATATTTATTTATTTTGCACTAGGCCTTTGTTACTACATGTGGGCTTTCCTTAGTTGCAGCGATCGGGGGCTGCTCTTCATTGTGGTATTCAGGCTTCTCATTGCAGTGGCTTCTCTTATTGTGGAGCACAGGTTCTAGGTGCACAGGTTCAGTAGCTGTGGCTTGAGGGCTCAGTAATTATGGCACGTGGGCTCTGAGGTGCAGGCTCAGGAGTTGTGATGCACAGACTTTGTTGCTCCAAAGCATGTGGGAGCTTTCCAGACCAAGCATCGAACCTATGTACCTTGCATTGGCAGGAGATTCTGAACCACTGAACCGCATGGGGAGTTCTGATTTTAGCCTTTTGGAAAATTCTATTTTAACATATTCAGTGATCAGAAGTCTCTTTCAGTATTTGAGAACAACAGTGAGATATGTTTTTCAGTATTTGAGAACTGCAGTGAGATATCTCAAGAACTTGGAAAAGAGAGAAGTAAGATAATTGACTAGAACATAAAAGAAAATGATACTGTGTTCATTAACACAAAGATCCAATGTGATAAAGTTGTCATTCTTCATAAGTTAATTTATAAATATTTATCAGAACTCAAGCAAAGCATCTTCAAGTTTTTTCTTATTTCCCTTTGTTGTTTGAGTTCTAAAATAAGTCTATGTTCATTTAAAAAAAAAATAAACAAGGTCAGGAAACCAATGAAAGAGAAGAGCTCCAAGAATTAGTCTTACCAAATATTAAATCATATTACAAAGCCTCAATAATTTAAGAGATATGATACCAGTACACAAATAAATAGGTATAATAATGGCACTAATAGAAATAGATACAGATACATAGATCCAGAATTTAGCATAATTTAAAACATCACAAAAATTATACCTCAAATGTGTTGGTAAAAGATGGCTCATTAAATGTTCATATAGAGAGTTGCAGTAAATCTAGGGGAAATAATATGCTGGATTCTTACCTCAGATGACTCAAATGATTTCAAGATTTCATTGTAAAAGTTGAAATCACATGTGTACTAGAAGAAAATCTAGAAGAATTCTTTTATATCCTTAAAGAAAGCCTTTCTAACTATGACTCAAACTCCAGAAACCCATCCCCAAGATAAATGATAAATGTAAAAGTCTTAAAAAGTATGCATGTATTGTGTGTATCCCTCCCACATGTATAACTACACACAAAGTAGAAAGACAAACAAGAAACAGGGAATTATTCACAAGTTATATCATAGATAAAGGGCTAATCATATACATATTTTTAACTCACATAAATCAATTTAAAAAATACAAATATTCCAATAGAAAAACAGGCAAATTATAAGAACAGACCAGCTCATGAAAAAGAAATACAGATAGCTCTTAAATATCTGTCTTTAGGAAAAGAGGAAAATGGTTGCATAGGAAGATCCTGAACTCCTCTCCTCCCACTGATGCAATAAAACTACTACTGTATAAGAAATGGTTTCTTCTGAGAAAAGCCTGAAAACTGGATGAGCAGAGCCTCCACAACCAAGGGATAAAAAGATAGCATTGAAACAAGTAGGAGAGACAGAGACTTGGTCTCACAAAAAAACAACAACAAAAAAACCTCAGGTGCAAGCCATCCACAAATGGGAGGGATTTCAAAAATACAGAGCAAGACATTTGTGTTCCGCATCAGGCATCCAGGCTCTTAGATTTTGCACAGGAGAGACAAGTCCCCAGAAGACATGGCTTTGAAAACCAAAAGGGATTGCATACAAAAACATAAAACTGTAGGGAACAGAGAGCACATCTTTAAATGGCTCATGGGTAGACTCACTTGCCCCAGAACCCAGTGCAAAAACACCAGTTAGATGGGAATTCCCTGGCATTTCAGTGGTTAGGACTTGGCACTTTCATTGCAACAGCCCAAGTTTAATCCTTGATTGGGGAACTAAGATCTTAAAGCATCTTCCAGAGAGGCAGGAACCTAATGGGTTTCTCTATGGGAGGGAGATGCTGCAGCCACCATTTGTGATCTCACTTTGCCTTGCTAGTGCTGGTGGGTGCCTCACAGTGCTGTCCAGCTGAGAACCCTGCCCACCTTCCTGCTACAACTGTGTGCCACAGCTGGACCAGGTGAGTGCCTCACCCACTCCTGCACCGTAGCCAGTGGGTACATGCAACCCACACAGGGTATATACCTCTTGAACTCCCAGCTCTGATGGCAGGGAAGGATTGTTTTCTAGACCCACACACCCTCCCTCCAGGACATCTCCTACACAAAGCTACTTTTTCAAAACTGGGACAAGTAGCTAATTTACCTAATATATAGAAACAAACACAGAGAGACAGACAAACTGAGGGCTATTTTCCAAAGAAAAAAGACCAAACCTCGGAAAAAGACCTTAATGAAAGGGAGGTAAGCCGTATACTAGATAAAGAATTTGAAGTAATGGTCATAAAGGCGCTCACTGAAATCAAGAGATAAGTGTATGAACACAATGAAAACTTCACCCAAGAGATAGAAATATATGAAAGTACCAAATGGAAATTACACAGCTCAAAAAATGTAACTGAACCGGAAAATACACTAGAGGGGTTCAACAACAGACTGGATGAAGCATAAGATGGATTAATGAGCTGGAAGACAAAGCAGTAGAATTTCCCCAGACAGAGCAGCAAAAAGAAAAAAAAGACTTTTAAAAAGAGAAGGTGCCTTAAGGGACCTATGGGACAATATCAGATGGAATAAGATTCACATTATAGGGGCCCCAGAAAGAGAAGAGCGAAAGGACCAGAAAATTTATTTGAGGAAATAGTTGCTGAAAACTTGCCCAATTTGTGGAACAAAACAGACATCCAGACCCTGGAAGCCAAGAGAGTTCTGAAGATGAACTCAAAGAATTCTACACCAAGACATAGTATAATTAAAATGTTGAAAGTTAAACATAAAGAGAGACTCTTAAAAGCAGCAAGAAAAACAGAACAAAAACACTCGTTACATATAAAGGAAACCCATAAGACTATTAGCAGATTTGTGAGTAGAAACTTTATAGGCCAAAAGGGAGTGGCATGGCCTATTCAAAGTACTAAAAGGAAAAAACTTCCAACCAAGGATTCTCTGCATAGGAAGGTTATCATTCATAAATGAAGACTAGATTAAGAATTTTTCAGATAAGCAGAAGCTAAAGGGATTCATCACCACTATACCAGCCTTAGAAGAAATGTTAAAGGCGCTTCTTTAATCTGAAAAATAACGGCACTAATTAGAAACAAGAAAACATACCAAAGTAAAAATCTCACTGAAAAGGTAAATATATAATAAAGGTACTAAACCAGTCAATTATATAGCAAGTAAGAAGGTAAAAAGACAAAAGTAGTAAGATTAAGTAAAACTATCATAGTTAAAGGATGCATAAAATTAAAAAATATATATATGAAAAGTGATTTAAAAAACAAAACATGGTAGGGGAGTAGAAATGTAAAGTTCTGGAATGTTTTCAAATCTAAGTTTTTATCAACTTAGTTCTGGAATGTGTTCAAATTTAAGTTGTTATCAACTTAAAGCAGACTTTTATATACATAAGATGTTATATATGAACCTTTACTGTAACTACAAAGCAAAATTTTTAATACACAAAAGAAAATGAGAAAGGAACCTCAACATAACAGTAAAGAGACCATCAAACTACAAAAGAAGATTGAGAAGAAAAAAAGAAAGAGAGAGGAATTACAGAAACAGCCAGAAAAGAATTAACAAAATGACGATAAGTATCTATCAATAATTACTTTAAATGTAAATGGACTAAGTTCTCATCAAAAAGCTTAGAGTGGCTGAACAGATTTTTATAAGACCTATATATACACTGTCTCAAGCTAACTCAGTCCAAAGCAGGAACTCCTAAGAAGGTAATACTTCCTCAGATCTTAGTGATGCTTTATTGCAACTGTGCAGCTAAGCATGGTTATCATCTTGATTTTACACACTTTCATCAACCTTTTTGGAGAAGGAAATGGCAACCCACTCCAGTATTCTTGCCTGGAGAATCACATGGACAAAGGAGCCTGGTGGGCTACAGTCCATGGGGTCGCAAAGAGTCAGACATGACTGAGCGCCTAACACACACACATATACACTGCCTACAAGAACTCACTTCAGAAGTAAGGACACACATAGACTGAGAGTGAGGAATGTTGAAAGATAGTGCAGATGGTAACAAAAAGAAAACTGGTGTGGCTATACTCATATCAGACAAAATAGACTTTAAAATAAAACCTGTAATAAAAAACAGAAGGAGACATTCAGTTCAGTCCCTCAGTTATGTCCGACTCTTTGCAACCCCATGAATCACAGCATGCCAGGCCTCCCTGTCCATCACCAACTCCCAGAGGCTACCCAAACCCATGTCCATTGAGTCAGTGATGCCATCCAGCCATCTCATTTTTCTGTTGTCCCCTTCTCCTCCTGCCCCCAATCTTTCCCAGCATCAGGGTCTTTTCCAATGAGTCAACTCTTCGCATGAAGTGGCCAAAGTATTGGAGTTTCAGCATCAACATCAGTCCTTCCAAAGAACACCCAGGGCTGATCTCCTTTAGGATGGACTGGTTGGATCTCCTTGCAGTCCAAGGGATTCTCAAGAGTCTTCTCCAACACTACAGTTCAAAAGCATCAGTTCTTCAGAGCTCAGCTTTCTTCACCATCCAACTCTCACATCCATACATGGCTACTGGAAAAACCATAGCCTTGACTAGATGGACCTTTGTTGGCAAAATAATGCCTCTGCTTAGGGAAATGCAAATAAAAACCATATGTGACATATCACTTCAAACCTGTTAGAGTGACTATTATCAGAAACACAAGAAATAACAAGTGTTGGAAAGGGTGTGAAGAAAAGGGGGCCCTTTGTACACTGTTGGTGAGAATGTAAACTTGCAACCACTATGAAAAACAGTGGGGCTTTCCTGGTAGTTCAGCTGGTAAAGAATCGCAGTGCAGGAGACCTGGGTACATTACTCTGCCAACAAAGGTCCATATAGTCAAGGCTATGGTCTTCCCAGTGGTCACATACAGTTGTGAGAGCTGGACTGTAAAGAAGGCAGAATGCCAAAAAAATTGATGCCTTCAAACTGTGGTGCCGGAGAAGACTCCTGAAAGTCCCTGGAGAGCAAGGAGAACAAACCAGTCAATCTTAAGGGAAATCAACCCTGAATATTCACTGGAATGACTGATGCTGCAGCTGAAGCTCCAGTATTTTGGTCATCTGATTCGAATAGATGACTCATTGGAAAAGTCCCTGATGCTGGGAAAGATTGAGGGCAGAAGGAGAAGAGGGCATCTGCAGATGAGATGGCTGGATGACATTACAGATACAGTGAACATGAACTTGGGCACACTCCAGAGAATGGTAAGGGACAGGGAGGCCTGGTGTGCTGCAGTCCATGGGATTGCAAAGAGTCAGACATGACTGGGCAACTGAACAACAATAGCAACATGAAAAACAGTATGGAGATGCCTCCAAAAATTAAGATTAGAACTACCATGTGATCCAGCTGTTCCGCTTCTAGGTATTTATCCAAAGAATACAAAAATTCTAATTCAAAAAGATATGAGAATTCTTATGTTCACTGCAGCATCATTTACAATAGCCAAAATATGGAAACAACCTAATTGATCAATGGATAAAGAAGATGTGATAAATATATCACAGCCATAAAAAAGGATAAAATCTAATTCAGCCATGAAAAAGAATGAAATCTTGCCTTTTGCAACAAGATAGATGAAACTTGAGGGTATTGTATTAAGTGAAATGTCATATTGGTAAAGATAAATATCATTTTATTTCACTCTCACATGGAATCTAAAACAAAACAAAAATAAACTTACAGATACAAGAACAGTTTGGTAGTTACCAGAAGGAAAGATGATGGGAGTAGGAAAAATGGGTGAAGGGGGTCAATTGTATGGTGATAGATAGTAACTAGACCTTTGGTGGTGATTACTTTGTAGTATTATAAAAATATTGAATTACATCATATATCTGAAACATACAATATACCAAACATAAAATGTACTGATTTTACCTCAATAAATAATTTATCTTCAAACCTATGCTTTATAAAATGCTAACTACTAAGTAAAACAATACTGAAATATCATTTTTCACTTATATTTTCCATATCAAATGTCTGCATTTGATAACACATTCACCTGGCAATGTTGTGGAGAAAGAGTCACTCTGTACTAGATGAATATAAATATGTTTAACTCTATTTAGGGATTTTTATGCTCTATGGAGAGTAATTTGGCAACACCTACCACAATTACTTGCATATATCCTTTGACCCAGTAATTCCTTTCTGGAATTTATCCTATAGATATATCTGTATATGTGCAAAATGAAATCTCTGCAAGTTTAATCACAAAACATTACATAGAATGGAAACAACTTAACTGCCTATCAGTGTGACTGGTTAAAATAATAAGACTGTAGTACAGCCAATTCAATAGAACTCTTGGAAACTGTAAAAGAAAAATAAGGATACTGTATGTACCAATGGGCTTACCAGGTGACTCTAGTGGTAAACAATCTGCCTGCCGATGCAGGAGACATAAGAGACATGCGTTCGATCCCTGGCTCAGGAAGATTCCCTGGAGGAGAAGAACATGGCAACCCACTCCAATATTCTTGCCTGGAGAATCCCATGGACAAATGGAGCTTGGCAGGCTACAGTCCATAGCATCACAAAGAGGCAGACACAACTGAAGCGGCTTAGCACTCATGCTCATATGTACCAATATAGAAAGATCTTCAAGATTTCAGTGGAAAAAAGCAAGTGAAAAAAGTGACAAAGTACAAAATGCTAACTTTCAGTGTAAGAAAAAGGAAAAATAAGAACTTATATGTGCAAAAAAGATACTTTGAAAAGATTCACGAAAAACTAGTGACAACAGTTACTAACAGCCATTAACTCTATGACTAAGACCTGCTGCTGCAGGGAACATAATTGACTTATGGTCCTAGCTGCAGATGTTCTGGCTCTATCACTAGGGCTGTACCAATGCTAATTTTCCACATGCTGCTTCCAGACAATGACTGAGCAAATTGGGGTACTAAGTCAAGCCTATCTAGCAAGCCAGGGGTCTCCTGTTATAAGAAACTCCACATTGACCTAGTCAGTCTTTCTTGGAACTCTCTGAATCTCCTCTTACGCAGTCTTCTCCCTCCTTCTGCAAATGATCAAAACTGCACATCTAATCCTAGTTTGGCATCTCCTTCTCAGTGAACCATAGTTACATTTTGAGAGGTGAGAGATGAAGCAGATGTGGAGCCAGAATTATTATTTTTTGAATAGCATTATTTTATCTTCAAATATTAAATTGAAAATTACTCTCTAGCAGGGTTTTTTAAAGTACTATTCTAGTATCTCCTACAGCACAGTCTGGATAAGGAAATGACAACTTACTCCAATGTTCTTGCCTGGAAAATTCCATGGACAAAGGATCCTGGTGGGCTACAGTCCATGGGTTCACAAAGAATCGGCCACGACTAAGTGACTGAGCACAACAGAATCACATGTCCTGTCTACACTTCTGATCCACTGGAAAGACATACCTCTTTGGTATCTAGGAATCTGCATTTTAAAAGTCTCCAAGTGCTAATGTAATGCACAGTTAAGGGACCAGAGGGTTAAATTATGAGATATACATGAACTGGACCAAACTATAGCCAAGTAAAATGAACTGAAGGAATCAGAATGACCACCATACTTACATATCAATTAAATGATGCAGCATATCTAATGCTTGCTCCTTGGAAGAAAAACTGTGACAAGCCTAGGCAGAGTATGAGAAAGTAGAGACATTACCAACAAAGGTCCATATAGTCAAAACTATGGTTTTCCCAGTAGGCATGTATGGAGGTGAGAGTTGGACCATAAAGAAGGCCTAGTGCCGAAGAATTGATGGTTTTGAACTGTGCTGTTGGAGAAGACTCTTGAGAATCCTTTGGACTGCAAGATCAAACTAGTCAACTGATACTTAGGCTGAAGCTCCAATGCTTTGGCCACCTGATGCAAAGAGCCAACTCGTTGGAAAAGACCCTGATGCTGGGAAAGACTGAAGGCAGGAGGAGAAGAGGATGACATGGTTGGATGGCATCACCAACTCAATGGACATGAATTTGAGCAAACTTCAGGAGATGGTAAAGGATAGGAAAGCCTGGCATGCCACAGTCCATGGGGTCACAAAGAGTTGGACACAACTGAGCAACTGAACAACAACAACAACAAAATCTAACAGTAAACATTTGAATTGGAGAGAATTGAGAGACCTAGAAAGAAAGATCAAGCAGCCAAACACCTTTTCCAAGCTTTTTTCCAAGACAAGGGTAACAGTACTCAAAGGACTTCAGGGATCCTGGTCCCACTGATAACACCAACCCCCTGCTAAAAAGTATGGCTCCGAATATCTTCCTGTTGCCATTAAATGTTATATAAAGCAGTGGAAAATTCTGAAGGAGATGGAAATACCAGACCACCTGACCTGCCTCTTGAGAAATCTGTATGCAGGTCAAGAAGCATCAGTTAGAACTGGACATGGAACAACAGACTGGTTCCAAATAGGAAAAGGAGTGTGTCAAGGCTGTATATTGTCACCCTGTTTATTTAACTTATATGCAGAGTACATTATGAGAAATGCTGGGCTGGAAGAAGCACAAGCTGGAATCAAGATTGCTGGGGAAATATCAATAACCTCAGGTATGCAGGTGACACCACCCTTATGGCAGAAAGTGAAGAAGAACTAAAGAGCCTCTTGATGAAAGTGAAAGAGGAGAGTGAAAAAATTGGCTTAAAACTCAACTTTCAGAAAATTAAGATCATGGCATCCGTTCCTATCACTTCATGGCAAATAGATGGGGAAACATTGGAAACAGTGGCTGACTTTATTTTTCTGTGCTCCACAGTCGCTGCAGATGGTGATTGCAGCCATGAAATTAAAAGACACTTACTCCTTGGAAGGAAAGTTATGACCAACCTAGATAGCATATTAAAAAGCAGAGACATTACTTTGCCAACAAACGTCCGTGTAGTCAAGGCTATGGTTTTTCCAGTAGTCATGTATTGATGGGAGAGTTGGACTATAAAGAAAACTGAGCACTGAAGAATTGATGCTTTTAAACTGTGGTATTGGGAAGACTCTTGAGAGTCCCTGGACTGAAAGGAGATCCAACCAGTCCGTCCTAAAGGAGATCAGTCCTGGGTGTTTATTGGAAGGACTGTTGATGCTGAAACTCCAATACTTTGGCCACCTGATGCAAAGAGCTGACTCATTTGGAAAGACCCTGATGCTGGGAAAGATTGGGGGCAGGAGGAGAAGGGGACGACAGAGGATGAGATGGTTGGATGGCATCACCAACTCAATGGACATGGGTTTGGGTAGCCTCTGGGAGTTGGTGATTGACAGGAGGCCTGACCTGCTGTGATTCATGGGGTCGCAAAGAGTCGGACACGACTGGGCAACTGAACTGAACTGAACTTCATTCCATTCATTTAATACTCTACGTCTACCCCAGCAATCCCCACCCTTTATGTCACCAGAGACCAGTTTCATGGTAAAGAGTTTTTCCAAGGACCTTTGGAGGGATGGTTTTTGGATGATTCAAGCACATCATATTTAGTTTGTACTTTATATCTAATCTGATGCTGATGATGATCTGATAGGAGATACTGGTCCATGGCCCAGAGATTGGGGATCCCTGCTCTATCCACAAAGCAACTTCGTAATGATAATTTGGGTTGTCATATACTTCTGCCTATAGGAAGAGATTGACAATTTCTAAAGAAGAAAAGAACTGTATTGTGGGAATCCCTGGAGTGGTCCAGTGGTTAGGACTCAGTACTCTCAGTGCCAGGGGTCCTTTCCAGGTTCAACCCTTGGTTCGGGAACTAAGATCCTGCAAGCCATGTGTCACAGCAAAAAGAGAAAAAAAAAGTTTTCCATTAAAGTATGAAAAACACTGTATTTGACAGTATTTAATTTATTCAAATTATGCCCTTCTTTTTATTCAGTACTCATTTCTAGAAATAGTGTTAATTTTAATTTTCTAATTACTTGACCTGTGATGTTCTAATCAAAATTAACTCTAGACAATCCCTGCCCGTAGCTTTATTGTAGGGCTTCCCAAGTGGCTCGATGGTAAAGAATCCACCTGCCAATGCAGGAGATGCAGGAGGCATAGGTTGGATTCCTAGGTTGGAAAGATCCCCTGGATGAGGAAATAGCAACCCATGCCAGTATCCCATGGACAGAGTGGCCTGGTGAGCTACAGTCCATGGAGTTGCAATGTTATTTTGCCAAAAGAGTAGAAAAAGCCAGGTCTTATTAATTGAAATGCCAGGGATTTCTATTCCTATTAAAGGATGTAAGCCTTAGGTAGTTGGGGTACTAGAACTGTTGATTTAGATGCATGTTATTTTTGATTATCCTGAACCACTGGGATGGGGTCACAAAGAGTTGGCACTATTTTAGAGGATCTCTACTATGGGATATTTAAAATCAAACAACAAGTGATATTTTATTATATAGTGTTCATTCTATGGGCTGCCCTTAGTTAGCTATTGTATTTGCATTGTAATAGCTGCTGCTGCTGTTACTAAGTCACGTCAGTTGCGTCCAACTCTGCATGACCCCATAGACGGCAGCCCACCAGGCTCCTCAGTCCCTGAGATTCTCCAGGCAAGAACACTGGAGTGGGTTGCCATTTCCTTCTCCAATGCATGAAAGTGAAAAGTGAAAGTGAAGTTGCTCAGTCATGTCTGACACTTCGCAACCCCATGGACTGTACCCTACTAGGCTCCTCCATCCATGGGATTTTCCAGGAGAGTACTGGAGTGGGTTGCCATTTCCTTCTCCATGTGATAGCAGATTATACAATTAATGGTCATTTTTCTAGTTGACTTTCCAGAATAACTAGTAAAGTCTAGCTACTCAGCTTTAACTTACAATTCCAACTTTATTCTATTAAAACATTGGTGTTACAATATATTGCTCTGCGATAAAGCAAAAAATGTAATGCTTAATGATTTCTTGGGCCATTACAGCTTCAGAGGCTCTTACCTGACTTTATTTCTTCTACAGGCAAGTGAAGATAAAAAGGATGTGCTTTATTATATAATTGAATTTGGAAAGAGAGAAGGTCAGAGAAGGGAGAGGAAAAGATTTCAGTATACTTTTAAGTATGCTTTTCATTCTGAATATTTAAAATGAAACCCATGATGTGGGATAGAATTCCTATGAAAGTACTGTTCTCATTATGTCTTCAGTTTGTATGCAAGCCTCAGCTGTGTTACTTTTATTGCAGTTTTCAGCAAGAATTCAGGGGAGAATGAAAGGATGGAAACTCAAACAGAATGACTAAACTGTAATACAAAGATAATGAACTCCAATGCAACAGGACAGCAAATTAGAAGGCTGGGAAGTTGTTAGCCATAAAAAAGAAAAGAAAAAGAGCTTTATTTCCACACTTCTGAGGCATTCTTTGGAAACCAGAAAAATCTAGCAATACAGTTAACCCAGTTACTGTCAGTACAAATCTCCTTTCAAAAGAAAGCCAGGCTAACATTTTTAAACAGCAATTATGTTTTATGAAAAGGAAAGAAGGGGGAGTGAGAGGAACAATAAAATCCCCCAAAGCATGATGATGATAAACCAATCAGAAAAGAGTTTAACATCTCCATTTGCCTTAGCTTTTTGAAATTAGCGTTTTCCAGTCTTTAGCACCCTTCTCTTTATCAGACTGACAGAGACCTGGGGGACCTCAGCATTTACCGATGAAGAGATTCATATGCTCAGCCTGAAACTCTTGTTTTCCAAACCAAAGGAAAAACGAAGTAAAACAAAGACCACCCACTTGGTCATGAAACAAGATTGTTTGAGTTACATTTCTTTTATGTTCCTCTCTTCTTGGGTAACTCACCAGGAATCTTGGAGAGGATGGGTCACCTTAGTTTATCATAGGAGAGCTTCCCCACAATGTTTTAATCTTCTAAGTCACTAAATAAAGACCAAGAATCCTCTAGACTTCTGAATTACTGATGTCATGATGCACTGGTGATTGATTACAAGTGCAGCATCCCAAATCAGTAACAAAACAAACTCTAGGATGGCCTTTCAGAGCTGCAAAACCCAAATCAGAGATCTCTATGAATATTCCAAGTGATTTTTTGAAGTTCTCAAAGAATTTTCCTGAAGGAAAAAATCTCAAAATTCATGAGATGATCTTAACACATATTTCAGCTAAGGTTTTAAATCTGATCAAAGACAACTAGTGAAGAAAATTACTTTTTACATTTATTTTCTTCCTGTCAAAAAGGTGTCTTACGAAAATTATTTATGAAACTTCTTTTTTGTTGTTGTTCTAACCCGGCAAGCTAAACATGTTTCATTTATTTTTAAATGAAGTGAAAATTAGCCAGGTGTGTTAGATAAGCTTTCTATACACAGGTCTAAATATTGACAAAGGGAGATGTGTCACTGGAAAAATCATCAGTCTGGTAATTATCACGTTAGCATGTTAAGTGGAAAAAGATGTGAAACTTCCAAATGTGTCAATACAGATTATTTCATTTCCACTAGCTACCAGCTATACTGTGAACCTCAGTTCTTTAATGTACACTGAGCAAGGAATTCAGCTAAAGAAATTTCCCCTCTGTGCTTGGAGGAGGAAAAAAAAAAATTACAAAATCTAGGGTGAAAGCACATATGTTTCTAACTACTCTTCAAATGACCTCAAAGAGAGGAGAGGAATACAACTGATGACTAAGTACCTTTCCTTTCTGTATTTATTTTTGTAAGAACTGTGTCTGCACTTCTCTTTCATTGGGTTATGTGGATGATCCCCATTGTTCTCATTGGTCCCAAGCCCACAGAGCCATTTCAGAAAATCGCAGTGACATTTGCAAACTCAGGTTATATTGCAATAATTACGGTACTAAGAAGATTACCTCAATAATAATTATCTCACTGCACACTTTAGATTCCTATGAATTTGCACTTGAAGATGAGAGTAAGTGCTATTAATTTTTGGTGTCATTAAAAAGAATCAAGTGAATATAAAAGTAAATCCTGGCAGCATTAGAATTCCATCTTTTCATCACTAGGTGATTAAGTAACCAGATAGAACATTAATGTCCCTGGTAAAACTGTTGTGCCTGGATTATAGATCCCCCAAAGACCACCTCAGGAGCCGATTCTGCTGCAAACACATGAGGGTCTTTTATTCAAGCTCAAGCAGGGGCTTCCACCCACACCGACGCAGGGGCTTAAGGTAGGAGAGCCCCGAGTAACAGCAGATAGGCCTTTTTATAGTTTGTGGGGCGGGGTGAGGGGTTTTTCAAAACTTGTAAAACAGCCATTGGTGTACTTTTGTGCGTTGGTTTCTGATAGGTGTATTTAACCACAAACAGCCTCCTGATTGGTGTATTTTTGGAGTTTCCAGGCGCGGGGTGATTGGTCGTGTCTAGGGTGGTGACATGGGGTGAGGGGCTGGACTATTCTGTGGTTTTTCCAGGAACTTGGGTGTTGCCCTTTACTACAAGATGGCGGCTCCTTTTTTTTTTTTTTTAAGATAGAGTCACTTAGGTTCTACAAAACATTTCTAAGCATATCCTGAAAGACACATTTTGGTCCCTTTTTATTCCCTTTTTCTAATTTTTTTAACCCACATTTTTCTTCTTTCTGTTCCCCGAGTGGGGTTTGTGTTTACTAAACCTCTGCTCTATGTCTTGCTTACTATTCAGTGGCCCTTGCCTTCCTGCTAATCACAGCTCTTTTCTGACTTCATCAAACCCAAATACCAGCTATTCAAATTTCCTAAAAACGTGGAGTTAGTTATCTCTGTTCAGAAGTGGTGAATTTGAACTCCCGTTGAGTTTTCAAGATTGCCTTCCCCCCCGCCCCGCCCCGAATATCCATTTGTTTCACATTTGGTTATGAAGATCTAATTACATTGTAATGATTTACTCTTTTACAGTCTTGCCTTTGTCTTTCCGTTTTGCTGAAATTTCTCTTTTAAAAGTCACCAATTATCTGCCTCATCGCAGAATCTGATGACACTGGAAGACATTCATCTTTTTCTACAGGCATGGACCCTGCAGACTCTTTGTTTATCCTTTTTCTTCCTTTCTACACTGTAACACTGCACTCACCTGGCCACTCCTGTTTCTTATTTCTCCCATTTCCAGGAGGCAATCCACAATTCTGTTCTTGGCTTGGACCTTAAAATCTCACTTTCAGCTTCCACCATTTCCATAACAGCTTCAAAACTTCCATTTCTGACCCCAGCCTCTCATCGGTAAGAAGCCACATTTCCAAATGTTTTCTGATAATCCTAAACAAAATGTCTTTCTGGCATTTCAAATTCATAAATAAACTCATCAACCTACGTCTCCAAATAACCTTCTACAACTATCTCTATTAATATGACTACCAAACATCCAGGTCTGAATTCTGTCATCTTGGACTATCAGATTCTCTATTTCCTATAAATTTCTGGGGCATGTGGAGTCTTTCACTTTGATATCTTTCCATCCTGTCACCACCATTCTGGTTCAAATATGTATGTCCTTTGCTTGGACCAGTGGTTCTCAGAGTGAACCAGCAGCATCAGGATCACCTGGAAACATGTTAGAAATAAAAATTCTCAGGCATCCTTGCCCCAGACCTGTTTAATCTGAAACTCTTGTAATGAGGCCAGCAATCTGTTTTAACACTACCTCAAAGTGATTTTGACATGTGCTAAAATTTCTGAACTATATGGCCTGAATTATCACAGATGGCTTGTATTGGCTTTTCTAATCTCAGCCTTTCTTTTTCATGTCCTCCACATGTTATTATTCTAAGAACTACCTTTCTGAAGAATAACTCTGATACATGCCACTGTCTTGGTAAAAAAAAAAAAAAAAACATCTGACTGTGTAGTATCATCAAATAAAAACCAAACTCCTCATGACATATATATGTTGGGGGAGTTTATACTTTCCTCAGTTCTGTCTCGCTGCAGCAAAAATTTGAAGCAACAGACAGACCCAGTGTTACAGCTCAGTTTTATTGGCAGGCAAAGGAAAATACATCCTTGAGGCATGAGAGTGGACCAACCCAAAAGATGCAGAGAGAAGAGAGCTCCCAACTCAATTTTGGCCCCTCTTTTTATGTTTTTTTCTCCTCCTCCTGAGCCTGTCCTGTGTAAATTGGTCTAGCCAGGAGGGCTGTTTGTTTTACCTGAGGTACTCACTCCAGTCCTCGAACTTCCTTTGTTCTATTTTCATGGGTTTTTCCCTTCTTTGTCTTTTTAGTATCACCACTTTGGACTCCTTTTTTCTATTCTAACTACCTAACATGAAGACTTCTTGGGGATTTAAAGTTGTAATCAAACAGAAATGAAATAAGCTCTATCAGGTATCCATGTAAGTAGGTTCTAAAGTCAAATCTGTGTTTCTCTCCTCTTTTACATATTAGCCACTGTTAGGATCCTCCTACCACTTGCAATGTCCTATTTGTTAAAAAGAACCACTAAATAAGGCCAATAAGTGGATGGAAGAGACCAAAAACCCATCACAATGGTATCAAACCCCACCACACTGGTATCACATATGATCTATAGCAAGTACAAAGGGAAATTTTATCTGAACCTCCTTTATCTGACTTAAAAAAAAAGCTTTGTAGAGCTTTACAAGAATGAGCTACCACAGACTGCCTCCCCACCCCTGAGAGGTCTCCAGTCAGGAAGGCACCTGACTGTAGACAGTAGGACATTCCCCCCAAAATGTGTAAACCAGTGTCATCAGAATCTTCCGTCATCTGAAGCCCTAGTTCCCTCCTTCATCCTCCACTTTATTAAGCTGCATAAATCCAACTACCCAGGGATCTGGGCTTCCCATGTGGCACTAGTGGTAAAGAACCCACCTGCCAATGCAAGAGGCATAAGGGACATGGGTTTGATCCCTGGATTGGGATGATCCCTTGAAGGAGGATATGGCAACCTACTTCAGTATTCTTGCCTAGAGAATCCCACGGACAGAGGAGCCTAGTGGGCTATAGTCCATAGGGTTACACAGAGTAGGACACAACTGAGGGACTAACACTCTCACACTTTTAAAATGTCAAGCCTTTAATTACCAGATTGTTTAACAATGCCTCTCCCAAGATATATATGCCAAAGAAACAAAGTACATGACCACACAAAAAAATTTTACACAAATGTTCACAGCAGCATTATTCATGATAACCAAAATCTGAAAGCAAATATAAATGCCTGTTCTCTGGTGAATGGTAAAACCAAATGTGGTAGGTATATTCATACAATTAAATACTATTGAGCAATAAAAATGAATTGACTTCAATACATAATGCAACGTGAATGAACCTTTAAAACAGTATGCTGGGTGAAATAAGCCAAGCACAAAAGACTACATATTATATTGCTCTGTTCATATAAACTTTCCAGAAAAGACAAATTTAAAGAGAGCCCCAAGGCTGGGAAAGATTGACTGCAAATGACATTGAGGAAGCTTTTGTGGTATATGAAAATTATTCTTGAGCTGAATCAGTAATATTTATACCAAATTCTATACATTTGCTTAAAAAAAGTACTGAATTATATACTTACAGTGGGTGAATTTTATGGCATATGTTAAATCGCAATAAAGCTATTTTTAAAACCTAAAACACACACACATTTGCAATCAGCTATGTAACTTATGTATCATAAGTTGTATCTATTTATTCTGCAACAGTGTAAAAAATCACATATTTCATTAAGATTGAAAATAAATATGGAGAAGATTAAACACCTGCAACCAATTCATGTTGATGTATGGCCAAAACCATCTCAATACTGTAATTGGGTATGTTCAGTCACTAAGTCATATCTGTTTGCAACCCCATGGACTGCAGTGCACCAGGCTACCCTGTCCTTCATTATCTCCCAAAGTTTGCTCAAGTTCATGTCCATTAAGTTGGTGATGCTATCTAACCATCTCATTGTCTACACCTCCTTTATTAATTGGAGGATAAACTAATTATCATCCAATTAAAAAAAAAAGCATGGTTATGTCTGGTTGATGCTATTGTTACACAGTTACTTCTCTGTTTAACTGCTATACAAACTAGTATGTCATGCCCATACCTAGATAGCTTATCATCAGTTAGTAGAAATTTTTCCTGCTATAAGTGTTTCAGCCATGGTAGATTAAGAATGTATTAAAGAAAAACATCTACTCCTGCTTTGCTGACTATGCCAAAGCCTTTGACTGTGTGGATCACAACAAACTCTGGAAAATTCTGAAAAAGATGGGCATACCAGAGCACCTGACCTGCCTCTCGAGAAATATGTATGCAAGTAAAGAAGCAACAGTTAGAACTGGACATGGAACAACACACTGGTTTCAAATTGGAAAAGGATTATGTCAAGGCTGTATATTGTCACCCTGCTTATTTAACTTATATGCAGAGTACATCATGAGAAACGCTGGACTGGATGAAGCACAAGCTGGAATCAAGATTGCCAGGAGAAATATTAATAACCTCAGATATGCAGATGCTACCACCCTTATGGCAGAAAGCAGAGAACTAAAGAGCCTCTGATGAAAGTGAAAGAGGAAAGTGAAAAAGTTGGCTTAAAACTCAGCATTCAGAAAATTAAAATCATGGTATCTGGTCCTATCACTTCATGGCAAATAGATGGGGAAACAAGGGAAACAGTGACAGACTTTATTTTAGGGGGCTCCAACATCACAGCAGATGGTGACTGCAGCCATGAATTTAAAAGATTCTCTCTCCTTAGAAGAAAAGTTATGACCAACCTAGACAGCATATTAAAAAGCAGAGATATTACTTTGCCAACAAAGATCTGTTTAGTCAAAGCTATTGTTTTTCTAGTAGTCATGTATGGATGTGAGAGTTGGACTATAAAGAAAGCTGAGCACTGAAGAATTAATGCTTTTGAATGTGGTGTTGGAGAAGACTCTTAAGAGTCCTTTGGACTGCAAGGAGATCCAACCAGTGCATTCTAAAGGAAATCAATCCTGAATATTCATTGGAAGGACTGATGCTGAAGCTAAAACTCCAATACTTTGGCCACCTGATGCGAAGAGCTAACTCATTTGAAAACACCCTGGTGCTGAGAAAGATTGAAGGCAGGAGGAGAAGGGGACGACAGAAGATGAGATGGTTGGATGGCATCCCCTACCCAATGGACATGAGTTTGAGTGTGCTCCAGGTGTTGGTGATAGATGGGGAAGCCTGGCGTGCTGCAGTCAATGGGGTCACAATGAGTCGGCACAACTGAGCAAATGAACTGAACTGAACTGAACTGAGAAGAAAGTCTCTTTTATTTGTGATTATCTCCCTGGAGGAATGTCCTATATATAACCTTTGTGCTTTGCTCTTTGTTCTCTTTCTTCTCTCTTACTACTCCCTTTTCCTTCTGTTCAGAATTTCCATGACATAAGAGAGATAATCAATAGTGTCCCCAAGTTAGAAAAAACAACTCTGCTTTAGCAGTTTCCTTTCCACTGCACCACACTACCAATATGAAGACTAGACACCAGTTGCAGAAATCTAAAAATGTAATCATATAAAATGCATTTTACAGTATTGTGAGATAAAATGACCAAGAGTGCTTACTAAAATTTACATTGTTATCAAGTATATGACTGAGGAGTTTTACTAACTCTTAACAATCAAGAGAGTATTTTGAGTTCAGTATAAAAAGTTATAGAATTTCTATTTCACAATAACAGAGAAATCTTGCTTCTAATGGTGGTCATTGTGGTTGACTTAGCAAGCTGATGTGTCTAAGTCAATTATGATTACCCATTTCTCATTTCAGTGATTGGGGATGGGTACTTGATCCAATCCAGCTATTGAGACACGACAGAAATTGGTTGGGAGTTGCTGGAAAAGCTTTCCTCATACCTAAGAAAAAGTCTCCAGAAAGAAAGGAAAAACAATTCCTCATTTTTCTCTGAAAGTTACTAGATCTGAACAGGAAGCTGAAATTTTTGAAGCCATCCTGTGAATACAAGGGGCTTCCTTAGTGGTTCAGATGGTAAAGAATCTGCCTGCAATGCAGGAGAGCTGCGTTCAGTCTCTAGGTTGGGAAGATCCCCTGGAGAAGGACATAGCAACCCACTCTAGTATTCTTGCCTGGAGAATTCCATGGACAGAGGAATCTAGCAGGCTACAGGCCGTGGGGTTGCAAAGAGTCAGAAAGGAATGAATGACTAACACTTTCACTTTCTTTTTCCTGTGAATATGAAAGGAACCAGTAACCAAGCTCCTTTCCTTGACCTTCTGAACCCTCTGCTAGTCTAGATCCAAACTTGGCCTTCCAGATCCAGCGGTAAAGAGATCAGTCTCAGTAAGAATTCTGTTTAGCCGGTATCCCCCATGCCTCATGTCTCATCACTCTCAATATCTGACCAAAATCCTCATGTCCAAAATAATATCTGATCATCTTAGCCTGCCTTCAGCAAAAATTTTGTTAGATCAATTTAGCCAAGTATTATTCTACCCTCTTTGTAATTTTCCACTAACTCCCTTCCCTGCAGCCCTGCTCTTTGGCTATAAATTCCCACTCTTCCTTATGAATTCAAATTTGAGCCCAATTCTTTACTGAAGTCTCTTTTCCCCTGTTTATATAACCCCTTATTAAAATCTGCCTTTATGGTTTGAACTATTGTCCAGTTTTGGTTTTCCTGGACACCAGTCTCCCCAAGAAGCCAGTGTTGACAGCAGTAGAGCAGGGTGATAAAAGGCACTTGGGTCCTTAGTGACCTCTGTGGGCTGCTAATCATACAGTAACCTGTTTGAGTCAGTTTTTTGCTTTTGTCTTTTAGGGGTTTTTGTTGTGGTAGTGGTGGTTTTGGTTTGGTTTGATTTAGTTTCTGTAACTTCCTGCTCAAAGTGTGTTACAGAGCTTTTCTGTGATAATTGAACCTGAGTATTCCATCCTGGACTGTGATTTTTATAGGCTTGATTATATGGAAGACGTATCATTTCAAAAGAAGGTGGTAAAAGAGAAGAGGCATGGGAAGAAGCATAGAAAGAGGTGGTCCAGGCTGAAGGATGGCTCTGCTTAATCACACGGCGTCATTTTTTCCCCACTCTTTTCAAGAATAAGAACAATATTAGCAAAAGCTCTGAAAACAAGAAAAAGCAAAACAAAGAAATAACAAACTTGTCTATAGCCTGAGGGGGTCCCAGGCCCAGGTTTGAAGCATGTGCAATTTCATATTACCTGGCCAAGCACACCCTGTCATCTCTGTAGGAAATTGCCCCTGATCTCAGCCCTGCAGAGTACCCAAGAAGACTAGCACAGAGCCATTAGAATAGTTCAGAGCCCTTTAAAAATATGTTAAATGCCTTGCCTCTGTAGAACATTTTTAACTTGCTACAGTACTTTCAAATCCATTAGCTAATTGCAATCTTCAAAACAGTGCACTAAGGTAGACATTACCCCCATTTGACGAATGACAAGTGCAGAGTGCATGGAGAAGGTGAAAACGTTTGCTTAAAATAACTCAACCAACTATACTATGAATAGTCCACAGCCTGAGAGTGCTTGCTCAAGAAAGCGTATATTCTCTGACCCTGTTGTAAGTAGGCTCTGCTCAAGATTTCCTAGAGACCAGAGGACTACAGTGTCTGAGTATACTGAATACACACTGAATGACATTTACCTATGTTTAGCCTCTGCTGCATCTAGTTTCTATTTCAGCCTTATCACCTCCAATTTTTTTCACCCTCTGCTCCTGTAGTCCACTCACCATGACCAAATGATGCAAAAATTCTGTGTGGTAAGTGTTTAACATAAAAGCCAGAAAAGTACCTCCTGGGGAAAGGAAGGAGACACCATGGGACCCAGAGATCAGCTACAGTTGAAAAAGATGCATCTTTTGCATTGATCAGACCAAAGAAAAGCAGTAATGACTAACTCGATTCAGTTTTTAAATAGAGTTCAAAAGAAAAGAAAACTGTGAAAAACAAGACTCCAAAATGGAGTCACTAATGGTGAGTTAAACCAAGAGTTAAATAACAGTTTCAGCTCTCCCAGAAATGAAATCTTAAACCAGTGAATCAGGGATTGTCTAATCAGCACTAGTTAGGTAATCTGCCTGATAGACCCCTGCTAGCTCCCCAAAGAAAGTAACCTTGCAAAAACTAGCCTGCCCTTTTCCCCAGTATAACTTCCTTATTCCTGCTCTCTTCTGTCTGTGAAAGTCTTTCATTTTGTACAGTTGCTCAGAACTCCTTTCTACCTGCTAGATTGAATGCTGCCTGGTGATGAATGATTGAATAATGCCCATAAGGTCTTTAAAATGTACTCGGTTGAATGTTTTTTTAATAAAACCTTTATGAAAGGAAAACACACTGTCTTCCTCTGTTACTACACACAGTTACTGTTTGGTTTTCCACACCAAGCAATTTTCCATTTCTCTGTGGATTCCGACTGTGTATCCAACAATTCTATTCTGAGACAATCAACCTGGAATCAGCATCAGATCCCACAAGTTAAGGGCTCAGTCCACAAGACGACCCCCACTTCAGATGCCAATTGCAAGTCTCAGATTGTCAGTGGTACTTCTCACTGACTCATTGGTTATAAATCAGGCTTCCGTAACACTCTCCCGTTTATTTGCTCGAATGGCTCACAGAACTCAGGAAAATAGTTTACTTACTAGATTACCAGTTTGCTATAAAAATACAACTCAGGAACAGCCAGATAGAAGCAACCCACAGAACAAGGTTTGTGGGAAGGTACACGGAGCTTCCATGCCTGTTCCAGGAACACCACCCGCAGCACCTCCATGTGTCCACCAGCCCAGAAGCTCTCCAAACCCCAATTTTAGAGACTCTTATGGAGGATTCACCAAACAGGCATGATCAATTAACAGTCTCTAGCCCCTTTCCCTCCCTAGAGCATGGCAGATAGAGGTTCTAATCATGACTTGATCTTTCTAGTGACCAGCCACGAACCAGGAGCTATCCAGGAGCCCACCAAGGGCCATCTCATTAGAAGAAAAAACATCTCTATCATCCAGGAAATTTAGAGGGATTTAGGAGCACTGGGTCAGGCCCTCTGCCAAAAATGAAATATTAGACAACAGATGCTCATCATATCTTTATTGCTTGAGAAATTACAA
Source organism: Antilocapra americana (assembly GCA_007570785.1). Taxonomy (NCBI): domain Eukaryota; kingdom Metazoa; phylum Chordata; class Mammalia; order Artiodactyla; family Antilocapridae; genus Antilocapra; species Antilocapra americana. The sequence goes on from ML661902.1 coordinate 2,713,270, forward strand.
AGGTTTTAGGAGTTCTGGTCAGGATCTATGGATGAAGACTGAAATGTATATTTCTTACTGTATCACAATAATCACACCTTAACATCACACATTTACAGTGGAGCCAACTGTAGCCCTACCAAAACAGCAAATGAAAGAAAAGGGAAATCGGTCTCTACTTTCTAAAAAAGCTTAAAAATGAAGATCAAAGGACTAAATAGTCAGTTTCAAAATATCTGTTGTTAAATTTAATCTGGTTAAAGGTGAGGCTCCAACTGTTAAGTCCAAGTACTAAAAAAAATTTTGAGTGATTGCCACTACTCTAAATCTGTTCTTTCTTTGATTATTATTATAGCACATACTAGTTTAAAATACTTTTCCCTCAGAGTTTCATTGAACCAAAAAGAATAAAATTTGTATTGGAGAGGATATTTTCCCCCTTTTTTGTGTAATATAAAACCACAATTAAACTGTTCACTCTCCAGGCTTACAGAAGACAGGCATTTTTATTTTTAATAGTACCTTAATAATGTTTTATTATACTGATTCCTATAGGAAATATTTCTTTGCATATTCAGTTGTATGAAGATTTATATAACTTTTTTGCCCTAACCTTTTCATAAGATATTATATAATATATTAAAAAGAGAGGTTGGCCACAGAATTACCTTTGGAAATGAGTAGGTAGGGAAAGAACCAGTAAAAATTCTCAGCACAGACTTTGAACAGAAAGGTTTAGAAAGAGACCTAGGAAATGAAGATTTTTTAAAAACTAGATGTAGGCACAGAGTACCATTTACAAGTTACTAGAAAACTGGCTAACCAATTTCTGATGCAATAGTTTTCCTACTTCTACAAGATTCCTGCCACAGTGTAAAGAATCTTATAAGCACATTAAAAGGTTTATTTACATCTATGTATTGTAGGAAATAAAAGTAATAAAATGCATAATCACTGTTAACTTTCTTTATGAAGAAGTTTCTTGAACATATTTCAGTAGTTAAGCATTTTTCTATCATAATGTCAAATAATATGTGAATTCAAATCTCATAATTCTATATTTTTATATTCAAAAAGCATATTTGGAGTTTATAATGATACCATAGGAATTTGAAGCAAATAAGGACAATGTACACAAAGAAAAAAAGAAAAGCTTTAAAAATTGAAATCAATACATTAATGAAAACAAGAGAAGGTTGTACATCCAAGAAACAGGAGTAGGAATCCATGAAAAGGAAGAGAATAATTAAAGAATCTTTTAGGAATTAAGCCAAATTTTTCATAGTAGGATAAAAAAATAAAATGGAGTAAATCTCCCAAAGTTATATTCCAGAGGGAACAGAGGAAACCAAGGGGAGGAAATTCTCAAAGAGGTAACACAAAAAACTTTCCCGGAACTGAAGAACATGGATCTCTAGAGAAAAGGGGCCCACATAATGAATAAGGAAAAACTCTCACCAACGTTTATTATTGTACAATTCAGAACAGCAAGATAAAGAAAAGGTTGTTTGGTGGCAATATAAATGCTAGACAATAATGTAGCAATACTTTCAAAATTTTGAAAGAAAATAATTTTCAGCTGAAAATTGTATACCTGATCTGGCATTCCTATATGAGATTAAATTAAAGTGAATTCAACCATGCAAGAATTTTAAAACTTTTGCTGCCCATTCATTGTTTTTTAGAAAGCCACTGGAGGACAACCTTCAGCAACATGAGAGAGAAGGAAGAAGACATGGATTTCAGAAAGCAGAGACTCCAACACATGGGAGCAATGAAGGCAAGTCCTAGTTGTGCGGCAGCCTGGGAAGCAACTAATCCAAGTGGAAACAAGAGGAAAGGGGGATTCAGGACGGATGTCTGGGGGCAGGAGCTTGAACGCCCTAGTGTTTAGAATTGTGTTTCCGTATATTGATTTTTACTTGATAAGTATATGACCAAAAAAGATAGTGGTGGATACTTAGAAAATTAGAAAAATTTTTAAAAGACTATGATTAATTCAGGGAAATCTTGCCGATTGTTTCTATCAGCAGTAATTTTATAAGATCATGATTTCATAAATTTGATTATAGCGTTAACTGAACAGCATTATACAATTAGTTGGAGAGCATGAAGGAAAAGAAAAGGGACAGAGGATAGTGTTAAAGAGTTAAAACCTCCATTACCATGATGAGGCATCAGTAGGTGATTTCAACTTTTGAAAAATTGAGATTGGCAGAAGGGTGGGGAGGGATCAAAAACTGATAATTTTTCTATAAAACTTTGAGTTCCCTTTGGGGGCATTGGTGGGTGGGTTAATGTATTACCTTAACAAAAACATAATTTTCTAAAAAGTGACTGAACTATAGAAGACCTAGTGTAATGGTACAGTGGAAGGCGAGACAGTTAGATCATCTTATTCCTGCCAACTCCAAAGACTGTGACTGAGTCTCTTCACTTAGATTCCTTATTAGAGGCCAGGGCTTTAAAATTCCTCTCAATTTGATGCTTACATGGCCAAATCTGCCCTTCTTCAGTGAGACTATTTCTAGTGTCTCCTTTTAATGACTATTTCTAATTCATTGGCTAATCAAAAAAAATGAAAAAAAAAATGAACAGCTTCTTTTTCAGGATTTTTACTAGCCAGAAATAAACACATTTGTCTTTAACCCAGAGTCTTTGCGTGCTAGAGAACTAAAAGAAATAAAACATTACCAGGTAGTGAAAGGAATGTAGTGCTCTGACAAGATCTTAACTGACTCACTAAGTTATGAAGATTCTAGGCAACAATTTACCCTGTTCTTAAATTTTTAAAGTAGTTGCCATAGCAACACCTAGACACAGCATATGGTATGTCTGGTACCTCCAAGATAACAGAGCAAATTCTTGATGGATTTTCCTTACAATATGTTGTGAACTTTTGTACTTTTTAGTGTTTCAGTGGCCAGTGTTTTAAGGCACCAATATTCTTTGGTATTATCTATATAATTTGAAGCCTATTTTAAAGCATTTGTCATTTGCAAACAAACAAACTTTTAATGCTTTCCACATCCCTCAATACATTTCCTTCATAAAAAAAAAAAACAGTAATTACAAACTAGTAGAAAAACAAGCAAATTAACAGGTAATTTTAAAAGAATAAGTGTAAATAGACAGTAAGTCATATGCCAGATGTCCTGCTCACTTACAGGGAAAGGAAGGAAAATCAAAACTAGGTACTATTTTTCCACTTACCAGATTGGAAGAAGGGAGAAGTTTTAATTGGTACTGACATTCTGGTGGGTAATTTGGGATTATAAATTCAAAGGATTTAAGACATTCTTGCCGTTTGATCTAAATTTCATTGCTACAGGTCTGTCCTAAAGACTTGTTTTTTGTAAATACAGTACACAAACATTTCTGAAGAATTACTTATAATGGTTTAAAAATATAAATGGACTTCCCCAATCGCTCCACAGAAAAGAATCCGCCAGCAATGCAGGAGATGCAGGTTCAATCCCTCGGTTGGGAAATCCCCTGGGGGAGGAAACAGCAACCCGCTCCAGTATTCTTGCCTGAAAAGTCCCATGGACAGATTAACCTGGTGTCTACAGTCCATGGGGTCACAAAAGAATCAGACATGACTGGGCAGCTGAGCACACATTTAAATAGAAATATTCTCAGTATACAACAAGAAGAGATTTAAAATTAAAAATTATTTAAGGATTCTCCTCTTATTGCACATTTAGCTTTGACGTAATGTTTTTCTATTATAAATTTTACTACTGTAAGTTATGATGTATTTTTATTATAAATGATGGTATGTATAAATATATATATATATATATACTGTATATACATATAGTGAATTAAAAACAGACTTTTAAAGAATATTGACAAAATGAAAAAATCAATTTATACTGTATTTATAATGTAGTATACATGTGCCCTCATCAAAAAAAGCACAGAAAGACATATCCGCCCAAAAATGAAGTAGCTGTGGGTCTTCCCTGGTGATCCAGTAGTTAAAAATCCGCCTTGCAACACAGTGTACACCAGTTCAATCCCTGGTGCCATAAAGCCCATGCTATGTAACAAGAAAATTCACTGCAACAAGAAGCCTGGGCACCACAACTAGAGAATAGCCCCTGCTTGCTGCAACTAGAGAAAGCCTGCACTCAACAAGGAAGACTCAGGGCAGCCAAAAATAAAATAATTTAAAAAAATCAAGTGGCTACGATGGACACCATAAACTGACCCTAGTGAGTGATACTTGTATAGCCCCTATCCTTGAGTGTAGACAGAACTGATGACCTACTTCTAGCCAATAGAATATGACAGTGGTGATGGATGTGCTCATGATAATGTTACATTGTATAAGATTCCATTTTGGGAGATTGAAAAGAGAAAGATTATCCCCAAGGCTTTGAAAATTCAAGCTGCCACATGACAAGGGACTGGAGGGTAACCCTTGAAAATTACAGGCAGTTTCTGGGACCTGAAGGGAGCTTCCAGCCAACAGTCAGTAAGAAGCCAGGGCCCTCAGTCATACAGCTATAAAGAAGTGAATTCTGCTAACAACCTGAATGAACCTGGAGCCAGATATTCTTTCCCTAGATGAGTCTCCAGATGTGAACACCACACAGCCAACACTTAGACTACCTCGTGAGACCTTATAGCAGAAAATGCAGCTATGCTCTGCTGGGACTTCTGACCTACAGAAACCGTGACATAATAAATGTCTGTTGTTGGGATTTCCCAGGCAGTCCGGTCCAGTGGTTGGGATTCTGTTTGAGGACGGGGTGGGGCCAGGGTAACAGTTTGATCCCTGGTCAGAGAACTAAGATCCTGATGCTGTGCAGTGCATCAAAAAAAAAAAAAAAAAACCAACTTTAAGCATAAATAAAGAAGTGTGTGTTGTTTTAAACTGCTACATTTGTGTTAATTCTTCTTATGCAGCACAGAAAACTAATACAGTGGCTGCCTCTTGAAAGGAGCTTTTTTCTTTTCTTTCTTGTTCTTTTTTTTTTTTTAACAAATTTGCCCCTTTCTTATTTGTACTTAGCTAAATTCTCTAAAATGTTATAATAAGAATTTCATTGCCTTTAAAACCAAAAGATGTTATTTTCAACAAATCATCTGGAAGCAAAAAATAAGTATGCTCTGCAATTTTTTAACTGATTTTGAATTTGGCAAAAGTACATTTTTTAAAGTGTACAATGAAAATATAGCACCAAGATTACCCTTGATTTCTATTTTTTAAATGGTCTTAACAGAATATTTTATTTAAATCATGTTAACATAGACTGTTTCTGAAATTTTAAGCTTTCTATATTTAATAATGCCTGCTGGGAGAAAAAAGAAATCATACTTTTAAATTTCCTTTCCAATTTTGACCATGATTTAAAATGGAAAAAGTTATGTTGATTGTAGCTAAATGTTCTCATTTTTATAGGCCATTATGCACTTTAAATTCTCTGTTGGCATTTTAATTTCATTTTACAAAATAAATCCCAACTGACAACAGAATAAAGCAAATTCTAAGTCAACTAAGCAAAAAAGTGTCACTGCAAACAGAAAGAACTTTGCAAACTGAAGCAACATTTCATATGGCTCCTGAACCTAAATTTCCAAAGTTTCAACAGGAAAAAAAAAATGTGTGTGTGTATGTTGGGGGGGGGGGCAAGTATTGACAAACGAAACCGACTTCACAACTTACTGTTTGCAACATGACATTACTGTTTCACTATGTGCATTAACATAAATTTACCACTGTAGAAAGTTGTTGCACAAGATGAAAATCGCAGTAACTATTTAAGTAAGTTTTAGGAACTCACCAAAATTCCTTTTATCTGACCCCTAGACTGCTCAGCTTACCATCATTAGAATAAATACTCCGTTCTCAAAACAATAGACTTTTCAACATTTGTTTTAAAATCCCTACCTTGCTATAATTATTAATTTGACACGATTATATCATGAATTTTGCCCATTCCTAATCAGGTATTAAAGCCTGTCTTCCCTGGTGGTCCGGTGGTTGGGAGGCTGCTTTGCAATGATGGAGACACAAGTTTGATCCCTGGTCAGGGAACTAAGATTCCACGTGCCGCAACTAGAGAGTCTGAGTGCCACAATGAAAGACGGGGCTTGACACAGTGAAGATCCCATGTGCCACAACTAAGACCCTGCACAGCCAAATAAATAAATATTAAAAAAAAAACTCTGTCTTAAATCACATCCATAAAACTTCATAAATATGCCACTGTTACTCTACTCATCAGAGATGTTCCTAAGACTCAGTCAAGGAAGTGATTGCAAATACCCTGGTAAATCAGCCTGGCTTTGCTTTATAAATGGACATTACCATTTTGATGGTATTTTGAGGTATCATACTCTGTTTCTCTTCAGCTCAAAGGCTGGAATATCTAGATACTTAAGGAGATCAATCATTATGATAAAAGTCAACACAGTGAAAATATGGAAACAGATATAACCAGAATATAAAAATAAAGGTAATAAGCTGACTTTAAAAGATGAGGTTATAAATAATATAAAAAAGGAACAAGAAGTTATTAAAAAAAAAAAAAAACAGCTGCATCAGTGCCTTAAAAGTGCACACTAGAAGTGTGCCAAAAATATAACCAACATTAGCTCCTTAAAAGATCAATTCCATTTTAAGGGGAATACAGATGTAAGCACGTTATTTTACTTTTTATCTAGTCACATTGTGAAGTTACTTTAAAATAACCAAAATTGTGCATCACAGACAAAATTGAGAGATTCTGTTTAGATACTTTTTGCTTCCCACTCACTGTATTTCTTGGATGGAGGTAAGGAAAGGAGGAAGGGAAGAAGGAAGGGAGGAAGGGAAGGAAGGAAGAAAAGACAAAGAATGTCGCTTGCCATTTCAGTAAAGAAAGGATGTTGTGGCCATAAAGCCACCAATCACAGCAGCAGCCACCCCTGCAAGTGCACCCTGAGGGGAACTCGGGATGGAGAAAAACAGGATACTGGCCCTAGAAAGTTAAGGTGTATATCAAAGAAATACTTCCAATAAGTCCAGATTCTTGCATCCCCCAAAGCTAGAAAGGTACTTAAAGTCATTAACTTGAGATGTCTGACTTTCTTTAATTAGTATTAGTCTTTTGATGTTTGACTACCCATTTGGGGTTGGTTGGTTGGTTGGTTTGTTTTTAATTGTAGTTTTGCAAAAACTCCTTGTTTTTTCAAACGTTCCTCTCTTGCTTCTTTGGAACACTCCTTCAGAGATATCCAAGAGGCTGTCTCACAGGCTTAATTACTCAGTAAGTTTGCCAAATAACACATAATTCTCAACTTCTCTGGTGGCTCAATGGGTAAAGAACTCTACAATGCAGGAGACACTGGAGGTGTGGGTTTGATCCCTTTTTCAGGAGGAACCACTGGAGGAGGAAATAGCAACCCACTCCAGTATTCTTGCCTGAAAAATCCCATGGACAGAGGAACCTGGCATGCTACCACAAAGAGTTGAACATGACTAAACACAGGCATGCACTCAACTTTTAGGCTGTGCATTTTTTTTTTTTTCAATCATCAGAAGGAAGGGAGGGAAGGAGGGGGAAAAAAAGAAAAGTCTTGTTGACATCTATCTGAAAAGAAGACCCCAGAGTCAAAATGTTTTCTATATTTTCTATATCGAAAGCATTGCTTTTATAAGAAAAAGAAAACTTTATTTTTAGAGAAGAATCAGAATTTCTTCCTTGGAAATGAAAGAGACCATTTAGTTGTAACAGTCCATTGATCACAGATTTTACCTAAACCTGCTGCCATTACAAATCAATAAGTAATGTTTCCCCCATACTCATATTCGAATTTCTACAATTACATTCATCGGAACCAATATTCAAACATTTCAATGCACGAATGTAAGGAAGGTTTTGCTTTTTTGTTTTATCTTTTTTTTTTATAAATTTTTTTATTTATTATTGTTTTTAATTGTTTTTGCCATACATTGTCATGATATCACCATGGGTTTACATATGCTTCCCCTCCGGAACCCCCCTCCTTCTTCCCTCCCCCCCCCCCCGGGAAATCTCGCTGCACCAGCCCCGAGCATCAGTCCTCAGCTGGCGATTGATTAGACATATGAA
>ML661902.1:2732285-2766539 GCA_007570785.1 Antilocapra americana
AATGGGCCGTCCCTTCAGATGCCCGATGTCCTCTGCCAGCATTTAGATCCTGTTTTATGGAGTTTGCGCGGTCTTTAAAAGTTCTTTTGGTGTATTTATTGGGGAGAGAGTGGTTTCCCCATCCTATTCCTCCGCCATCTTAGTTCCCCCCCTCTGTTTTATCTTTTTTAACTGAACGCTCAGTATGTGCTCCACAGAACAAAACCACACCACACTTCTTCTATACATAGCCTCCTTTAAAATGTGATTCAAAATAACTATAATTGTTATCAGTGGAAAATGCCAATAGGATTGCCCAAGGAAAATTTAGAGAGACATGTAACAAATAAATCAAGTGGAAACACTGTATGTGTAATGATTCTGAAATAAAATACAAACTTAATTCTATTCAGGAATCTTTCTTTAAAAATCCTCTGATTCACATATAAATAATTTAGATGGTGATAAACAAAGCAACACTGAACTCCTAACTTCTCTTTCCACCGTCTAATCTGGGCCTCTTTCAGGGTTCCTCATTTTAGTGACTGACATCATCCCTTTAAGGACGGAAGTCATCTGTGACTCCTCCCTTCAACCCCCATATCCAATCTATCCTGAAGTCCTGTGGATTGGCTTCTTGGATCTCCCTCAGATCTTCCATTACTGCCTCTCTCCCCGTTCTAGACCAAGCTGTTGCCATCTGGCCTGGGCAACTGCAAGAATCTAAATTGTCTCCTGGAATCACTGAGTAGTATCCATTGTATGTGTTTGTGTATATATATATTTTTTTCATATATATATATCTCACATCTTTTTTATCGATCTGTCAATGAACATTTAGGTTGCTTCCATTTCTTGGCTATTGCAAATAATGCTACAGTGAATGCAGGGGTGCATATGTATTTTCTAATTAGTGTTTTCATTTTCTACAGATAAATATCCAGGAGTAGAATTGCTAGGTCATATGGTAGTTGTAAATTTTTTGAAGAATCTTCATACTGTTCTGCATGGTGACTGTACTAATTTATGTTCCTACCAGTGGTACATGAGGGCTCCCCTTTCTCCACATCCTTGCAAACACTTGGTAGTCTTTTTGATAATGGACATCCCAGCAGGTGTGAGGTGATGTCTTATTTTGGTTTTGATTTCATTTCCCTGATAATTAGTGATGCTGAGCATTTTTTCATGTGCCTGTTTTTTTTATATCTGTATGTTTTCCTTGAAAAAATTTCTATTCAGATCCTCTGCCCATTTTTTAATTGTGTTCTTAATGTAAAGTTGCAGAGTTTTTTGTACATTTTCAATGTTAACCCCTCATCAGATGTATTATTTGCAAATAACTTCTCCCTTTCAGTAGGTGGCCTTTTTGTTTTGTTGTTAGTTTCCTTTGCTGTCCAAAAGCTTTTTAGTTTGATTAGTCATATTTGTTTATTTTTGCTTTGTTTCTGTTGCCTGGGGAGACTTATGCAAAAAAAAATCACTAAGACCAATATTAAATGACCTATTGCTTATGTTCCTTCAAGAAATGCTATGATTTTAGGTCTTAAATATTTATCTTTAACCTATTTTGATTTTTTCTTTTTTTTTTTTTTTTTTGCCATGTTGCATGGCTTGTGGAACCTTAGTTCTTCAACCAGGAATCACACTTAGGCCCTCTGCAGTGGAAGCATGGAGTCCTAACCACTGAACTACCAGGGGAATTCCCTGAATTTGTTTTTATGCATTGTGTGAGAGAGTAGTCTCATTTGATTCTTTTGCATTTAGTTAACCAGTTTTTCCCAAAATCATTTATTGAAGAGGGTGTCATTTCCCCATTGTATACTCTTACCTCCTTTGTCACAGACTAACTGACCATAACTGGATTCATTTCAGGGCTCTCCATTCTGTTCTGCTGATCTACATGTCTGTTTTCTGCCAGTACCATACTGTTTGTTTACTATAGTTTTGTAACAAACTAGTTTGAAATCAGGGACCGTGATTCCCAGATTTTTTCTTCTTTCTCAGGATTGCTTTGCCTATTTGGGGTGTTTCATGTTTCCATATAAATTTTTTAAATATTCATTTATTATTTATTTTGGTTGTGTTGAATCTTAGTTGCAGCATGCAGGATCTTTCATTGCAATGCTTGGGCTCTTTGTTGCAGCACGTGGGCTTCTCTCTAGTTGTGGCATGTTGTGGACTTCAGAACATATGGGCCCTGTAGTTGTGGCACGCAGGCTCTCCAATAGTGGAGTGCTGGCTCAGTTGTCCCACAGCATGTGGAATCTTGGTTCTCCCACAGGGATCAAATCCACACCCCCTGCATTGGAAGGCACGTTCTTAACCACTGGATCAACAGGGAATCTCTTTCATATAAATTTTAGAATTATGTCTTCTAGTTCTATGATGACTACTGTTGGTATTTTGATAGATTTTGCACTGAATTTGTAGATTACCATGGGTAATATGGTTATTTTAACAATACTAATTCTTCCAGTCCATGAATATGGTTTGTTTTTCTATCTGTGTGTGTCCTCTTCAGTTTTCTTTCATCAGAGTCTTACAGTTCTCTGAGTATAGGTCTTTTTCCTCCTTTGTTATATTCACTCCTGGGATTTTTTTTATGTGATTGTAAATGAGATTATTTTCTTAATTTCCCTTTCTGATAGTTTGTTTTTAGTGTATAAAAATACAATAGACTTCTATATATTAAGTTTGTATCCTGCAACTTTATGAAATTCATTGATGAGCTCTAGTAGTTTTTTGATAGTATCCTTAGGATTTTCTATTTGTAATATCATGTCACCTGCAGTGACTGTTTTACTTCTTCCTGTCCAAATTTGGATTCCTTTTATTTCTTTTTCTTGTCTGATTGTAGTGGCTAAGACTTCCAATACTAGTGGGCATCCTTGTCCTATTCTTGATCTTAGAGGAGAATCTTTTAGCTTTTCAATATTGTGTATGATGTTAGCTGTGAGCTCGTCATATATGGTCTTTATTATGCTGAGATATGTTCTCTCTATACCTACTTTGATATATACCCAGTGAGGTGTATCACATTGATTGATCTGAAAATATTGAAGCATCTTTGTATCCCTGGGATAAATCCTGATCATAGTGTATGATCCTTTTAATATATTGTTAGATTTGGTTTACTTATATTTTGTTGAGGATTTTTGCCTCTGAGTTCATCAGTGATATTTGCCTGTAATTTTCATTTTTTGTGTGTGATATCTTTGTTTGGTTTTGGTATCAAGGTGATGCTGGCCTTATAGAATGAGTTTAGAAATGTTCCTCTTCTGAAACTTTTTGGTGTACTTTGGGAAGGATAGTTGTTAACTCTTCTCAAAACATATGGTAGAATTCACCTCTGAAGTCATCTGGTCCTGAACTTTTGTTTGTTGGGAGCTTTTTAAAATTACGATTCTGTTTAATTGAAGATAATTGTTTCTGCTTCTTCCTGGCTTAGTTTTGTGGGGTTGTACATTTCTAGGAATTTGTCCACTTCTAGGTTTAGAATACTGATGGCTGATGATAAGAGAGTTGATGTCATGAGATGGCTGGCTGTAGAGCCTAGCGGGGGACTTGAGATGTCCTAAAGCTGGTGTTAGCCCACTGGTGGGCCCCGGGTTTCCTGAGGCTAGTGCCTGTCCACTTGTAAGTTAGGCTGGTGTCTGGTCTAATGCCCACCCAGTGGTGGATGGATGGAGCTGGGTCCTACAAGGCCCTGGAGGCCCTGGAGCTAGTGCCAGCACACTGGTGTGTATGGGGTGGGTCATGATCTCTTTAGTATGCAAGACTGTGTCCTAGTGTGCTGTGGGCTCGGGGACTGCTAAGGCAGTCACTTGCTGGTAGATGGTGCTGTGTCCCATCCAACTAGTTGCTTGGATTGATCTGAAGTGTCCTAGTGCTGGTGCAGTAGGCTGATGAGCAGGTACTGGCACTAATAAGGTAGAGGGATGAGCCCAAAATGGCACTTGCCAGCAACAGTGTCCTCACAATAGAACAAGCTCCCCAAAATGTCTGCCACCGGTGTTTGTTTCCCTAGGGTGATTTCCAGTTGCCTTCTTCCTATCTGGCTGGCTCTCGAAGGTCAGCAAGTGAGTTTGATTTAGATTCCTTTCAAATAGCTGCTTCTGCCCTGGGTCCTAAAGTGTGTGAGATTTTGTGTTTGCTCTTTAAAAGTGGAGTCTCTATTTCCCAAAGCCCTCTGAAATCAAGCCCCAAATGTTCTGTAGGGTCATCATTCTCAGTGCGGGACTCCTAGACTAGAGAGCCTAATGTGGGATTTGGACCTCTTGCTCCTTGGGGAGAACATCTGCAATTGTAATTATCCTCAGGGATCATCCACCTGAGGGTTTGAGTCTTGACTGTTTGTGTCTCTGCCTCTCCTATCCATCTCCTATCCATCTCCTTGTGGTTCCTGCTTTATATCTTTAGTTGCAGAAGATCTTTTCTGCCAGATTCCAATCTTTCTCATCAACTAGCTACTCTTTAAATAGTTATAATTTTGGTATGCTGTGGGAGGAGGTAATGGCAACCCACTCCAGTATTATTGCCTGGAGAATCCTGTGATCAGAGGAGCCTGGTGGGCTGCTGTCTATAGAGTCACACAGAGTCAGACATGACTGAAGCAACTTAGCATGCATGCATGCATTGGAGAAGGAAATGACAACCCACTCCAGTATTCTTGCCTGGAGAATCCCAGGGACAGAGGAACCTGGTGGGCTGCCATCTATGGGGCCTCACAGAGTCGAACACAACTGATATGACTTAGCAGCAGCAGCAGCAGTGGGAGGAGGTGAGCTCAGGGTCTCCATTCTCTCCCATCTTGGCTGCACCCCTTCAATTATTTTCCTAAAGCTGCCATTAACTTGAGATCTTGAGAAGTCATCATTAGACTGTCCCACCACCTGTATTACCTGATGTCATCATTTCAAGTCCTGTTCCCCAGTGCAAGGTGGTTATACTTAAGTCTGCAGTAAGAGATGGAAAGAATACACAGGAGATCTATACAAAAAAGATCTTAATGAACCAGGTTACTGCAGTGATGTGGTCAGTAACCCATAGCCAGATATTCTGGAGTATGAAGTCAAGTGGGCCTTAGGAAGCACTGCTGTTAATAAAACTAGTGGATGTGATGAAATTCCAGTGGAGCTATTCAAAACCCTAAAGGATGATGCCATCAAGGTCTTGCATTCAGTCTGTCAGCAAATTTGGAAGACACATCAGTTGCCACAGGATTGACTGGAAAAGGTCAATCCTCATCTCACTTCCCAAGCAGGGTAGTACTGAAGACCTGTCGGACAGTTGCACTCATCTCTCATGCTAGTAAGGTCAGCCTTAAAATCTTGCATGCTAGGCTTCATCATTATGCAAACTAGGAACTTCCAAATGTCCAAGCTGGGTTTAGAAAAGGCAGAGGAACCAGAGATCAAGTTGCCAACATTCACTGGATCATAGAGAAATCAAGGGGATTCCAGAAAAACATCTACCTCTGTTTCACTGACTATGCTAAAGCCTTGTGCATGCATAACAAACTGTGGAAAGCTCTTAAAGAGATGGAAATACCAGACCATTTTACCTGCCTCGTGAGAAACCTGTATGTGGGTCAAGAAGCAACAGTTAGAACCCTTTATGAAACAACTGATTGGTTCAGGATTGAGAAAGGAGTACCACAGGCTGGCTGCTGTCACCCTGTTTGTTTAACCTATACACTGAGCACATCATGAGAAATGCCAGGCTGGATGAGTTACAAGCTGGAATCAAGATTGCCAGGATAAATATCAACAACCTCAGATATTCGGATGATACCACTCTAATGACAGAAAGCAAAGAGGAACTAAAGAGCCTCTTGATAAAGGTGAAGGAAGAGAGTGAAAGAGCCAACTTAACACTAAATATTAAAAAAAAAAACACAAAAAACTAAGATCATGGCATCCGGTCCATTCAGGGAAATCAACCCTGAATACTCATTGGAAGTACCGATGCTAAAACTGAAGCTCCAGTATTTTGGTCACCTGATGTAAACAGCTGACTCATTAGAAAAGTCCCTGATGCTGGGAAAGATTGAGGGCAGAAATAGAAGAGGGCATCAGAGTATGAGATAGCTGGATGGCATCGCTGATGGAATGGAATGAACCTGGGCAAACTTCCAGAGATGGTGAGGGACAGGGAGGCCTGGCAAGCTGCAGTCCACGGGATCTCAAAGAATCAGACACAACTGGGCAACTGAACAACAATGACAACCAGCCAAAAATTCCCAATTTCATTATTTTCCATCAGGTGACTTCACAATTTTAATGTTAATTAAAGGTAGCTGTTTTTATCCTTGTGCCTTTTACTTTAAAAAAAAAAAAAAAAACAAGTCCATTCTCTGAGAACAGTTTTATGTAAATACGCTTTCATTAATGCAGTGATTATTTGATGCAAATGGACTTAAGAGAGAAAAAGGATGCCTGAAGGTTTATAAGGCACTAATGACACTAAAACAGTTGTAAAATAATTGAAGCTCAAAATATTGCCTGAGTTTCTGGAGTAGTTCTTTACAATGAGTTGTATTATTATAGGAGAAAATTAGAGTATATATTTTATTAAGCTATCATCTTCCAGTCATTACTATCATTATAGTTTGGCACATTTTAGAAATTGTTTCACTTATTACACATGACAAATTAAATTCAAGCTTGTTCCAGCTCCCTTCTAAATGATGGTCTTAGTCTGTTTGGGCTGCTATAACAAAATACCACACTCAGTAACTTCAAAACAACAGAAATTTATATCTCCGCTCTGGAGAATTAAAGTCTGAGAACAGGTTGTCAGCACTGTCAAGTGAGGGCCCTCTTCTTGTTTCCTTGCGTGACTGAAGGGTCAAGGGAGCTCTATGAGGTCTCCTTTATAAGAGCACCAATCCCAGTTATGTGGGCTCTATCCTAATGATCTAAGCATCTCCCAAAGTTCCCACCTCTTGGTACCATCCCATTGGGCATTGAGATTTCAGCATATACATGGGGGTGGAGACACAAATGTTGAAAACATAGCAAACAGTGAAGGAAGATAGAATGGAAAGACAAAGAGAAAAGTAAATTGGACTGTGGAAGCTGGAAAAACAGCGGATGGTACTGACTCAGCAGGCCAAAGAAAGTCTAAACTTAAGCTTGGAGGAGGAAGCCCATAGGGAACAAGTTGATTCTGACTCTCCCTTAGTATCCCTGATAGGCTTGGGAAAGAAGCACCTGGAACTTCGGAGGTGATCCAGTATAATGCTAAGGACTGGAGAATTTGTTGAAGGATAAATAGCAATGAGATTCCTTCCCCACGAGCAAGATAAGTTTTTCTTTCCCACCCTGGCAGAAATTACTCTCTGGGGAAGTTAAACCTAAAGAACTCTAGTCTTGGATCATCAGAAACTGCTAAGGGCAGAGGTGCCATGATTAAAATAGAGAAATTTACTTAAAGTCCACACACAAAATTATAAAACCCATTACTACCCTCCCCCATTTGATTCCCAGAACATTGGCAGCCAGCTTTCTAACTTCCATGACAAGAAATTATGAGAAAGTGACCAGAAATCTATAAGAAAAAAATCTATAGAAACTGTCTCTTGAGGGCCCTTCAAAGAAAGGTTCAGCACATGCCTGACTGTCTTACTCTGGTCAGTTAATACCCACCTCAAAATTTAGAACATCCTGTCAGCATTAGAATGCATCATTCTCAAATGCAGACAACCAAGGAGCATTTGTCGAAACTCTTATCACTCTTTCTAGGTCCTCTCAAATGCGATTTACCCTTTCTCCCTGAAGTTTTCCCTGAGCCATAGATTTAGTGTCACCTTAACTATAATCTACCTTGTTGTGTAGTTTGTCTGTTTTAACACTTCTCAGGTGAGTGCTCTCAAATGAGAGCAGGCACATGTCCATATATCCAGTTACCTTCTAAACAGGAACTTAGATATTCTCGTTTTCCTCAAATTTAACATGTCCAAAACTGAATTCATCATCCTGCCTTCCAAACCCATGTTCCCTTTCTCACCAAGTGACCTTTCCATCTACCCCATTACTCTTGTTGGAAATCTAGCTTCTTCTGTACTTCTCTTTATATAATCTTTAAACAAGTTCTGTTCAGCCTCCTTTCTATATGTGGCTCAAATACATCTCTGTTTCCATTCCCTTCCTGAAAATACTTCACTGCCTCCTGATCTCACTTAGAATACAATCTGAACTTCTTTAAAAGACTGATGATACCCTGCAAATCTTATTTCTGCCTTCCTTTCCAGCTTCGAAGACCTCCACTCTAACTAGAAACAGAAGCTTGGTAAGACTTCTTCCTTCTACTCAGAATGCTTTCCCTCCCCTTCTCTTCTGGCTAACTGCTTCTCAGCCCTTAGGTCTCAGAGAGGACTTTCCCCCGAAAGTATATCAGTATACCTATTATCCTTTTGCATGGCACCCCTACTTTCCTTTCATAACACTTGTACTTTGTAGATAATATGTATACATAAGATTATTTATTTAATATCTGCCTCATCCATGACTTAGTGAACTCCATGAAAGCAGGACAATGGATGTTTTGCTTGTTATTGTATTCCCAGTACAGAGCATAGTCTACAATAGGCACTCAAATATTTGTTGAATAAACAATTGGCTATTCATTGAATGAATTGATGATTTTTAATTTACTTGAAAGTTCAGTGCCTGGAAAGTACAGGAATAAAACAAAAATCATTAAACAAGAAGGACATAATCAAAACAGAATCTTTGATACATGACACAAAATGGATGTAAAAGACAAAAGAAGAAATCAAAGATTTATCTTAGGTGTGCTGATGACTCAGATATAAGTAACTGGGAAAAGCACCGGGCCAGTAAAATGAGTAAAAAAATTAGGAAAAGGTGTTTGGATAGGGGGATGGTGAATTTTAATTTAGACATGTTGAGTTAGGGGTGCCAGTTTCATCTAGGTTGAAACTGTAAGCCTGTAATTGAGAATATAGGTCTATAACTCTGAAAAGAGTCTGAGATAGAGATAAATCCATTTTGGAGTGATTTTAATGGTGTTACCTACTCCATATACAGCTCTTTCGAGCAGATGTACACTCTCAGTGCATCCTGGACTTACTTTTTGTATATCTTCTCACACTTGTAACTTGTTCAGTGCTGGTCTTCCCCCACTCAGTTATAAATTCCATGAAGACAGTATTGCTCTATTCTTAGGAAAGCTCCACTAGATTTCCTACAGTGTAGGGACTCTGGGAACAGAGTAATCAGGAAAGCCAGACCTCAAGTTGTTGAATGGAGAAACATCCCTATTCTCCAATGGCAGTGACTTGTATTTTGTAGATAATATGTATGCCATAAGACGATTTATTTGATATCTACCTCATCTATGACTTGGTGAACCACAGCAGAGAAATTTCTATTGCCCAATGGCCTATCATTGCACCAAACTAATGAACAAGTTATTTTAAATCATCCAGTTGGCTTGTAGCCAGTTGTAATTAAAATTTGTGGTTCTCAATTCTATAGCTCCTCTCTGTTTTTTAACTGCAACATACACTTCTCCTAAATATCTACCTCAGTCTACCCTATTATGAAACAGATTATCCTACTATTTCAGGTTTATTATGGATGTTAATTTGTCTGTTTTGAAACTGCTTTAAAGTTTTGAGATACAACCTGATATGCAGAATCCTAGAAGGCTTAGATTTTGAAAGTCTTCACCAAAATAGAGATTGGCTGAGACCTTTTTCCTCTTTTCTTATGCAAAAAGATTTGTATCTTGTCAAGGTCATTGAAATTGATTCTGAAGTTCAAGAAGCAGGCTTTTTGATTATATTGTATGGATACAACTCAAAAAACTTCCTCAGAAGTTCCCTAGGGGGCAACAGACAGTATGATTAATACATCTGCTGTTTACAGACAACATGGTAACACTGTGACTTTATTTTTAAATTATTTAATTTGACAAAAACATATCAACATTATCACCCTTTATTAATGATTCTACTCCTTGACTTCAATTAAATTCACTGAAACATGTGTTGAAGCATGCAGGCAAGACTTAACAAGTATTTCCTAAAACAAGCTAAGAAGTACTGTGTTACATCATTCCTCAATAGGAGATTAAAGTAAGATGGAGCTCACCTTTAAACAAAATTCTAAGATTCCTACCATTAACGGTAATACAATGCTGATCGACTTCTCATTCTGTTTTATTTTTTGTGAACTGTGCTATATAGTGTGAAACCTAAAAAATCAAGGTTGTAAAACTAAATTATATGCCTACATTTATATAAATTATGTAATTGTTCATATGGTAGATTATTACAGAATATTACCAATTCATTAGTTACAATGAACTTCTTTTCCAAAGAGTTATAGAAAACACACATGGAATTACTTCATTTTTAGTTTCTCCCCTCACAGTATAAATCATTTTTCTCTGCCTAAGATGTCACTATCTCTCCAGCAGGTTAATCCCAGGAGGTTTAGCAACTGCAATTACTACATTTAAATATTCCACATATCCGTCAAGACTTAAAAGAGTTCTGTGGTGTCAGTTTAAATATAAATATATATAATTCTAGTTAATCATCACTTAAGGCAGTTTTGAAAACCACATTACTTACTGCTGCAAATTTCAACGTTATATTATGTATGTTGTGCATTTTGCCATATTGCAGCTCTCTCTATTGATTTATTGGTTAAGAAAATGTCCATACTGATTCTTCCAGGCATAAGTGTTCCTTTATACAGCAAATACATAGTTTCTCACTGAGGTAAACTTGTCAGGATCATTTCATCTAATCGTTGAAGAGAAAAGAACACCAGAAAAATCACTTTGTGCTTTACATAGTACTCAAAATGAGGTTGGAAATCTCATATAAATACAGTATTTCAAGAAAATGGTAGCAAAACATATTACAAGCTTTTCATTTGTTTCCTCTGCTCCTAAAGGAAAGCTTTATATTTACCAGTGACCATACTAACGGTCAATAGCTTTCATTCTTCTTTTGCCTTTTAATGTAAGTGCAGATTTCATGCATTTTGTAATTTCATCTTATAAACAGCTTCAATGACCCTGCAATGAAAATCAAGCATTTTGATGGTATAGTAACTACCGCTACATAATTTTACACTGGGATGGGTTATAGGGTTGCTATATTTACCTTTAAGTTAGATTTGTTCGTGTGTCTGTATTTATTTATTCTACTTGAATAGCCCTTACAGTGAAGATAAAAGTGTAATTATTTTACAACAATGAAAGATTCAGGGTGCCAGAACCTAATATCCTAGTGCCCAGCAACCATAACTAGCATCAGTGAATAGCACTTCAAGGCTTTTAATCTCCATGACAACCTACCTTGTATTCTTCAATAAAATACCACTTTGCATGCATACAAACATATTTTTATGCACACAGTCTACTTGTTAATAAATATCACCACACTAAACACCAAAAAAAGCCCTTCATTTTAAATAACTCTGAATTCTCCCAATAAAACTAATTAATTGAACTGAGAAAGAACTTAATTTATATCTTTACATCTATAGCATACCCACACAATAAGCCACCAAAAGATTTTCTGAAGTAAGTATTGAAACTGATACTTTCTTCAATGTGAAATACTACAGAGATATTACCCCCAAACCCCCCTGGGTGTTGTATCAGTAATACTTTCTTATTGTGAGTAGGTAATTTCACTTTAGACCTAGTTGTGGTTGATGTTCTACCATGGGCGAAAATATGCTGCTGTAGATTTTCTGTTTATTCTCTCAACTGTTGTAGATAGTTAAAATTAAAGATTTTTGTAGACTGACAGATTTGTTTATTGTTATGGTTTGCTTTGTTGTTATTGTTTTACTCAATTGTTCTGGGTCTTAATGTCTCCTTTAGGACATGGTTTTTGTTCATTTTGCTCTTTCTTAGGTTTTTACAATCAAGAGTAGATTCAGGAAAAGTCAGAATAGAAAACCCAAAAACTTCCAAGGGCTGATTTCCTCTGCCCACCTTAAAGGGACAAAGGTGGAAGATAAAATAGTATCTAAAATGAGATTTGAATGTTTCTGTTGATTGGTTTATCCACATCTCATTTTTCAACAGAAACAGAACTAGTTTATTGCATAAAGCCTTACTTTTAAAAACAAATTAGCAATCTAAGGTGGCTTCTGTGAAGATCAGAGGGTCATCAGAAGGGAAAGATCTTTGAAATCCGAGAACCTAATACTCCCAATGTGCAGACTATTGAAGGTTCTGACCAACATATATCACAATTTTCTTTTTGGATGATGCTTTCCTTTTTCATGAAACTTATTTATCCTTTCAGGTCTCTATTTCCTTTTTAAAAGATTTCCTTACTCTCTTGATTACCCACTTAAGGTGCTGTTAATTACTGTACCGGTCACATAAAACTCTTAGTATATTTGGAAAACATATTTTGGATATGATAACCCCTATCAAAAGAAAACAACTTCAACAAAGACATTGTAGCCTAAGCTTCTCTAAGCTAAAATAATGTGGTGGCGAAGTCTAACTATGACTCCTCCTGTCTAGATAATTTCATATAGGCTGTGCTTATCACATCCATGAGCCACCTATTTTGCCTATACTTGCACAGGATGACATATATGCTTTGCTGTCTTTTCTGCCACAAGGGCAGTATCTTCAGGATCTTGAAAGCTCTCTCTACTCATTATGTCAAACAGACAATACAGAATCAGAAAAGCAATTATGCAGGTACTCTAACGTTTTATTAAAATAAATCAATTGATTACTTTCTTCGAGTTTTACAAAACAATCCGTTTCAGTAATGGTGGCTTCCCTGGTGGTTCAGATGGTAAAGAATCTGCTTGCAGTGCAAGAGACCTGGGTTCAATCCCTGGGTTGGGAAGATCCCCTGGAAAAGGAAATGGCTACCCACTCTAGTGTGGTGTTTTTGCCTGGAGTATTGCCTGGAGAATTCCATGGACAGAAGAGCCTGGTGGGCTAAAGTCCATGGGGTCACAAAGATTTCGATATGGCTGTGCGACTAAGCACAGTTTCAATATTTCTTGTTACACGGTATAACTGGATTGATTTTCCTGACTTGACTGATTATTTTGGCATATAAAAATATGTTCAAGTGTAATAATTATTATATAGTAAAGGCAGACAACCAGGCAACGAGTTGTTTTCAGAACTTAGGCAAATAATAGGCAAACACTTTATAAAATATCATAAATCTGGTATTGCTGGGATTTGGGTAGGTCTCTAACAATGATGGGTTTTTTTTTTGTTTGTTTATATGACAGCACCTTCAACTGGTCTTTGACCTCCTTGAGAGTCAACAGTGCATGTCTCTATATTCAAAGCAGTGGCCACCACATGAAAAAACACCTCCCAAATGTCTGTTTAATCTAACCAAATTAAATTCCAACTAAAATCACTTTCAAGCACAACATTCTAATCATTAGGTTCTGGCACATTTCATACTTGGTATTGAGTTAGAAGTCTTCTGCATTTAGAATTAAAATTGGTCCACTTAAGCAATTTCCAATCGCTTTGATTAGTGCATTAAAGCTGAGTATCAACATTTCTATTTTTGTGTCTTTAAATATTGCTATGAATAGTAATAACACATCTTCAGCAGTAGTCTCTATCTCTGACACTATCATGGTGAGAAAAGCACTGTGGGAGGACCTAATGACTCTGATTGAAAAGAAAAATATCATCTCTCTCACTACTTTTAAGTGAGTATAATCCTTACCAAAATGTGTCCACCAAAAAAAAGGTTTATAGGCACAAAAGCCTGAAATAAACTATGAAAACATCGTATAAATTACCTTCTGCCTTCAATAAAAATAAAACCAAAACCCCAAACCCAGCATTCTGGGCTTCAGAATTTAATGATTTTGAAAAGTCGTCAAAGAAGGAGGCTGTAGGTGATTAATTTTGTCATACATTCTAGTGATGCACAACACTAATAGGTAGCTCAGATTGCAGATACCAACTAAAACATAAACTCACCTTTCCTGGTTTCAGTTAAGTTCAGTCGCTCAGTCGTGTCTGACTCTTTGTGACCCCATGAACGGCAGCATGCCAGGCCTCCCTGTCCATCACCAACTCCCTGGGTCCACCCAAACCCATGTCCATCGAGTCGGTGATACCATTCAGCCATCTCATCCTCTGTCATCCCCTTCTCCTCCTGCCCTCAATCTTTCCCAGCATCAGGGTCTTTTCAAATGAGTCAGTTCTTCCCATCAGGTGGCCAAAGTGTTGGAGTTTCAGTTTCAACATCAGTCTTTCCAATGAACACCCAGGACTGATCTCCTTTAGGATACTGGTTGGATCTCCTTGCAGTCTAAGGGACTCTCAAGAGTCTTCTCCCAACACCACAGTTCAAAAGCATCAATTCTTTGGCGCTCAGCTTTCTCCACAGTCCAACTCTCACATCCATACATGACCACTGGAAAAACCATAGCCTTGACTAGATGGACTTTGTTGGCAAAGTAATGTCTCTGCTTTTTAATATGCTGTCTAGGTTGGTCATAACTTTCCTTACAAGGAGTAATCATCTTTTAATTTCATGGCTGCAATCACCATCTGCAGTGATTTTGGAGCACAGGAAAATAAAGTTAGCCACTGTTTCCACTGTTTCCCCATCTATCTGCCATGAAGTGATGAGACTGGATGCCATGATCTTAGTTTTCTGAATGTTGAGCTTTAAGCCAACTTTTTTGCTCTCCTCTTTCACTTTCATCAAGAGGCTCTTTAATTCTTCATTTTCTGCCATAAGGGTGGTGTCATCTGCATATCTGAGGTTATTGATATTTCTCCCAGCAATCTTGATTCCAGCTTGTGCTGCCTCCAACCCAGCGCTTCTCATGATGTACTCTGCATATGAGTTAAATAAGCAGGATAGCAATATACAGCCTTGAGATACTCCTTTTCTTGGTTTAGCTCTCACTAAAGCTAGTAAGATTTCTTAAGTAAGAAACAAAACAATTCTCAAGTCTTATTGTGGCTTTGTTTATAGTTAGCCAAAGAATCAAGAGCTGCAATTACTCTTCTCATCCCAGAATTTGCTACCTAATCATTCTGCATTTTAATGTTTTTCATTTCCTGTGAACCATTCACCAAGGTCACTTGTGATTGAGTTTTACGAAAATGAATGATGTGTAAAGGCAGCCCTGCCCCAACTCTTGAGTTTCTATAGACTTTCTAGTTGCTGTTTATAGAACCAACTGACTATCCTTTCAGCTCATATGGCTCATATGGAGCTGCTGAATACCTGTCCTGTGGTATACTGATAAGTAGACTCTCTAAAGCTAAAGCCCTATTTTTTTTTTTTTTTTTATATTTTGGGCATGCTGCACAGCCTTTGGGATTTCAATTCCCCAAGCAGGAATGGAACTTGTGCCCCCTGCAGTGGAAGCTCAGAGTCTCAACCACTGGACCCCCATAGAAGTTCCAGGCCATGATTTTTAGTGTTGTCTATTTTCATGATGTAAATCCACTTACTAAGGCTGATTTCAAGCTACCAACATGAGAGCACTAAACAGAAATTTGAGAAAAGATGCACACAGTCTGCTCCTCAAATCCAGTAAAACAGTTCCAGCACATCACAACTGGTTGTTAACTATGTTTTAGGGATTTTTTGTCTGATTATAAAAGTAATTGGCATGCAAAATTGAAAATGATTAATAGTAAAAGACATGGAGGAAATAGCCTAGAATTCTAAAAGCCAGAGATATACTCATTAAGATAATATATGATATCAGTCCTACCACAAGTAACCCTTACATGAAATTCTAGAATATCTGGATTTATCTCAATATGACGTGCGTGCATGCTCAGTCATGTCCAACTCCTTGAAACCCCATGGATTGTAGTCCATGAGGCTTCTCTGCCCATGGAATTTTCCAGGCAAGAATACTGGAGTGAGTTGCCATTTCCTACTCCAAGAGATCTTCCCAACCCAGGGATTGAACCTGTGTCTCCGGCATCTCCTTCCTTGACAGGCAGATTCTTTACAGCTAAGTCACCTGGAAATATAGAAATTTCAATTTATGTTCAAACTGGAGTCACTCCTAGTAGGAACATCAGGAAAAGAAGGATTTGGAACTCAAAAAGAAAAGTAAAAAAATTGGCTAAGAATTAATAGAGGATTTAGCAATGAATTCTTAGATAGCTAAAGCTGGAAAAAAAATAAACTCAGAAATTATAACTGTATTCCTGCATCTGTTAGCTCAAAAAAAAACTGAGAATAAAGGAAGAGCTGAAGCCATGTGCTTTGGCAAGATATCATTAAGCCAACCATCTGATAACCTTGTATATTGAAGGAGAGGTTTAAAAAATAACCAGCTAAGCTGAGTTAATTAAATAATGATCTCCCAAAGATTTTTCCATCTCAAACATCCAAATAACTAAAGATCTCTGACACCAAAAGCATGACACTAGAAGTGGGAGTTGACAGTCCTGAGTCATAATATCACAGAGCCATTAAACACAGAAAAATGTAATGTTTCTTATTATGTATAGTATCTGCAACATAGTACAAATTAAAAATATTTTATAAAAGAATGGGGAAGGAAGGTGATCTTGAAGGATGGTGATGAAAACATTATTACAAACTCAAGGTATATAAAATGAAATTGGTCTCCTGTTTTTATGGTATTGTCTTTATTTTTTTAATAACCTGTTACTAAGTTTAATAGAGTTAAACTCTACTGAGCTAATAAAACTCTCTATTGAGAGTTTAGCCAAGAGAACCCACTGGTCATAGCGAACACCCTCTTCCAAAAACACAAGAGAAGATTCTACACATGGACATCACCAGATGGTCAATACCGAAATCAGATTGATTATATTCTTTGCAGCCAAAGATGGAGAAGCTCTATACAGTCAGCAAAAACAAGACTGGGAGCTGACTGTGGCTCAGATCATGAACTCCTTATTGTCATATTCAGACTTGAAGAAAGTAGGGGAATCACTAGACCATTCAGGTATGACCTAAGTCAAATCCCTTACGATTTACGATTATATGGTAGACATGACAAATAGATTCAAGGGGTTAGATCTGATAAACAGAGTGCCTGAAGAACTGTTGATGGAGGTTCATGTCATTGTGCAGAAGACAGGGATCAAGGCCATCCCCAAGGAAAAGAAATGCAAAAAGGGAAATGGCTGTCTGAGGAGGCCTTACAAATAGCTGTGAAAAGCAAAGGAGAAAAGGAAAGATACGCCCATTTGAATGCATAGTTCCAAAGAATAGCAAGGAGAGATAAGAAAGCCTTCCTCAATGATCAATGCAAAGAAATAGAGGAAACAATAGAATGGGAAAGACTAGAGATCTCTTCAAGAAAATTAGAGGTACCAAGGGAAATTTCACGCAAAGATGGTCACAATAAAGAACAGAAATGATATGGACCTAACAGAAGCAGAAGATATTAAAAAGAGGTGACAACAATACACAGAAGAACTATATAAAAAGATCTTCATGACCCAGATAATCACAATAGCATGATCACTCACCTAGAGCCAGACATCCTGGAATGCAAAGTCAAGTGGGCCTTAGCAAGCATCACTATGAACAAAGCTAGTGGAGGTGATGGAATTCCAGTTGAGCTATTTCCAATCCTGAAAGATGATGCTGTGAAAGTGCTGGTCTCAATATGCCAGCAAATTTGGAAAACTCAGCAGTGGCCACAGGACTGGAAAAGGTCAGTTTTCACTCCACTCCCAAAGAAAGGCATTGCCAAAGAATGTTCAAACTACCACACAATTGCACTCATCTCACATGCTAGCAGTGTAATGCTGAAAATTCTTCACGCCAGGCTTCAACAGTATGTGAACCGTGAACTTCCAGATGTTTAAGCTGAATTTAGAAAAGGCAGAGGAACCAGAGATCAAATTGCCAACATCCATTAGATTGTCGAAAAAGCAAGAGAGTTCCAGAAAGACATATATTTCTGCATTATTGATTATGCCAAAACCTTTGACTGTGTGGATCACAACAAACCATGGAAAATTCTTCAAGAGATGAGAATACCAAACCACCTGACCTGGCTTTTGAGAAATCTGTATGCAGGTCAGGAAGCAACAGTTGGAACTGGACATGAAATACCAGACTGGTTCCAAATAGGGAGAGGAGTACATCAAGGCTGAATATTGTCACCCTGCTTATTTAACTTACATGCAGAGTACATCATGAGAAACGCTGGGGTGGATGAAGTACAAGCTGGAATTAAGATTTCCAGGAGGAATATCAGTAACCTTAGACACGACTGAGCGACTAAACTGAAACTGAAACTACTGAGTTTCACTATCCATAACTTCACACTATGCATATTTTCAAAACTTAGTTTTTATCATTGAACATTGCTTCTGCATATTTGCCTTAAAATATGCTCTCTCTTTGCACTGGTATGCTTTTATTAGTGAAATGATTCATTAATTATATAGAATTTTTCTAGATTTACATAGGGCCTGGCCCATTTTATAAATAAACACTGCTATTGAAATATAACATGCATAGAGAAGAGTATACAAATAAATGCCAGTTCCATGATTTATCACAAAGTAAATATCCACATAAATATAAACAGCATCCAGATCAAGAAATGCAAATTTTATCCAACATTTCAAAGCTCTCCTTGTGCCCTCATCCAGCCCTATTCCCACCTTCCTCCCCCAAAAAATCACCATGCTGACAACAGACATCCTTTTATCATGTGGCTGTCTTTTCACTCAATATTTTTTGTGAGGGACATCCAAATTGTTGCACATAGTAATTTTTCGTTTTCATTGTTGAAAATTAGTCCATTGAATACTATTTCTATCACCAATTTTACCCAACATACGCTCTATGCTTAGAGATTGTGTGGTATATATATTTTTTTCATCCTTTCCTTGCAGTTCATTTCTGTCTTTTTTAAAAAAGCTTATCACTATAGACAGTATATAATAGGGTCTTGCTTTATTTTAACCAGTCTGACAGTCTTAGCTTTTGTGTTGGATTGTGTACTCAGTCACTTCAATTGTGTTCCAACCCTTTGCAGCCCCCATGGACTATAACTCGCCAGGCTTCTCTGCTCATGGCATTTCCCTGGGAAGAATACTGGAATGGGTTACCATGCCCTCCTCCCGGGGATCTTTTCCTCCCAGGGGTCAAATTCATATCTCCTGCATCTCCTGTGTTTCAAGCAGATTCTTTACCTGCTCAGCCATTGGGGAAGCTCTTATATTGGATTATTTAGCCCAATAATGATATTTAATGCTAGACCTGAATCCAATAATATTTGGCATAATTATTATGCTTGAACTCCAGTATTCTTGCCTAGAGAATCCTGTGGACAGAGGAGCCTGGTGGGCTGCTGTCCATAGGATTGCCCAGAGTCGGACACAACTGAAGCGACTTAGCATGCATGCATGTACTGGAGAAGGAAATGGCAAGCCACTCCAGTATTCTTGCCTGGAGAATCCCAGGGACAGAGGAGCTTGATGGGCTGCCGACTGTGGGGTCACACAGAGTCAGACACGACTGAAGCGACTGAGCAGCAGCAGCTTGAACTTAGATATGCCATTCAACCTGTTTTTCAGATGTAACTCTTTATTTCTAGGAATATGCATATTCTATTTAAAGTCAATACTATACTATTTCCTGTAAAATATGAGAATCCTGCAACAGTATAATTCCATTTGCTCCTTATCCTTTGTGCTCTGTTGTTATAAAAAGCAATATCTACAGAAAGCAATATTATAATTTTTGCTTTAAATGTATGTTTTAAAAAAGAAAATACATATAACTTTTTATACATACTCAAATATGTATCATTTCTAATACTCATCTGTTTCTAAACATATAAATTACATTTGTGTCATTTCCCTTCATCCTCAAGAATTTCCTTTAGCATTTCTTGTAGTGCAGTCTTCTGGGAGCAAATTCTCTCTGCTTTTATCTTCAGATGTCTTTATTTCACCTTCATTTCTGATGTATAGTCTCTCTAATTTTAGAATTCTTGTCTGAGTATTTTTTTTTTCTCATTTCAGGCTGTTAAGGTGTTTTATTGTAAACTGACTTCAGTTGTTATAGATGATGTGATGAAATAAGAATGCTTATTGTTGTAAAAAAAAAAAAACACTTATTGTTTCCCTGAATATAATATATTGTTTTTCTCTGGCTGCTTTCAGGGTTTTCTCTTTATCTTTGTTGTTCATCTCTCTAACTATGATGTGACTGGGTATGCTTTTCTTTGTAATAATTCTTTATGGGGTTTGTTGTTTCCTAGATCTGCAAGTTCATTTTTTAAAAAATATACTGTAAGTTTCAACCATTATGTCTTGAAAGTATTTTCTTGTTTTTTTCTGATTCATTTTCAATTCTGGAAACTTTAATTCCACATTTGAGTATGTGGAACTTCAATTCCACATATACTAGACCTCTAGATACTGTCTCACTTGTTATGAGACACTGTTCATCTTCTTAATATTTTGTTTTCCCCTCATTGTTTTCAAATTAGTAATTTCTATTGCTGTATCCTCAAGTTTACATACTTCTTTTTTTCTGGTATCTCTAATATGCTGTTAATCTTATCCAGGGAATATTTTCATTTTGGTGAATGTATTTTTCTGTTCTGTAATTTTTATTTAATTCTCTTTTGTTTGTTTCTAGTTTTGTGCAAAATTTCCCACTGTTAACTCATATTTTCCTTTAAATTAGATGTGTTTATGATTTCAACTTTAAAATCTTTATTTTTTAAGTGCTACATCTGAATTATTATAGGACTAAATTTTAATAACTGCTTTTTCTCCTAACTGTGGATCATCTTTTCCTATATCTTTGCATATATGATGTTTATTATTGTGTACTGGACATTACGAGAGCTGTGTTGTAAAGACTCTGGATTCAGCTATATTCCACTCAAGAGTATTAATTTTGTTCTAGCAGGTAGTTAACTTGGCTAGACTTAAAATCTTAAAACCCAAACTCTATCTCCCTTATAAATGGTGGGAGCTAGAACCTCTTCCCAAGTCTTTCATATTCCAGCTGCTGTTTTTTCACCAGACCCATCAGGGTCTCTCTGGGGCAGGTACAGTTTACTGTCCAAGCAAAAGTTTAGGTGAAATTTGTAAATAAATTCTGAAATTCACTTTTCTTTATAGCTCCCTCTCTTCCAGAATTTTCCCCCTGAATTTTCCAGCCTCTGTTCTTTTTTATCCCAAGCCAATAAAATTGCAGCTTTCTGTTACCCAGAACCTGGTGCAGTTTGGGATGTACTCTCAAAAGAGGTGCATACTCAAAAATCTCACTGATTGCAGTTCTATCTTTCAAGAATAGATGCCCTCTAGTATCTGAGTTCGTAGTTCTTCAATACTTTCAGTCAGGGGATTTAAAATATATTTTGTTTGATTACATTATAGTTATCATCTGCAGGAAGGTTATTTTGGCTAAGTTACCATGCCATTTCTAAAAGCCTATATCTAATATACTTTCTTACATTATTTTTTTTTCAGTTAATATTATCTCATTTGTCTTTGTGCAAGGCTATTTACTTTGTGATGTGCTTTGTGTGCTCTGATAGGTATATTCATTACATCTGTTGGTTATTTGGATTCAGAGCCTTTAATTTGATCTTCACATAAGAAATGTGAAGCCTCGTGAGTCATAACATTATTCTCTGCAGTCAACTCAGTCTGTAAAACCTGGTAAAGCATTATTAGGAGGTAAAAAAATCACTCATTTTGTGTTATAATGTAATACTAAGTCTTTTAATGAATTCAACTTTTAGCAATATACATTTTTTGATTTTAAAAAAGTTTTGATTAAAAAAGAAGGTATAGTTGATTTACAATATTGTATTAGTTTTAGATGTACAACATTGTGATTCAAAAATTTTATGAATTATAAATTCATAATTAAATTTTAGTGAATTATACTTCACTTAAACTTATTATAAAATATTGGCTATATTCCATTTGTTGTATATACATATCCTTATTGCTTATTTATTTTATACATATTAGTTTGTACCTATTAATTCCCTACCCCTACCTTGTCCCTCCCCCATCCCCTCTCTCTAGTGGTAACTACTAGTCTCTTATCTGTTAGTCTCATTCTGTTTTGTTGTATATATTTGTTATACATAAGAGATAACCTACAGTTTTTGCTTTTCTCTATTTCACTAAGAGTAATACCCTCTAAGTTCATTCAGGTTGTTGTAAGTGGCACAATTTCATTCTTTTTTATAGCTGAGTAGTATTCCATTGTATATATAAACTACACCTTCTTTAGTCATTTGTCTGTTGGTGGACACTTAGGTTGCTTCCATATCTTCCATATCTTGGCTATTGTAATAATGCTGCTACAAACATTGGGGCACGTGTATCTTTTCAAATTAGTGTTTCCGTTTTTGTTAGATATATACCTGGAAGTGGAATTGCTGGATCATATGTTAGTTCTGTTTTTGTTTTTTTGCGAAACCTCCACACTGTTTTCCATAGGGACTGCACCAATTTACATTTCCACCATCAGTTTATGAGGGTTTCCTGTTTTCCACATCTTCACCAACATTTGCTATTTATGGTCTTTTTGATGATAGCCATTCTAATAGATATGAGGTGCTCTTCTTTGTGGCTTTGATTTGTATTTCTCTGATAATTAGTGATTTTCAGTATCTTTTCACATGACTATTGGCATTTGTATGTCTTCTTCATGTATTCAGATCTTTCCATTTTTCAATCATGTTGGGTTTTTTTGATATTGACTTATGTCTTAAGAATATTAACACCTTATATCATTTTCAAATATTTTCTCCATTTCAGTAGATTGTCTTCTCATTTTGTGATGATTTCCTTTTCTGTGCAAAACTTTTAGGTTTACTAAGGCCACATGTATTTATTTTTGCTCTTGTTTACTTTGCCTTGGGAGATAGATCCAAAATAATATTGCTAAGATTTATGCCATAGAGTGTTTTCCCTATGTTTTCTCCTAGGAGTTTTATGGTTTCAGGTCTTACATTTGGGTCATTAATCCATACTGAGTTTATTTTAAGCTGTGAGATAATGTTCTCATCTCATTGTTTTCCATGTAGCTCTCTAGTTTTTCCAACACCATTTGTTGAAAAGATAGTATTTTCTCCATTGTGTGTTCTTTTTTTTTTTACTTATTTTTTTGTAATTGTAGCATTTCTTTCCCAAAGGTAATTTTCATCTTTTATTTTTTTTAAATAAAGTGATCCAAATGGAGCTTATGAGGTAACAGAAATTTTAAAAAGAAAATTAAAATATTTTGAATACATTATTTTCAAGGTGATAGCTGGATCAAACAAATATGCCCAAAAATGAAATGTTAATGTACATTGATTATATAACTTAAATCTAGCATTCTACATCTTAGAAATTAAGCTGTTTTCATTTTACTACCAATTCAGCTTTAAACGTTTCTATCAAATAATTCAGTATAATCAATAAATATGACCAAGAATGCTGAAGTTGTTTTTCAGATGACAAAAGTAGAGTTTATGTTATGTAATTGCTAGAATAATCAGCATTGGGTTCTAGAAAAAATTCTTAAAGATTATTCAATTGAATATTACATGTTACATTAACAATGATATACAGCAGATCAAATGCATATAGAAAAATGCTATTTAGTATACCTCCCAGTAGAATATAACATTTTACATCACTTTCTTTCATAGTAGAAGACATTTATCAGTTTTCACAATCAATAGCCCAGCAGAAAATAAAAGATCATTACAATTGCAAGTCATAATGGAAACATGATTAACCTAACAATATAAAGTAATTATATACAATTTGAAGGATTAAGTAGAGTGATGTGGTAAGTGGGAATGCATACCTGCACATGTTTTCATCTGCACAGCCAGTCTATGTCATTTGGCTCATGCATTTAAACCATTTACATTTAAGGTAGTTATCAGTATGTATGATCCTGTTAACCATTTTCTTAATTGTTTTGGGTTTATTTTGCATAGGTCTTTTCCTTCTCTTGTGTTTCCTGCTTAGAGATGTTTCTTTAACATTTGTTGTAAAGCTGTTTTGGTGATGCTAAATTGTCTGTAAAACTTTGATTTCACATCAAATCTGAACAAGAGTCTTGCTGGGTAGACTATTCCTGGTTGTAGGTTCTTCTCTGTCATCACTTTAAACATATGCCATTCCCCTCTGGCTTGTAAAGTTTCTGTTGAGAAATCAGCTGATAACTTTATGAGAGATCCTTGTAATTTGTTGTTTTTTCCCTTGTTGCTTTTAATATTTTCTTTGTCTTTAATTTTTGTCAGTTTGATTATTGTGTGTCTCAGTGTTTTCCTCCCTGGCCATTCTCTGTGCTCCCTGAGCTTACTTGACTATTTCCTTTCCCATGTTAGGGAAGTTTTCAGCTATTATCTCTTCATATATTTTCTCAGATCCTTTCTCTCTCTCTTCTCCTTCTTGGACCCCTATAATGCAAATGGTGGGTTTAATGTTGTCCCAGAGGTCAGTCAGGCTGTCTTTCTTTTTCACACTTTTTCCCTGTATTCTGTTCTGTGGTGGTGATTTCCACCAGTCTGTCCTCCAGGTCATTTATCCGTTCTGCCTCAGTTATTCTGCTATTGATTTCTTCTAGTGCATTAGTCATCTCTGTTTGTTTATTCTTTAGTTCTTCTAGGTCTTTGGTAAACATTTCTTACATCTGTTCCATTGTTTTCCCAAGCTACTGGATCATCTTCACTATCATTATTCTGAATTCTTTTTCTGGAAAGTTGCCTACCTCAACTTCATTTAGTTGTTTTTCTGGGGTTTTATCTTGTTCATTCATCTGGGACATAACTTTCTGCTTTTTCATCCTGATTAACTTTCTGTAATGTGGTTTTTGTTCTAGCTGCTCTGGTATTGGGGTTCTTCTTGCTTCTTCTATTTTTCCCCTGACAAAGGAGACTAAGAGGCTTGTGTAAGCTTCCTGATGGGAGGGAACTGGCAGTGGGAAAAACTGGGCCTTCCTCTGATGGGCAGAGCTATGCTCAGTAAAGCTTGAATCCAGTTGTCTGCTGATGAGTGGGATTGTACTCCCTCCCTGTTAGTTGTTTAGCCTGAGGCAACCCAGCCCTGGGGTCTATGGGCTCTATGGTAGGGTTAGTGATGCCCTCCAAAAGAACTTATGCCAAAGTGCCCATTCCAGGACTGCCGTTCCATTCCCATGGTGAGCCACTGCTGACCCACACTTTCACAGGGGACCCTCCAACAATAACTGGTAGGTCTGGTTCAGTCTCCCCTGGGGTCACTGCCACTTTCCTCTGGGTCTTGGTGCACACAAGATTTTGTCTGTATCCTCCAAGATGGGAGTCTCTGTTTCCCCTATCTCACAGGCCTTCAAGGTCAGATTCTCTAAGGATTCCCAGTCCCTCTGTCGAATCCTCAGGCTGGGAAGCCTGGCATGTAGTTCAGAACCTTCACAACAGTGGGAGAACTTCTTTGGTATTACTGTTCTCTAGTTTATGGGTCACCTACCTGATGGGTATGGGATTTGATTTCATCATGGTTACACCCCTCCTGAACTCTCATTGTGGCTTCTTTGTTGTCTTTGGATGTGAGATATCTTTTTTTGGTGGGTTCCAGTGTCCTCCTGTTGATGATTATTCAACAGCTAGTTGCAGTTTTGGTTCTCTTGAAGGAAGAGATGACCACACATCATTCTACTCCTCCATCTTGAACTAGACGCTCCAGTGTATGTTCTGCCTCCTTTGTCGTAGACTTATTAGCTGTAAGTGCATGAATATATTTTTGGGCTGGGCTCTCTACTCTGTTCCACTGGTCAGTGTGCCTGTTTTTGTGCTGGTTCATACTGTTGGATGACTGTAGCTTTGTAGTATCGTCCAGAGTCAGGGAGCTTGACTCTGTGTTTTTCTCAAGATATTTTGGCTATCTGAGGTCTTTAATGTTTCCATACAAGGTAATATAATTTAATTATCTAATTAAATAATAGTATGGTTTTCATTGGTGTTGGAGAAGACTCTTGAGAGTCCCTTGGACTGCAAGGATTTCCAACCAGTCCATCCTAAAGGAGATCACTCTTGATTGTTCACTGGAAGGACTGATGTTGAAGCTGAAACTCCAATACTGTGGCCACCTCATGCGAAGAGTTTACTCACTGGAAAGGACCCTAATGCTGGGAAGGATTGGGGGGAGGAGAAGGGAACGACAGAGAATGAGATGGTTGGATGGCATCACTGACTCAATGGACATGGGGTTTGGGTAGCCTCCAGGAATTGATGATGGACAAGGAGGCCTGGCATGCTGCAATTCATGGGGTCACAAAGAGTCGGATACAACTGAGTGACTGAACTGAACTGAACTGATGGTTTTCATTCCTCTAATTTAAAAATATATATATTTTTGTTCTTTTATCCCATAAATTAGGGCTTCCCTGGTGGCTCAGATGGTAAATAATCTGCCTGTGATGTGGGAGACCTGGGTTCAATCCCTGGGTCAGGAAGATCCCCTGGAGTAGGAAATAGCAACCCACTCCAGTATTCTTGCCTGGATAATTCCATGGACAGAAAAGCCTGGTAGTCTATAGTCCATGGGGTTGCAAAGAGTCAGACACAGCTAAGAGATTCTCACTTTGCTTCCTTCACCCCATAAATTTATGGAAAAGTGTGATTTTCTGTTTTACTTTTACACCCTTCAGCAGATTTTGTCATAAATACATTCAATAGGATTTTATAGATTTTGTAGGAAAAGTTCAGTGTGCCACAGATCACGCTGAAGTTTGTTCAAGGAAGATCTAGCTAACGTTTCTTCATTTAGTTATTCAGCAAATGTTTCGTAACTGTTTATTATCTTTAGGTACTGTGTGAGGCACAAGAAATATTAGAATAAATAAGATACCGTGCAGATCCTCCATATGCTCATAGTCTGTTAGGAAAGACAGAGAAGTAGTTTAAAATAACAAATTAAAATGAGTGCTACTGATGATAAACATAAGAAGAAATAATAAATTCACAGAAGATTTAGTTAGGCTTCATTTCACTCCCTCAGTTGTGTCCAACTCTTTGCAACCCCATGGATTGCAGCATGCCAAGCTTCCCCATCCATCACCATCTCCCAGAGCTTGCTCAAACTCATGTCCATCAAGTCAGTGGTGCCATCCAACCATCTCATCCTCTGTCATCCCCTTCTCCTCCTGCCATCAGTCTTTCCCAGCATCAGGGTCTTTTCAAATGAGTCAGTTCTTCACATCAGGTGGCCGAAGTATTGGAGTTTCAGCTGCAACATCAGTCCTTTCAATGAATATTCAGGGTTGATTTCCTTTAGGATGGACTGGTTGGATCTCCTCTCAGGCCAAGGGACTCGCAAGAGTCTCCTCCAACACCACAGTTCAAAAGCATCAATTCTTTGGTGCTCAGCTTTCTTCATAGTCCAACTCTCACTCTCACATCCATACATGACTACTGGAAAAACCATGGCTTTGACTAGATGGATCTTTGTTGGCAAAGTGATGTCTCCACTTTTTAGCATGCTGCCTAGGTTTGTCATAGATTTTCTGCCAAGGAGCAAGTATCTTTTAATTTCATGGCTACAGTCACCATTTGCAGTGATTTTGAAGCCCCAAAAACAAAGTCAGTCACCATTTCCATTGTCTTGCCATTTATTTGCCATGATGTGATGGGACCAGATGGCATGATCTTACTTCTTTGAATGTTGATTTTTAAGCCAGTTTTTTCACGCTCCTGTTTCACTTTCATCAACAAGCTCTTTAATTCTTCTTCACTTTCTGCCATAAGGGTGGTGTCATCTGCATATCTGAGGTTATTGATGTTTCTCCTGGCAATCTTAATTCCAGCTTGTGCTTCATCCAGCCCAACATTTCACATGATGTACTCTACATATAAGTTAAATAAGCAGGGTGACAATATATAGCTTGATGTACTCCTTTCCTGATTTAGAACCTGTCTGTTGTTTTATGTCCATTTCTAACTGTTGCTTCCTGAGCTGCATACAGATTTCTCAGGAGGCAAGTAAGGTGGTCTGGTATTCCCATCTCTTGAAGAATTTTCCGCAGTTTGTTTTGATCCACACAGTCAAAGACTTTGGCATAATCAATAAAGCAGAAGTAGATGTTTTTCTGGAACTCTCTTGCTTTTTCAGTGATCCAACGGATGTTGGCAATTTGATCTCTGGTTCCTCTGCCTTTTCTAAATCCATCTTGAACATCTGGAAGTTCATGGTTCACATACTGTTGAAGCCTGACTTGGAAAATTTTGAGCGTTACTTTGTTAGTGTGTGAGATGATTACGATTGTGCAGTAGTTTGAACATTCTTTAACATTACCTTTCTTTGGGATTGGAATGAAAACTGACCTTTTCCAGTCCTGTGGCCACTGCCGAGTTTTCCAAATTTGCTGGCCATCAGCACTTTCACAGCATCATCTCTTAGGATTCAAAATAGCTCTCTGGAATTCCGTCACCTCCGCTAGCTTTGTTCGTAGTGATGTTTCCTAAGGCCTACTGGACGTCGCATCCAGGATGTCTGGCTCCAGGTGAGTGAGCACACCATTGTGGTTACATCATGGTCTTTTTTGTATAGTTCTTCTGTGTATTCTTGCCACCTCTTATTAATATCTTTTGCTTCTGTTAAGTCCATACCACTTCTGTTCTTTATTGTGCCCATCTTTGTGTGAAATGTTCCCTTGGTAACTCTAATTTTCTTAAAGAGATCTCTAGTCTTTCCCTTTCTATTGTTTTCCTCTATTTCTTTGCATTGATCACTGAGGAAGGCCTTCTTATCTCTTCTTGCTATTCTTTGGAACTCTGCATTCAAATGGATATATCTTTCCTCTTCTCCTTTGCTTTTCACTTATCTTCTTTTCTCAACTATTTGTAAGGTCTTCTCAGACAACCATTTTGCCTTTTTGCATTTCTTTTTCTTGGGAATGGTCTTGATCGCTGCCTCCTATACAATGTCATGAACCTCTATCCATAGTTCTTCAGGCACTCTGTCTATCAGATCTAATCCCTTGAATCTATTTGTCACTTCCATGTATAATTATAAGAGATTAGATTTAGGTCATACCTGAATGGTCTACTGGTTTTCCACTAGAGACCTTAGAGTGATCTGGAAAGTCTACTTAAGAATCAACAATTGGAGAGAGACTGTTCCATCACCACACATCGACTCAGCTCAGTTCTTCTTCCGCCGACGCCACCCATCCCTCAAGACCCCCCGAACCCGCCGAGGCTGGACCCCGGCAACTGGCGCCCAACGTGGGGCTTGTAGGTGAGGAAACCTAAACCCACCCACCAGAAAACCACATAAGCCTTCCCATCCAGGAAACTTCGACAAACCACACATCCAACCCCTCCCACAGAGAGGAACCCCCACAATAAAGGGACAACACAGCAAGATAAACAAGATGAAAAGGCAGAGAAATACCCAGCAAGTAAAGGAACAGGATAAATACCCCTAGACCAAACAAAAGACGAAGAGATAGGAAGTCTACCTGACAAAGAATTCCGAATAATGATAGTGAAAATGATCCAAAACCTGGAAAATAAGTTGGAGTTACAGCTCAATAACCTGCAGGCAAGGATTGAGAAGATGCAGGTAAGCTTTAACAAGGACTTAGAAGAAATGAAAAAGAGTCAAAATACAATAAATAATGCAATAAATGAGATCAAAAACACCCTGGAAGGAACCAACAGTAGAATAACAGAGATAGAAGACAGAATAAGTGAGGTAGAAGACAGAATGGCAGAAATAAATGAAACAGAAAGGAAAAATGAAAAAAGAATTAAAAGAAATGAGGAAAATCTTAGAGACCTCTGGGACAATATTAAACGCACCAATATTCGAATCATAGGAGTCCCAGAAGAAGAAGACAAAAAGAAAGACCATCAGAAAATTCTTGAAGAGATAATTGTTGAAAACTTCCCTAAATTGGGAAAGCAAATAGCCACTCAGGTCCAAGAAACACAGAGGGTCCCAAATAGAATGAACCCCAAGCGGGACACCCCAAGACACATATTAATCAAATTAACAAATATCAAATACAAAGACCAAGTATTAAAAGCAGCAAGGGAGAAGCAAAAAATAACCCACAAGGGGAATCCCGTAAGGATAACAGCTGATCTCTCAATAGAAACGCTTCAGGCCAGAAGGGAATGGCAAAACATACTTAAAGTCATGGAAGAAAACAATCGACAACCCCGATTACTGTACCCAGCAAGGATCTCATTCAAATTTGAAGGAGAATTCAAAATTTTCTCAGACAAGCAGAAACTGAGAGAATTCAGCAACACCAAACCAGCCCTCCAACGAATGCTAAAGGAACTTGCCTAGATAGGAAACACGGATGGGATAGATAATCTCGAACCCAAAACAATAAAATAAATGGAACGGGATCATACTTATCAATAATTACCTTAAATGTAAACGGGCTGAATGCCCCAACCAAAAGACAAAGATTGGCCGACTGGATACAGAAACAAGACCCCTATATATGTTGTCTACAAGAGACCCACCTCAAACCTAGGGACATATATAGACTGAAAGTTAAAGGCTGGAAAAAGATATTCCATGCAAATAAAGACCAAAAGAAAGCAGGAGTGGCAATACTCATATCAGATAAAGTAGACTTTAAAATAAAGGCAGTGAAAAGAGATAAAGATGGACATTACATAATGATCAAAGGATCAATCCAGGAAGAAGAAATAACAATTATAAATATTTATGCACCTAACATAGGAGCTCCACAATATGTAAGGCAAATGCTAACAAGTATGAAAGGGGAAATCAACAACAACACAATAATAGTGGGAGACTTTAATACACCACTCACACCAATGGATAGATCAACTAGACAGAAAAGTAACAAGGAAATTCAAACTTTAAATGATACAATAGATCAACTAGACCTAATTGATATCTATAGGTCATTCCACCCCAAAACAAGGAATTTCACCCTTTTCTCAAGTGCACACAGGACCTTCTCCAGGATAGATCACATCCTGGGCCATAAATCTAACCTTGATAAATTCAAAAATATTGAAATCATCCCAAGCATCTTTTCTGACCACAATGTAGTGAGATTAGATATCAATTATAGGAGAAAACCTTTCAAAACTTCCAACATATGGAGGCTCAACAACACACTGCTGAATAACCAACAAATCACAGAAGAAATCAAAACTGAAATTCAGTTATGCATGGAAACGAATGAAAATGAAAACACAACAGCCCAAAACCTATGGGACACTGTGAAAGCAATGCTAAGGGGAAAGTTCATAGCAATACAAGCTCACCTCAGGAAACAAGAAAAAAATCAAATAAATGACCTGACTTTACACCTAAAGCAACTAGAAAAGGAAGAGATGCAGAAGCCCAGGTCTAGTAGAAGGAAAGAAATCTTAAAGATCAGGGCAGAAATAAATGCAAAGGAAACAAAAGTGACCATAGCAAAAATCAACCAAGCCAAAAGCTGGTTCTTTGAGAAGATAAATAAAATTGACAAACCATTAGCCAGACTCATCAAGAAACAAAGGGAGAAGAACCAAATCAACAGAATTAGAAATGAAAACGGAGAGATCACAACAGAAAACACAGAAATACAAAGGATCATAAGAGAATATTATCAGCAACTATATGCAAATAAACTGGACAACCTGGATGAAATGGACAAATTCCTAGAAAAGTACAACTTTCCAAGACTAAACCAGGAAGGGATAGATAATATTAATAGACCCATCACAAGCACGGAAATTGAAACCGTAATCAGAAATCTTCCAAAAAACAAAAGCCCAGGACCAGATGGCTTCACAGCTGAATTCTACCAAAAATTTAGAGAAGAGCTAACACCTATTCTACTCAAACTCTTCCAGAAAATTGCAGACGAAGGTAAACTTCCAAACTCATTCTATGAGGCCACCATCACCCTAATTCCAAAACCCGACAAAGATGCCACAAAAAAAGAAAACTACAGGCCAATATCACTGATGAACTTAGATGCAAAAATCCTCAACAAAATTCTAGCAAATAGAATCCAACAACACATCAAAAAGATCATACATCATGATCAAGTAGGCTTTATCCCAGGGATGCAAGGTTTCTTCAATATTCGTAAATCAATCAATGTAATACACCACATTAACAAATTGAAAAATAAAAATCACATGATTATCTCAATAGATGCAGAGAAAGCCTTTGACAAAATTCAACATCCATTTATGATAAAAACCCTCCAAAAAGCAGGAATAGAAGGAACATACCTCAACATAATAAAAGCTATATATGACAAACCCACAGCAAACATTATCCTCAATGGTGAAAAACTGGAAGCATTCCCCCTGAAATCAGGGACAAGACAAGGGTGCCCACTCTCACCACTACTATTCAACATAGTTTTGGAAGTTTTGGCCACAGCAATCAGAGCAGATAAAGAAATCAAAGGAATACAGATTGGAAAAGAAGAAGTAAAACTCTCTCTGTTTGCTGATGACATGATCCTCTATATTGAAAACCCTAAAGACTCTACGAGAAAATTACTAGAGCTAATCAGTGAATATAGCAAAGTTTCAGGATACAAAATCAACACACAGAAATCCCTGGCATTCCTATACACTAACAGTGAGAAATCAGAAAGAGAAATTAAGGAAACAATTCCATTCACCATCGAAACAAAAAGAATAAAATACTTAGGAGTATTTCTACCTAAAGAATCAAAAGACTTGTATATAGAAAACTATAAAACACTGATGAAAGAAATCAAGGAGGACACAAACAGATGGAGAAATGTGCCGTGTTCGTGGATTGGAAGAATCAACATAGTGAAAATGAGTATACTACCCAAAGCAATCTATACATTCAATGCAATTCCTATCAAGCTACCAGAGGTCTTTTTCAAAGAATTAGAACAAATAATTTCTCAATTTGTATGGAAATACAAAAAACCTCGTATAGCCAAAGCAATCTTGAGAAAGAAGAATGGAACGGGCGGAATCAACCTCCCGGACTTTAGGCTATACTACAAATCCACAGTCATTAAGACAGTATGGTACTGGCACAAAGACAGAAACATAGATCAATGGAACAGAATAGAAAGCCCAGAGAAAAATCCACGCATCTATGGACACCTTATCTTTGACAAAGGAGGCAAGAATATACAATGGAGAAAAGACAACCTCTTTAACAAGTGGTGCTGGGAAAACTGGACAGCCACTTGTAAAAGAATGAAACTAGATCACTTTCTAACACCATACACCAAGATAAACTCAAAATGGATCAAAGATCTAAGCATAAGACCAGAAACTATAAAACTCCTAGAGGATAACATAGGCAAAACACTCTCTGCCATAACCCAAAGCGGGATACTCCATGACCCACCTCCCAGAATATTGGAAATAAAAACACGAATAAACAAATGGGACCTAATTAAAATTAAAAGCTTTTGCACAACAAAGGAAACTATAAGCAAGGTGAAAAGACAGCCTTCAGAATGGGAGAAAATAATAGCCAATGAAACAACAGACAAACAATTAATCTCAAAAATATACAAACAACTCCTGCAGCTCCATTCTAGAAAAATAAACAACCCAATTAAAAAGTGGGCCAAAGAACTTAACAGACATTTCTCCAAAGAAGATATAAAAATGGCTAACAAACACATGAAAAGATGTTCAACATCACTCATTATCAGAGAAATGCAAATCAAAACTACAATGAGGTACCACTTTACACCAGTCAGAATGGCTGCCATCCAAAAGTCTACAAGCAATAAATGCTGGAGAGGATGTGGAGAAAAGGGAACCCTCTTACACTGTTGGTGGGAATGCAAACTAGTACAACCACTATGGAAAACAGTGTGGAGGTTCCTTAAAAAGATGCAAATAGACCTGCCATATGACCCAGCAATCCCACTGCTGGGCATATACACCGAGGAAACCAGAATTGAAAGAGCCACGTGTACCCCAATGTTCATTGCTGCATTGTTTACAATAGCCAGGACATGGAAGCAACCTAGATGCCCATCAACTGACGAATGGATAAGAAAGCTGTGGTACATATACACAATGGAATATTACTCAGCATTAAAAAAAAATTCATTTGAAGCAATTCTACTCAGATGGACGAAACTGGAGCCCATTATCCAGAGTGAAGTAAGCCAGAAGCAAAAACAACAATATAGTATATTAACGCATATATATGGAATTTAGAAAGACGGTAACGAGAACCCAACATACGAGACTGCAAAAGGAACGCAGATGTATAAAATAGACTCGTGGACTTTGTGGATGAGTGTAAGGGTGGGATGATATGGGAGAA
>ML661902.1:2772149-2968836 GCA_007570785.1 Antilocapra americana
AAAAGATGTTCAACATCACTCATTATCAGAGAAATGCAAATCAAAACTACAATGAGGTACCACTTTACACCAGTCAGAATGGCTGCCATCCAAAAGTCTACAAGCAATAAATGTTGGAGAGGATGTGGAGAAAAGGGAACCCTCTTACACTGTTGGTGGGAATGCAAACTAGTACAGCCACTATGGAAAACAGTGTGGAGGTTCCTTAAAAAGCTGCAAATAGACCTGCCATATGACCCAGCAACCCCACTGCTGGGCATATACACCGAGGAAACCAGAATTGAAAGAGCCACGTGTACCCCAATGTTCATCGCTGCATTGTTTACAATAGCCAGGACATAGAAGCAACCCAGATGCCCATCAACTGACGAATGGATAAAAACGCTGTGGTACATATACACAATGGAATATTACTCAGCATTAAAAAAAAATTCATTTGAAGCAATTCTACTCAGATGGACGAAACTGGAGCCCATTATCCAGAGTGAAGTAAGCCAGAAGCAAAAACAACAATACAGTATATTAACGCATATATATGGAATTTAGAAAGACGGTAATGAGAACCCAACATGTGAGACAGCAAAAGGAACGCAGATGTATAGAATAGACTTGTGGACTTTGTGGATGAGGGTAAGGGTGGGATGATATGGGAGAAGGGCATTGAAGCATGTTAATTATCATATGTCTAATCAATCGCCAGCCCAGGATTGATGCTTGGGGCTAGTGCAGCGAGATTTCCTGGGGGGGGAGGGAGGAGGGAGGGGGGTTCCGGAGGGGAAGCATATGTAAACCCATGGTGATATCATGACAATGTATGGCAAAAACAATAAAAAAAAAATTTTTTAAAAATTTAAGAAAAAAAAGAATCAACAATTGTACATAGATTTGAAAGATGACTATACTTGCCAGAAAAAAGGAATTTGAGAAAAAAATCATAAATCCAGGATATTGCAAGTACTTTGTCCTAACAGAATACAGTAAGGAAGCAGAGAAGTAACAGAAAAAAGAGAGTAGAAAAGTAGACAGAGGAGACAAAAGAATGGCCTTATGAATTATACTTGGTATACAAGTATCTGAATTTTATTCTGTGTATTATAAGAAGTTAGTGCAAGATTTTAAGCAAGAGTGATGATCACATTTGCATTTTTTAACTGTCATTCTGGCTTCAGATTGGAGAGGGATTATATCAGAAGTTGGCAAACTTTATCTATAGAGGGCCAGATATTAAATATTTTGAGCTTTGTGGGCCATGTAGTCTTTGTCAAAACTACTCAGCTGTGCACAAAAACAACAAAGACAACAGGTAAATAAATAGATGTGTCTGTGTTCCAGTACAATTTTTTTTTAATGATAACAGACTGTATTTGACACTTGAGCTACATATAGTTTTGCCAACTCCTTCATTACATGATATATCCCAAGGCAACAAGATCAGCTAGGAAGTGATTGCCATAAACACAGAGTGATAATGAAAACTTGAATTGGATCAGCAGACATGAAATTGCAGAGAAGTACACAATTCCAAAAACATTTAGAAGGTAGAACTGTCAGGACTTGATAGCCAACTGGCTGTTGTAGCCGGGTGGACAGAGGTTGGGGTGGACTCTCAAGTTTATTGCTTTACTGATTGGAAGG
Source organism: Antilocapra americana (assembly GCA_007570785.1). NCBI lineage: Eukaryota > Metazoa > Chordata > Mammalia > Artiodactyla > Antilocapridae > Antilocapra > Antilocapra americana. The sequence goes on from ML661902.1 coordinate 2,773,785, forward strand.
ATCGTTTTGCCTCCAATAAAAATTGGGGGGGGGATGAAAAGTTGGGAAATTCACTGATGCAAGGATTTCACCAGGTTATGAATTATAGTTTTTGTGAATTGTTACAATACAATAAGTATTTTAAATCACAAAATGTGTAATAAACATGTTTAATGTAAAATTAATCTGTAGACTATGTTTGGTTTTAGAAATTGTCTGCTCACTTAAGCTGCAAATGAACTAACTCACCAGTCCTGTACTACTTAGGTTCCCTTGATATACGAAAAATTTTAGACTCTCTTAACAGCTAAACAACAGTCAGACATGACTTAGCAACTAAACAACAACCACCCACATGTTATTGGTGGAAGCTCTTGACCTAGCTTTTTCTTTTCATGATGTTTGAGGTAAAGAATAGTTCTAACAGTTTCAAATCTACTAAACACAATGTGAAAACACTTCCTTCTACACCTTGGAGACCCTGTTTAAACAAAAGTCTGAGTTGATGGACTGTAAATCTCAGCCAATGTGCAATTCTGAGTTCCTGTAAAACATACTTGATCGCAATTACTATGCATAAGTATCAGATCATGTGAGAGGAGAGTGAGAGTGCACATGGTGTAAAAACACAGAGGGTAAAACTCAGAAAGAAATAAATCTCAGGAAAATAAATCATTACTCTATATACCCCACTTATCATGATTGTAATTTATGGAATTACATCATCCTAAAGGAGATCAGTCCTGGGTGTTCATTGAAAGGATGATGTTGAAGCTGAAACTCCAATACTTTGGCCACCTCATGTGAAGAGCTGACTCACTGGAAAAGACCCTGATGCTAGGAAGGATTGGGGGCAGGAGAAGGGGAAGACAGAGGATGAGATGGCTGGATGGCATCACCAACTCAATGGACATGGGTTTGGGTAGACTCTGGGAGTTGGGGATGGACAGGGAGGCCTGGTGTGCTGCGATTCATGGGGTCGCAAAGAGTCGGACACGACTGAGCGACTGAACTGAACTGAACTGAATTTATGGAAGTCAGTTGTTAGTTAACTGTAAAGCCAGTTGGTATTATCTCCATCCTCAGTTTTTCTGATCCTTTTTTTTTTCCTGTTCTCTGTTAGTTCCTTTCTTATCTCTCTCGCCTTATCTTTCTTCACCTTTTCAAATTTTGCTGTCTCTCTTTTCATCTTCTCATCATCTTCCTTATTTCTAGTCCCAATTTTTAGCTTCCCTTCTTCATCCAATCAGATATGTGTTTTTGTGAGTAACTATCACAACTCTTTTGAAGTTAACCTTCATTAACTAAGTGTTCCTTTTAAATTGGAGAGAGACAGACAGACACAGAGAGAGTTGTTTTCTGATTTTTTTTTAACCTAAAGCATGCTAGACCAATATAATGAGAATATACAAAATAATATTGCTTTTATTTTATAACCAATAAATAAGGGATAGATCCAGGTTTAGTTGTACTGAGAGCTAAATAGTACAAAATTAATATAGTATATAAATTAACTTATGAAAATAAATATTTGTAACCAAAGCAATCAAAACAGATTGAAAACTTTTTAAAGATTACAAATGGTATATATATATATCTCAAATACCAAAAAATAATATAATATTTTTTATGAATTAACTACATGACACATCTCTATGATAACTTTTTCCCACATCCTTTGACTTCATGTTCTTTGAATCCTTCTTCATATGGCAATGATTTATACAATATTCTCTGTAGAAATAATAATAGTCCCTCTACAAGTTTGTACCCTGCAATCAAGAATATGAAATAAGTCCTATCTTACACAGTTCTTATTAAAAAAAAATAAAATAAAATGAGTAGTACATTTGCAGCTGCCTCTGCTCCATTATCAGACATATTTCTGACAAGAGGAAAAACTCCATTTTAATTGGAGTTAGTGAGAGACAAATCCCAAATTTTTCACATATGATGAGTGGAAAATTTTTCTGAAGATTAGTTTTAATCAATACGTTTCTAGTGATTTGTCCTCCAGGGGTTTCCCTGGTGACTCAGTAGTAAAGAATCCACCTGCAATGCAGGAGACACAGGTTCAATTCCTGGGTCAGAAAGATCCCCCGGAGAAGGAAATTATAACCCATTTCAGTATTCTTGCCTGGAGAATTCCATGGGCAGAGGAGACTGCAGGATATAGTCCATGGGGTTGCAAAGAGTCAAACATGACTTAGCAACTAAACAACCACCACCCACATATTATTGGTGGAAGGATTCCATGATAATTCTAAGCAGAGGAATTATTCCAAGCAGACTTAAAGAGAATGTGCACTGAAGGACTCTGAACGGTGGTTACTCATCTAATTAATATTTCAAAGAAAGTTGATAGCAAGAAATCATACTGTCCTGATGATTTACTGAAACTAGTTTACCAGGGAGCAACACACTACTGAGAATCTAATAAATTTCTCAAAAAGCAAACCATTTTCATTCTGAGGAAGGTTTTGTTTTTTTAATGGTGTCCGAATGTCAGCAAAATTATGGATAAACAGTCTCCAGTAATTCCAGGCAATAAACTTTGCCTAGTTCCCACCTTTCCTTTGAAAATCCTGCTGACAGGTAACAATTATCAATTAGTACACACCAAATTCTGAGAAAAGGATTTCTCAGTCTGTTTTCCTTGGAACACTAGTTCCCTGCAGTGTCAGTTGTGTTATATGAAATATTTCATGCTCTTTCCTCTTTGAGTGTCAAAAGGTTTATTTGTATGTTAAAGACTGTGAATTTTGCATAAATAAATGTATTCAACATTATTTAACGAAGTATTTCCCATGTTTGTATGACCATGGAATCACAGACACACACACAATTGTGAGGTGGTGGTGGTGGTGATGAGTTTTAGCTGAAGCAGTGTTCTGTAGTTTGGAAAATGACCTCTCCCAAAGAAATCAAAGCCGAAGCTAAAAGAATGATATTTCAGAACTAGAATTTTAGGCAAATGAAGACAGACATTTTTATAACTCCTAGAATCATATCAGTCAGCAGTCATTTGTCACTATTCAGTATAAAGACCCTGATCAAGCCTTTTGCTGTGTCAATAACTGTAAAAGAATATGTCCAGTATTTCAGTCCATCTGATTTCCCAGGCCTTGTGAATATTTGCTTCAATGCGATACTCAAAAAAGCTGTGACAGATTGGGCATATTTTGAGCCACAGGCAAAATATTCTAAGTTCAAGCATTTATTGAATTTTACTTGCCAGTTTTCATGGCATGTGTGATATTTTTAGGTGACTAGTGATAATCATTCAATCCAATAGTAGTACACATTTTACATGAGAAATGCATTAGTATATTGACAAAGACTCTCTGCTTGACCAAACCTTAGTCAGGTTCCCCTGAACTCTCTTCTTATATTGGTCTAGACCTTTGTACTTTCCTGTCCATCTTCATGTCACTCAGTTTTTAGCAAAAACCCTGTTTAATCAGTTTTATAGAAATCTCCACCCTCACTATCTGCCTAGGGAGTATCTGATCACCCTGGCCTACTTTCAGCAAGAATCCTATCAAGTCAGTTTAGCCCAAATTCTCCCTTATCCTTGATGCTTCCTGCAAGTAATTTTCCATCTACTGACCCCTGGCCTGCTTCTTGGTTATGAATCCCTACTTTCACCCATTGTTTTTAGAATTGAGCCCAATTCTATATTGAAGTCTCTCTTCCCATATCGCAGTGGTTCCTGAATAAAGTCTGTTTCTACTACTATAAGTACTCTTTGTCTCTGGTTTTTGCTTAACAATTTGCAAGACTGTAATCATTAATTTGCAGCAAAAAGTAAAGAACACTTGCACCAACTTGGAAAGGCCTTATTAAAAGTACTTGAGTATATTGAAAAATTAGACTGACAGCTTTGAGACACCAAGCCCTCTGTTTATCCATAAAACATCTATATGCTTGCCACCAGCAATTCAAAGCTTCCTTTATGAGGGAACCTCTGTCTGCCCCTCCAGGGAGTGAGAAAAGTGTTCAGACTCCAGGCCCGTTCAGTTTTTGGCTCCTCTGCTAAGACTGCCAATTAGAGCATTTTGTGATATGGACATCTGTCCACTGGACTGAGACCAGCTCATTTCACAAGGCAGTTGTCAAATGGTACCAACTTTCTGTGACAACCCATGTTGGATTCAAACCCATGCCCTTTGAGGTTACCTGCTTCCTGTCCCATCACTAAATCCTTCAAATGCCCAGAACTTAGGCACACTACTTTTCAAAGCTAACTAATTATCAAACCAAAGCAATCCTCATTTCCTTTAATTCATGGAAATTTTCTTGCCTTTGTTTTGTAGAAAAATTATCTCCTAAGAAAATGTTTATTCTTAAAAGTCTTGGCATTTTGGGGGTTATTTTGAAAGACATATATACGTTTAACATTGTTTCAATGAGTGTTTTTTGAGCACCTACTACCTGTTAGGCAATGTGAAAATGCCACCAGTCTCCCCTTTTTTCCTGAACGTATCTACTGAATAGCTGAGAAATATCTATCTCTTCACTACTATATATTTTTTTAATTTAGCACACTGCAGAATAAGAGGAGCAAAAAGTTTTATAAGGGGAAGGGTAATGTTTGAAATAACATTAGTTTGAGTATAGTTTAGTTTCTCAACTGTATATAATTACTTTGAAGAGGAAAAGTCATAAGAATAGCTTTATTGTTATATTTTTGCCAGTGGGTGTGCGAAGTGATTTAACTTACAGGTAATGATTATGTAATTGTATTGATACAGGGCATACAGCCTACCAAGCTTAGTGAGTCATCCAAACTGACAAGAAGGGGTACAAAAAGTCTGCCTGCCTCTTTTCTGTTTCATATCCCTGTCTTTACAAAGGAGAGAAGTCTTTCTCACAGGTGGGGGAGGGTGATGGTGAGTGAAGCTACAAAGCTTCAAGATCACAGATATAAATGCATCAAGACAATGTGTCAATCCCTTGTGGTATAATTTAAAAATTAATTGGGTGGTCGCGAAACTACCCAGCCCAAATGATGATTGTGCCTTTAAGAGATGTAATGCAAATGGCTGTCAAAACTACCTACCATTCAGAAATGAAGTTCTAAACTTTGCGGAGCTGAACTAAGAGACAAGTTAATCTCACTGAACTATTTTATGTTGTTTGTCCCTGTTTTACCTCTTTAGGACACATTTGTTGCATAAACCCAGCCGTTTATTTGGACAGGAAAAAGCAACACAAAATATAAAGGTCTAGTGGTAGCACTGTATCCTGAGGTAATTAAAATTTCTATTTTTGCAGCCAGTGGCCTTGGTAGCCATAGCTGATTAAAAGTACAAAAATTTAGATCTGGAGAATAATCATGCCAAGGACAATGCTTGACCAAATGTAATTAGCTGAATTTAGATAAATTCTTAATCTGGCTTTCTTTAACTTGAATAGAAAAATCACACACTTCATTGAGCATGAATAGATTTGAAAATGAACATTTGGATTATATGTGAGGATATTTTTCCCAGAATAATAGGCCTGAGATTTTTCAATATGCTAAGTGGAACCTATTTGTTGACCCAAAGACTATATCAGCCTTCTGTTTTTACTCCCTAGTTCTATTTGCTGAATTTTGTTAATATTTATCGTAACAGAAATAGTAGGTAAGAGAAAGCAGGAGAATAACAGATCCATTTAAGTCCTTAGTCTTTGTTTTTTCAGTGCTTCTTGTTCTCTTTCTTAGGGATAATTAGAGATAAATGGTATGGTATTATATTTGCTCAGATAGCAATACAAAAATGCCTATTTCCATCATTTTCAGTAATAGACTTTCAAGCTATATTTTCCTCAAACTTGATCTTCATTATTCCAGTAATATTTAAGCTATTAATTTCTCCAGAGAGTGCTTTTGAAAATGGTAAATTATAAGACAAATCCCAAAATTACATTTTCTTTAATTTACAGTATTGTTCAAGCTCTACTGTTAGCATAAATGAATAGTCTGAGCTGCAGTCTGAAATAAAGCCTTGCACATTAAACAGTTGGCTTGGAAACAGAAACATTAAGAAATATGACTGAAATTTTTTACAGAAGATGAAATAATAGCATTCACAAAAGCTCATTTATGATAATTCTAACATTTCTGCTAGAGTTATATAAAAGTAACAACATTTACCAAAAAAAAAAAAAGGTGAAGGGTTTCGCTTTCTAACCAATTGCAATGATATCAATTTTGCCCTTAGTGAAAAGTGATTTTCACAGTTATATAGATTTCAATTTTTTCCAAGTTGCAAGTTTACCCTCTTGAAGGAACAAAAAGGGCTTTTCAAAAAAAAAGTAAGTTGAAGCAAAAGTTGTCATGTTTGATGTCTAAAATGCAGTCATATTACAAACAAACCTATAAGAGCAATAAATACAGTCAAACAGCATGTTACCCTGAAAGACACTGAAGTTTACAAAAGCCTAGAAACATCAGCGCAATTATATTATTATAAAAATATATTAAGTATACTAATGTGCTGTGAAATCATATAAATTTACCCCAGAATCTAAAGGTATGTTTAAATCACTTATTTAGGCAATCTCATTTTACCCTAGTAGTTTTATCTGTTTGCTTTATTTTTGTTTTTTTCTTTGTTAGGGGTGGGGGTTTCAGAAAGGAAGATAGAAAATACTTGTTATAAAATTGTGAAGAAAGGTAGATTTCTTGAAGTTATTAATAATCTGATGAACTGCCAATGATAACTATCTGAGGTCAGAGTAAGCATTTGTAATTCTTCACATGAAAAACTTTAAATTCACTGAGACTAAGAAAATCACTTCCTCCATCTAGTGGTAACTGATGGTAATTTCTCCCAAATTCTGAAATACGTTTCAGCTTTTTTTAAATGTCATTTTGTTTTTATACCCATGCTTGTGTCAGACCATTGTATTTATGTGGAAAATTAAGCTAAATTTTGTTAGTTTTCTGAAAGACTACTGCAGCCTGAAGAAATGTAGAATTACTATCTGCAATAGTTTACTCTTGAGTCAAAATGCATAAAGCATAGTCCCTGTTTACAGTACAGTCTGGGAGACCTGACATATATATGTAAGCAGGGAGGGCTGAAAGAGTTAATTATCAAATGAGTGATTAAAGCCAGATACTATAAGAACTCTGAGGAAGATGTGGTTGTTGATGGTTTCCGTTGATTGAAAAAGGCTTCTCATCATGGAATGATGGAGCAAATGGAATTGATATAATCTTTAAAGACATGATAGGACTTACATAACCAGTTAAGGACAAATAGTAAAGGTTTTGAACAGAAAACTGACGTGAGCAGGGAACTTACTATTTATATTTGAGCCCATGTATTCCCCCAGCAGGATTCCCTGGTGACTCAGCAATAAAGAATCCACCTGCAATTCAGGAGACTCTGGTTCAATCCCTGAGTCAGGAAGAGCCATTGGAGAAGGAAATGGCAACCCACTCCAATATTCTTGCCTGGAAAATCCCATGGACAGAGGAGCCTCATGGGCTATAGTCCATGGGGTTGCAAAGAGTCAGACACAACTAAGCAACTGAACAATGACAACAATTTCCCCAGCACAAGCAATAATACCCTGGTTACATGGTACTTTGTTTCTCACCTCTTTGGGCATGTAATACTTTCTTATGAGATGTTATAAGTCTAGAATTTGCTCTATGACAATTTTGATTCATATAAGTGATCCCTTCAAAAAAATACCCATAAGCATATCTAAAATTTAGGCTCAGTAAGTATATCTTTCTCAACACTAAAATCCATGCTGACTATATTTATATTTAGGATTCAGGCCCTCAAAATGGTAGTAGTAATCATAAAAATTTCCAGTTGTTAAGGATTATATGCCAGGCCCTAAATAATGGTGCATTTTTTCAGTGAGTACTTACTGAGTGCTTGTTATGTGCCAGATAGGCTGTTGGTAATTCTTAGGATAATCTACGAGTTAGTTATATCCCTCTAATTTTATAGATGAGAAAACTGAAGATTAAGGGGGTAAGTAGCATTTCCATAGTCACCTTGATGATAGCTAGTACATCTTGAGTTTCAACCCAGATCTCTTTGATTCAGTAAAATGTGTCAGAGGTAGAAGTTAAAAAGTATTTGGCCAGGATGCAAGATTTCTGAATGCCTGTATCTCATATCTTCTACAGCAGTATCTTTCCTTTCCCTTCCCTTCCCTCCATCCAGACTACCCTAGCCTCATTGCAAGGGATATAGGCGCAGAACCCAAAGTCAGGCAAATGTGCCTTCTTTATTACTATGGAGCTTATGTCCAGAACCTCAGTGTATGAACTAAGCAGGAGTCAGTAGCCAAGTCCCTTTCCATGGCTTGTTTTGTTTAGTTATTCAGTCATGACCAACTCTTTTGCAACCCCATGGACTGTAGCCCCGCCAAACTCCTCCGTCCATGGGATTTCCCAGGCAAGAATGCTAGAGTAGATTGTCATTTCCTTTCCAGGGGATCTTCCTAACCCAGGGATCAAACCCACATCTCCTGCATTGCAGGCAGATTGTTTACCTCTGAGCCACCAGGGAAGCCTTTTCATAGCTTGGTGTTTCTCAAACTCTCTTCCTAAGAAACAGTTTAAAAGATGTTTATTAGAATGCCATATTAAAGTATACTGTGACCAGAAATATGGAATTACTGCATTGTGTATTTTCCTTATGGTGTTCAAGAATGCACATTAACAGATTAAAAACTGGGAAAAGTCCCACAGGAAAAGAAAGATTGAGTAAGTCTGCTGCTGCTACTGCTGCTGCTGCTTCTGCTAAGTCACTTCAGTCGTGTCCGACTCTGTGCCACCCCATAGATGGCAGCCCACCAGGCTCCCCCATCCCTGGGATTCTCCAGGCAAGAATATTGGGGTGGGTTGCTATTTCCTTCTCCAGAGTAAGTCTGCTAAAGACAGTTTTTCTCAAATTTGTTTAACCAAGAACTCTCTTACCATAAAATTGCTAATGCACTGCGGAACAATGTCCAATGTCCCAGCTGTCACGACGGCAGGCTTAAGCTAAAAATATACTAAAAATAGATCCCCTCCAATCTTCCATTGGCATTAATGTAGCTCCTTCACCACTGACAAAATTGAGTTTCTCTGACCCCAAACATTTTGGTCACTTTTCCTAAATTCCAGTGGTGCAGCATGGTGCATAAAGAAGATGACTGCAAGCCTCACACACAAAATACTACAAAACACAATTAAATTCCAGAATAAATGTGACCACTGCTTCACCAATTTAAAGTGTAAGTATCAATTACTTTTAAATAGCATTCCCCCAACAAAACCAATGCAATCAAATCAAGAAACATTAAAATCTAGAACCACATGATTCTTAACCAGCCATAAACTACAACAAAGAAAACAGAAGAGAGGGAAAGAGAAAAAGCTTCTTGGTTTCATCTTCAATAGGATGCTAGTCAATCCTTGGCAGTTGTCTCAAGTCTCCCATCAGTAAAATTAAATTTCCCTTGGGAGAAAGAGCCCATGAGGAGGTTAACTGTGACCCTAGAATTCCATGTCCCGAGGGGAAGGGGGAGCAGATGGGAAGTCCATCATTTACACACACTGCTACACTGCCTCTCTCGGAGAGTACTTGAAACACTTCAATTTTCTTTCAAATTTTAGAAATTAGCTTTGGAGCACCTCCACTCATGAGTCCTTTCTGAACCCCCATTCTCCACCCACCATCTATCCTGTATATCTCAAACCTTAAATCTTCCCTTTCTACCTGTCTTTGGTCCCTGCATTCCTAGCACCCGAGTCTAAGTTGACAGAGATCTCCCTCTTAGAAACAGCTTTCGTGCCGTCCTATGAACAAACATCCATTTATATCATGCATTCCTAATCTCCTATACTTCCCCCTGTGTTTCTTCTCCTCTATGAGATACTACAATATTGATGGCCTAGGGCTACCAAGAGGCTGCTGCCCCTACCTTCTCTGAAATTCCTCAGGTCAGTCTTTCCATCTTCCTAGCAGAGGAAGCCCTTTTTTTGTCCCTGCATTTGCCCCAGCTGATAAGAATCACTTAACAGTTTTCTGAACTGGACTTACTGTTGGCGATGCAGCTTAAAGAGTCTAATGATATATAATATTCATATGCTTATAGTACAACCTAGACCTGATTGCTGTTTTCACCTGAAGTCTGTAACAGAAGTCATGTGGAGAAAGCAGATAGACCCAACTCAAAATAAGAGAAGGATAAGAAGAGCTTCACGCTTTCAAGCTTATGAAAATATTTGTCAAGTTGCCTGGAGAAAAACCATCTTTGTGATGAGAAACTCTGGATATAGTTTGTCATGAGAGTACTTTTATTTACCATTATTTGATAACTTAGTGAACAATGCTTCAATTCTTGTTTTGCAGAAAATACAAGAGCTAATGAGATTCTCAGCTTTAAAAGACATGATCTCCCACCTTCCATAATTTATTTTGATACTTATATGTGTCGTACAGTATTTGCTGCTACCACTACATAATGAGTGGCAAGCTCAAAGTTACAATAAATTATGCATAATTTAGTCTCTTGAAAGGTCTATAAATACAGTGTGAAGTGTTCAGCTTTTTATTTGGTGCAACATCTCAAATCAGATTGCTTTGATGCAAATGTTTGTCTTAATATTATAATTGTGGCGTGAATTCTTCTGAATTTATTTATTTGCCTTATAAAGAGCATTTTATTAATTAGTTACATTAGTCTCAAGGGTATTAGTTTTCTAAAGACATCAGTGTCAAAACTTCTGCAAATATAAAATAATAACTCATTTTTAATAGAAGAAAAGTTTTAAGTGATTTATTTATTTATTTTAAATAATAAACGCTGGGTCTTCATTTCTTTGCCCATGCTTTTGCTAGTTACAACAAGTAGAGGCTACTCTTTACTTGTGGTGTGCAGGCATCTCATTGCAGTGGCTTTTCTTGTTGAAGAGCACAGGATCTAGAGCACAGGCTCAGTCATTGTGGCGCATGGACTTAGTTGCCATGCAGTATGTAGGATCTTCCTGGACCAGGGATCAAACCTATGTCCTCTGCCTTGGCAGGTAGATTCTTTAACACTGAAACACCCGGGAAGTCCTTACTGAGTGATTTTAAAAGTACCATTTGGAGACTATGAGTACTCCTAAGAGGTATATTTTCCAAACATTTCTAGTCATTGAAAAATTTACCAAGTTTACTGTTTATACCCCATCATGGATCACAGCCTTGTCATGGTGAAGGGGCTTGCATAACTCAATAAAGCTGTGAGCCAGCCGCGCAGGACCACCCAAAACAGACGGGTCATAGTGAACAGTTCTGACAAACTGGAGTTTGTTCTGGTCTACTGGAGGAGGAAATGGCAACCCACTCCAGTATTGTTGCTGCAAGAACCCCTTGAACAATACAAAAAGGCAAAAAGATATGACACTGAAAGATGAGCCCCTCAGGTCAGAAGGTGTCCAGTATGCTAGTGGGGAAGAGTGGAGGGCAATTACTAATAGCTCCAGAAAGAATGAAGTGACTTGGCCAAAGGAGAAACAACCCTCACTTGTGGATGTGTCTGGTGGTGAAAATAAAATCGAATGCTGTAAAGAACAATGTGGCAGAGGAACCTGGAATGTTAGGTCCATGAATCAAGGTAAGTTGGAAGTGGTCAAACAGGAGATGGCAAGAGTGAACACTGACAACTTAGGAATCAGTGAACTAAAATGGACCAGAATGGGCAAATTTAATTCAGATGACCATTATATGTACTAATGTGGGCAAGACTCCTTTAGAAGAAATGGAGTAGTCTTACAGATAACAAAACAGTCTGAAATGCAATACTTGGGTGCAACCTCAAAAAGGACAGAATGATCTTGGTTCATTTGCAAGGCAAACCATTCCACATCACAGTAATCCAAGTCTATGCCTCAAACCACTAATGCTGAAGAAGCTGAAGTTGACTGGTTCAATGAAGACCTACAAGACCTCCTAGAATTCACATCAAAAAAAGATGTCCTTTTCATGAAAGGGGATTGGAATACAAAACTAGGAAGTCAAGAATAACAGGCAAGTTTGGCCTTGGAGTACAAAATGGATCAGGGCAAAGGCTAACAGAGTTTTGCAAGAGAACATGATGGTCAGAGCAAACGTCCCTTTCCAACAACCCAAGAGACAACTCTATGCATAGACAAAATCAAGGGTCAATACCAAAAGCAGATTATGTTCTTTGCAGCCAAATATGGAAAAGCTCTATAGAGTCTGCAAAAACAAGACCTGGAGCTGACATGGCTCAGATCATGAGCTCCTTATTGCAAAATTCGGGCTTAAATTGAAGACAGTAGGGGAAAGCATAAAAAGACCTATGATTTTAGGTCACTGAAGCATGACCTAAATCAAATCCCTTACAATTATACAGTGGAGGTAACTAATAGATTCAAGGGATTAGATTTGATAAATAGAGTGCCTGGACAGAGGTTTATAACATTGTACAGGAGGCGGTGACCAAACCATCCTGAGAAAAAGAAATGCAAGAAGCCAAAGTGGTGGTCTGAGGAGGCTTTATAAATAGCTGATTAAAGAACAGAAGTGAAAGGCAAGGAAGAAAGGGAAATATATACTCAACTGAATGCAGAGTTCTAGGGAATAGCAAGGAGAAATAAAAAGCCTTCCATAAATGAAAACTGCAAAGAAATAGAGGGAAAACCTAGAGATTTCTTCAAGAAAATTGGAGTTATCAAGGGAACATTTCATGCAAGGGTGGGCACAATAAAGGCCAGAAAATTAAGACCTAACAGAAACAGAAGAGATTAAGAAGAGGTGGCAAGAATACACATAAGAAATATACAACAAGGTTTTAATGACTTGGAGTATCACGATGGTGTAGTCCCTGACCTGGAGCCAGACATCATGGAGTATGGAGTCAAATGGGCCTTAGAAAGCATTACTACCACCAAAGCTGGTGGAGGTGATAGAATTCCAGCTGAGTTATTTCAAATCCTAAAAGATGATGCTGTTAAAGTGCTGCACTTGATATGCCAGCAAATTTGGAAAACTCAGCAATCGCCACAGGGTTGGAAAAGGTTAGTTTTCATTCTAATCCCAAAGAAGGACAATGACAAAATTGTTCACACTACCTTACAATTGCAGTCATTCCACATGTTAGCAAGGTAATGCTCAAAATCCTTCAAGCTAGACTTCAGCAATATGTGAATCAAGAACTTCCAGATTTATAAGCTAGGTTTCAAAGTGGCAGAGGAACCAGAGATCAAATTGCCAACATTTGTTGGATAATGGAGGAAGCAAGGGAATTCCAGAAAAATATCTACTTCTGCTTCACTGACTATGCTAAAACCTTTGACTTTGTGGATCACAGCAAACTGTGGAAAATTCTGAAAGAGATGGGATTAACAGACCACCTTACCTGTCTCCTGAGAAACCTATATACAGATCAAGAAGCAACAATTAGAACCAGACATGGCACAAATGAGTGGTTCAAAATTGGGAAAGGAGCAAAATAAGGCTGTATATTGTCACCCTGCATATTTAACTTATAAGTAGAGTACACCATGGAAATGCTGGGCTGGATGAATCCTAAGCTGGAATCAAGATTGCTTGGAAAATGTCAACAATTCAGTTATGCAGATGATATCACTCTAAGGCAGAAAGTGAAGAAGAACTAAAGAGCCTCTTGATGAGGATGAAAGAGGAGAGTGAAAAAGCTGGCTTGAAACTCACAATGAAAAAAAAAAAGCCTAAGATCATGGCATCTAGTCCCATCACTTCATGGCAAATAGATGGGAAAAACATGGAAGCAGTGAAATATTATCTTTCCTTGGGTTCCAAAATCACTGCAGAGAGACTGCAGCCATGAAATTCAAGGACACCTGCTCCTTAGAAGGAAAGTTATGACCAACTTAGACAGCATATTCAAAACCAGAGACATAACTAGGCTGACAAAGGTCCATACAGTCAAAGCTATGGTTTTTCCATTAGTCATTTTTGGATATGAGAGTTGAACCGTAAAGAAAGCTGAGTGCCGAAGAATTGATGCTTTTGAATTGTGGTGCTGGAGAAGACTCTTGAGAGTCCCTTGGACAGCAAGGAGATCAAACTAGTCAATCCTATAGAAAATCAACCCTAAATATTCATTGGAAGGACTGAGGCTGAAGCTGAAGCTCCAAAACTTTGGCCACCTGATACGAACAACTGACTCACTAAAAACACCTGATGCTTGGATAGAATAACGTCTGAAGGAGAGTTCAGTTCAGTCGCTCAGCCGTGACCAAATCTTTGCAACTCCATGGACTGCAGCACGCCAAACTTCCCTGTCCATCACCAACTCCCGGAGTTTACTTAAAGTCATGTCCACACAGTCGGTAATGCCATCCAACTATCTCAACCTCTGTCATCCCCTTCTCCTCCTGCCTTCAATCTTTCCCAGCATCAGGATCTTTTCTAATGAGTCTATTCTTTGCATCAGATGGCCAAAATATTGAAGCTTCAGCTTCAGCATCAGTCCTTCCAATAAATATTCAGGATTGATTTCCTTTAGGATTAACTAGTTTGTGCTGTCCAAGGGACTCGCAAGAGTCTTCTCCAACACGACAATTTAAAAGTATCAATTCTTCGGCACTCAGCTTTCTTATGGTCCAACTCTCATATCCATACATGACTACTGGAAAAACAAAAGCTTTGACTAGATGGGCCTTTGTTGGCAAAGTAATGTCTCTGCTTTTTAATATGCTGTCTAGATTGGTCATAGCTTTTCTTCCAAGGAGCAAATAAATGTCTTTAATTTCATGGCTGCAGTCACTGTCCACAATGATTTTGGACCGCAACAAAATAAAATCTGTCGCTGTTTCCTCTTTTTCTCCATCTATTTGCCATGAAGTGATGGAATCAGATGCCATAATGTTAGTTCTTTGAAGGTTGAGTTTTAAGCTAGCTTTTTCACTCTCCTCTTTCACTTTCATCAAGAGGCTCTTTCGTTCTTCTTCGCTTTCTGCCATTAGTGTGATGCCGTCTGCATATCTGAGGTTATTGATGTTTCTCCTAGCAAACTTGATTCCAGCTTGTGTTTCATCCAGCTTGGCATTTCACATGGTATATTCTGCATATAACGTAAATAAACTTGACATACTCATTTCCCCATTTGGAAGCAATATGTTGTTCCATGTCCAGTTCTGACTGTTGCTTCTTGACCTGCATACAAATTTCTCAGGAGGCAAGTAAGGTGGTCTGGTATTCCCATCTCTTGAAGAATTTTCCAGAGTTTGTTATGATCCACACAGTCAAAGGCTTTGGCATAATCAATAAAGCAGAAGTAGATGTTTTTCTGGAACTCCCCTGCTTTTTCTATGACCCAGCAGATGTTGGCAATTTGATCTCTGGTTCCTTTGCCTTTTCTAAATCCAGCTTGAACACCTGGAAGTTCACAATTCACATACTATTGAAGCCTGGATTGGATGATTTTGAGTATTACTTTGCTAGCATGTGAGATGACTACAATTGTGCGGTTGTTTGAGCGTTCTTTGACATTGCCCTTCTTTGGGATTGGAATGAAAACTGACCTTTTCCAGTCCTCTGGCCACTGCTGAGTTTTCCAAATTTTCTGGCTTATTGAGTGCAGCACTTAACAGCATGATCTTTTAGGATTTGAAATAGCTCTCTGGACTTCTGTCACCTCCACCAGCTATATTAGTAGTGCTTCCTAGGGCCCACTTGACTTCACATTCCAGGATGTCTGCCTACAGGTGAGTGATCACACCATGGTGGTTATCTGGGTCACGAAGATCTTTTCTGTACAGTCCTTCTGTGTACTCTTGCCACCTCTCCTTAATGTCTTCTGCTTCTGTTAGGTTCATACCATTTCTGCCCTTCATTGTGCCTATCCTTGCATGAAATGTTCCCTCAGTATCTCTAATTTTCTTGAAAAGATTTCTAGTCTTTCCCATTGTATTGTTTTCCTCTATTTCTTCACACTGATCACTGAAGAAGGCTTTCTTATCTCTCCTTGCTATTCTTTGGAACTCTGCATTCAGATGGGTATATCTTTCCCTTTCTCCTTTGCCTTTGTCTTCTCTTCCTTTCTCAGCTATTTGTAAGGCCTCCTCAGAGAACCATTTTGTCTTTTTGCATTTCTTTTTCTTGGGGATGGTCTTGATCTCTGCCTCCTGTACAATGTTACAAACCTCTGTCTATGGTTCTTCAGGCACTCTGTCAGATCTAATCCCTTGAATCTGTTTGTCACCCACACTGTATAATCATAAGGGATGTGATTTAGATCATACCTGAAAGATTTAGTGGTTTTCCCTACTTTTTTCAATTTAAGTCTGAATTTGGCAATAAGGAGTTCATGTTCTGAGCCACAGTCAGCTGCCAGTTTGTTTTTGCTGACTGTGTAGAGCTCCTCCATCTTCGACTACAAAGAATAGAATCAATCTGATTTTGGTATTGACCATCTGGTGATGTCCATGTGCAGAGTCATCTCTTGTGTTGTTGAAAGAGGATGTTTGCTATAACCAGTGCATTCTCTTGGCAAAATTCTGTTAGCCTTTGCCCTGTTCATTTTGTACTCCAGTGCCACACTTGCTTGTTACTCCAGGTATCTCTTGACTTCCTACTTTTGCATTCTAGTCCCCTATAATGAAAAAGACATCTTTCTTTTTGGTGTTACTCCTCGAAGTTCTTGTAGGTTATCATAGAACCTTCAATTTCAGTTTCTTAGGCAGTAGTGGTTGGGGCATACACTTGGATTACTCTGATATTGAATGGTTTACCTTGGAAACAAACAGAGATCATTCTGTCATTTTTGAGGCTGCACCCAAGTATGGCATTTCAGACTGTTTGGTTGATTGTCAGGGCTACTCCATTTCTCCTGAGGGACTGTTGCCTACAGTAGTAAATATAATGGTCATCTGAATTCAGTTAGCCCATTCTGGTCCATTTTAGTTCACTGATTCCTAAAATGTCAGTGATCACTCTTGCCATCTTCTGTTTGACAACTTCCAATTTACGTTGATTCACGGGCTTAACACTCCAGGTTCCTATGCAGTATTGTTCTTTACAGCATCAGACTTTACTTCCGTCACCAGTCACATCTACAACTGAGCATTATTTTCGCTTTGGCTCTGTCTCTTTATTCTTTCTGGAGTTATTTCTCCAGTCTTCTCCAATAGCATATTGGGCATCTGCCAACTGGGGAGTTCATCTTTCAGTGTCATATCTTTTTGCCTTTTCATACTGTTCATGGGGTTCACAAGGCAAGAATACAGAAGTGGTTTGCCATTCCCTTCTCCAGTGGGCCACATTTTGTCAGAACTCTCCACCATGATCCATCCGTCTTGGGTGGCCCTACACAGCATGGCTCATAGTTTTATTGAGCTAGACAAGGCTGTGATCCATGTGATCAGTTTGGTTAGTGTTCTGTGATTGTGGTTTTCATTCTGTCTGCCCTCTGATGGATAAGGATAAGAGGCTTATGGAAGCTTCCTGAATGGAGAGACTAACTGTGGGGGAAACTGGGTCTTATTCTGATGGGTAGGGCCATGCTCAGTAAATCTTTAATCCAATTTTCTGTTGATAGACAGGGTTGTGTTCTCTACCTGTTGTTTGGCCTGAGGCCAACTCTGATGGGGTAATTATGGTAATGGTGACCTCCTTCAAAAGGTCTTGTGCATGCACTGTATTGTATTCAATGCCCCGACCCTCAGCAGGCCACTGTCGACCCACACCTCTGCTGAAGACTCCTGAACACTCACAGGCAAGTCTGGCTCAGTCTTTTGAAAGCAACAAAGGATGAGATGCTTAGATAGCATCACTGACTCAATGAATGTGGATTTGAGCGAACTCCTGGATATAGTGAAGGACAGAGGAGCCTGGTGTGCTGCAGTCTGTGGGGTCACAAAGAGTGAGACACAACTTAATGAACCACAACATCTATTTATCACTTATTATTATTATCCTGTGTAATTTCTTTTGACAAAATCAGAGTAAAAGCATCTTACCTTTATGTTCAGTTGTTTGGACTAAAATGTCCAAGAAATTTTAGTTTATGTTCTGATAAGCAATATTTGTAATTCTTCTCTTCCGTTCCTAAAAATTTTCAAACTATTGTTTATGATGAATCTTTGTATAGGCACATTGCCTCCATTTGTTCCCATTTAGTGTATCACTTTCATTCTTAAAAGACCTCTGTTTCATATGTTTTGTGATTTTTTGTTGTTGTTGCAAACTCATGTTTATTGAACTTTACATATGAAATTTTTTTTGAAGACTGCATTTAAGTTTACTTTCTTCCAGAAGTTTTGGGCTTGTGTTTAAAAAATGTCTATTGGAACTGAAACCTAGAAGAACTTTTTAAAAATTTTTTCACCTTGGATTTTGAGGGAGAGGGTACGTAGATTGTATGAATTCCTGCTCCACAACCCCACTGTCAGTATTATTTATGTCAGTTCGGGTCTTCCAAAAATCAAATGTCCAAACAGGATTGGACAGATAAGAAATTTATTTGAGAAACAAAAACACCTTTATGTTTTTGGTAAATGGGAAGAGCCTTTAGAAGGCAATGCCAGAAGATTGCAGATTATAGAATCATTCTGAGAAAGCCTTGGCCAAGCCAATAGGGTGTCTCTGAGCAATGGTTACCATCAGAGGAGTCCCATGTTGGGCAGAAATGGCTCAGCTTTGGTTCTTCAGCCATGCTCCATCACTGACCAAAAGCAACCCTTAGGAAATATGTGTCTTAGTCACTCAGTCGTTTCCAACTCTTTGTAACCCCATGGACTCTAGCCCACAAGTCTCCTCTGTCCTTGGAATTCTCCAAGCAATAATACTGGAGTGGGTAGCCATTTCCTTCTCCAGGGGATCTTCCCTAGCCAGGGATAGAACCTGGGTCTCCTGCGTTACTGGAAGATTCTTTGCCATCTGAGCCACCAGGGAAGCCCTAGGAAACACGACCTCGTCATAAATGCCACAGTGGATCCAAAGGTGCCCGGATGGAGGCTGTCAGTCAGCTGAGCACCCAAACAACAGATTCTCTGAAAGGACCATCTGAGCCGTACACCTCCATGGCCATCTCACAAGCACTGGGGGAATTGTTTTTCTTATTTCATCATGATGGTGTCTCCTGAATTAGAATGGAAGAACAGCCATGCTACCTTCAGAAATTTTTGAGATGTCATCTTGGCATTGTCAAGGAAATGAAGTCCCAATAATGGATGAAGTCCCATAATGGATATGAAAAATGAAACAGAAACAGGAATTATCTTTAAGAGTCAGTGCTCAACCAGTAGACCAGTTCATGGTATTGGCGAGAGCAGGGAAACAAAGAGAAAATGGCGTAAGGCAGAAGTAGGTGATTACCACTTCATGCTGGGACACATGAAACAGCTTGGGAATGGAAATAGCATTGAACCAGCAAGGAACAACATGAGGCTAGATTTCCACTGGTTAGGTATGATCCAATTTTAAGTTTCTTGTTTAAATGTTATTTTATGAGCCAGACTGTGGGCTAGGAAAACTTGTGAGCTACACACAGTTCTAAATGAAAACCTGTCATTTCCCCTTCAATGTCCCACTCAAGGACCTAATATATAATACAGAGAACTGAAGGGATTATATCACACACCCACACAAAGCAAAGCATACAAAATATATCCTGACCCCTATATTTTCTATCTCATTTGATGGCATAATCATTGCAATCATTATTTACTCACCCAACTAGAAAACTAAGAACTATCCTTTGCTCCCTCACTTTTACTCTACATAATTTCATCAAGTTATCAAATCGTATTAACTCTGCCTCAAAACTTTTTTGTCTGTTCTTTCTTCCTCTTGCACCTCTAATTACATTTTGCTGTGTAAAAACATCATATAGCTCCATAATACATGTAGGGCAGACTTTAGCATTCTTAACATGGCATAAAAATTCACAACCCAACATAAACCTCACTTTTCTTTGTTGAGCATCCAACACTTTTCCTTCTTTCATCTATCCAGCAAATATTTGAGTGCCTACTCTGTGTCAAGGATATATATTAGCCACAGAGTCATCTGAAATTGCCATTCTCTTCACTAATCATGGTCTTTCATGTTTCTATGTCTTTGCATGTGATACTTATATGATGTTTCCGATGCCCCTGACTTCACACTCTCAATTATTCAAGACCTAATTTAAGTACCACATGCTCTGTGAAAACTCTTCTAGGACTCCCTGATAGTATGTTTCTCCCTCCTCTGTGCCCCCTTAAATACTTGTATATAACTTAGTACAACACTTATTACAATAGAATGTTCAAGTACCCAACATTTATTACATTTATTAAGTGTCAGTATGTTGTAGGCAATGGCACCCCACTCCAGTACTCTTGCCTGGAAAATCCCATGGATGGAGGAGCCTGGTAGGCTGCAGTCCGTGAAGTCGCTAAGAGTCAGACACGACTGAGCGACTTCACTCACTTTTCACTTTCATGCATTGGAGAAGGAAATGGCAACCCACTCCAGTGTTCTTGCCTGGAGAATCCCAGAGACGAGGAGCCTGGTGGGCTGCCGTCTGTGGGGTCTCACAGAGTAGAACACGACTGAAGTGACTTAGTAGTAGCGGTAGTAGTATGTTGTAGGAACAGACATTAAGAATATATGAGTAAGACATGGATCCTTCTGTGGAAGATGTCAGGATCCATTTGTGTATTTTCTTATTCATTTGAGGATGAGCTCCACAAAGTCCTGCATTTCTTGGTTCTTGAAATATGACAAGAATTTGTCCATTTGATAGGGGAACAAATTATCAGGTTTGGTTCTGAGTTTTTTTCCTTTTTTTAATTTTATCTCTCACATGTTTTTGTTTTTTTTTCTGCCAGAATTGTGTTCTTTTAAAGCCAGGCAAAGCAAGTTTGTCCTTTTAAGGCCTAGAGATATTCCTTAGGCCATCCAGTCTGCCAGTTCGATTTGCCTCAGAATGTAATTTGACATTCTTCTGTCACAAAGTGACAACTAATTCTCCCCCTCTTGAATATGGGCCAAGCTTACAAACTTGCTTCTGATGAACAGAAGGCAGCAGAAGGGACCTGCCTAACTTCCAAGGCTAGGTTAGCAAAGGTTATAATGCTTCCACCTGGCTCACTCTTGGAACCCAACAACCACTGGGATGCTGGCTCTTACAGCCTAAGCCACCACGCTGTGAGGAAGCCAAGGAGATAAATGGAAAGACCACATGTAAGTGTTCTGGCCATAACTGCAGCCAAGGACCCCTGCTGACAGACAGCATTAAATGCCAGATGTGAGTGACCCAGCCTTGAATGACCCCAGCTCTCTTAGCTGTGCCAGATGAAGTAGAGGAGATCCGAACTGATGAGCCCTGCCAAAAGGACAGATTTGTGAGCAAAACAAATGTCATTATTTTAAGCTCCTAAATTGGGCTATATTTATTAGGTAGCAATAGATAACTGGAATAACAGTGAAATAAATTACAACCTAAATGCCACGAAAAGCTCCTCAGAGAAGCTGCCAAATGGACGCAAAGGCCATTTTGAGAGCTGCAAATGCGGAAAGCTCTGAAGTTGCATGGGTTCAGTCACTCCTTAAATTTGCACCTGAATTATATTACCAACAGAGCACAAGATGCATAGAGTTGATCTAAAGCTTTTCTATGTTACGTTATTTATCTTTGTAACAAGCTCCCTGCTTCTTTTCTTGACCCCCATGCACTCTATTCTCAACACAGCAACCAAAGTTGTATGTTTAAAACATTAGTCAGATAATGTCCCTTTCTTGCTCGTTCCATTGCTTTCCATCTCACAAAATATAATATTCAAATCATTATTTTAGCTAAAAGTCTATGTAGTCTACCCTCCAGCTACCTTGTCTTCTCCAACTCTGTCTCATTCACTCTGTTTCAGCCAGTTGACATCCTTCCTGTCCCTACAACACACCAAGCACATGTCTGTGTCAGAGGTCTCATTCCCTCAGTTTATTTGTATCTGCTTCACTGTCACTTTATCAGAAAGGACTTCAGTGATCTCTCAGTTTAAAATAAAACTCCTTTCTCTCTTAATTTTTTCCATTATTTTTTTTTCTTTCCTGCACTTACCTCATGTGACATATTACCGCTATATTACTTATTTGTTTATTTTGTGTCTCCTTCCACTAGAATATGAGCTCCATAAGAATGGGGACTTTGTTTGCTACTCTATCCTCAGGTCTTTGGACAATACCTGGCACTCAATAATCATTGTTGATTGTATGAACTAATGAATATTTTTGAAGAGGAGAGCCAAGACATAAATGGCTTTAAATCATGAATTATTAGATTTTTCTCAGTCAAGATTCCATTTATCCTCTTTCTGATTGTCACCAGACCATGAACAAATGATGTTAGTCATAAGACTTATGTTTATAGAAACACAAAGACTTGCAAAGTGATTTTTAATAGGAAAAATTGACTATGAATTACATATATGAGATGCAAAATTACATATGTGAATTACATATATGAGATGAAATAATCACATATACAACTTGAAAAAGCTGAGATGTAGAACAGTTAGTTGACAATATTCCAGAGGATATAATGGGATTTTTTTTTCATTTATTGTATCTATCATTAATTTGTTCAAATATACTTAAAATTTTGTACTACAATTAAAGGCTGAGCAGACACGAATAATGGACAGTTCCTGGAAATGACTTATAATGCTGTGTTAGTGCTGATGTTTTACCCATTTCCAGAATTCTGCATCTCTTTGCATAGATCCAGATTTCTATCCAATGTCATTTTCACGTTCTTTCTATCTGAAGAAATTCCTTTAACATTTCTTATAGCTAAAGTCTGAAAAAGTTTGGAAATATCTTTCTTTCTCTTTCATTTTTGAAAAAGGTTTTCAGGAAGTATAGAACTCTGGGTTGATAGTTGGTTTTTTTTTTTTTCCTTGCAGTACTTAAAAAATGTTTCTCCATTGACCTCTGGCTTGTATAGTTTTTGTGGAGAAGTAAAAAGTATGCCTACAGTAAGCAAATAAACAAAAAAGCTATGGTGGCTGTATTAATATATTAATAGCATACAGAGTAAACTTCAGAACAAAGATTACCAGAGAGGATTCAGAGAGCTTCCTGGCTGGTGAACACATACAGAGTCCCCGAGAGTGGCACCTGGGGAGGCATGGAAGTTCTGAGCCCTTTTCCTTATACCCTGTCCTATGCATATCTTTGATCTGGCATATCTTTGATTTGGCTGTTCCTGAGATATAACTTTTTATAATAAACAAATAGTCTAGTGAGTAAACAGGTGCCTGAGTTCTGTGAGCCATGGGAACCTCTGATTTATAGCCAGCTGGTCAGAAGCACAGGTGATTTCTTGGGCTTGCAACTGGTGTCTCAGGTTGGTAGAAGGGGACAGTTTCAAGGAACTGAGCCCTTAACCTGTGGACACCAGTGCTCCATCCATGTAGATAGTGTCAGCATTTAGCTGAATTGCAGGACACCCAGCTAGACCTGAGAGTTGCTTGGCAGGGTGGGAAACCAACACCACCACATACACACGCATACTGGAGTTGGGTCCAGAACCTTTAGACCACTTTGGACATCCTTTATATCTCCTCTTACGTCTTCCTGGATCCCTCTTTGGTTCCAGAACTGTTGCCACAACAAAATACAGAAAGGTGTAGCCTGGCAGCATTTTGTCTGGGGGTTGCAGCGAGACTCTCTAGCTTTCTGCCAGAACTTTCTTCTGTCACCGCATGGGATGCCTTTGGGAACCCTCTTGGCCATTCTGGTGCATCTGAAGGAACCCTTGGTAAATGGGAGGAGAGGAGTTTGGGAATAAATAACCTCCTCTTCCGTCTCCCCAGCAGGTAATTCTAAGGCACACTGTTTGCAGTTCTTATTGCACCTGCCACATGGTGGAGAGAGAAAAATCTCAGGGAAACGACAATTCAGGAAAATCTTTGGTAGAGTAAGGAATGAAGATGAGAAAGAGGAGAGGAGCTAGCATCCTCACTAGGCTATGCCTGAGTTTTACACATCTTCATATCTCTCTAATATTCAGTTGAATGTAGCTGGTTAATAATTGAGTTGAAAAGATGAATATATGTAGGACAATAGGGGGAAAATAAAATAATATTTTTCTGGCATATATTCAACTAAATTCCTATGGTCAATCTAATGTATTAGCGATCTAGAAAAATCAGCTTTAAAAATTTCATTTAAAATTGGGAGCCTGGAAAAACACCATGTGTAGTATTTGGCTTCCAATCAGAATTTTTATTGGAATAGGCCTATTATTTCTTCTACATGAAAATTTTTATTTACATCTTCTTTCTACAAACAAAATGCTAGCAAGAGTTCACAACGATTGATTGGAGGCAAGAGAAGGAGAACAGGAGGGTTGAATAAATGCTGGCAAGGACTTCCCTCCTGCTGACTTTACTATTTTCAAAAGGCAAATGAGGAAGTATCGAATTTATTTAGTGGAATATTTAATCATTTTCAAAGAGCTTATTTTTCATGTAAAAATATTGACAAGGGCTATTGACATTAATTTACTTGAATAAACGGAAACATACTGAAACTTATATTCCAGAGTGTTATAAACAATAAATTTCATGAATATTTGTTGTAAAATCTACCACATTATAGCTCTTTACAGTGCACCTAAATTTTCACTGTCATAAATTCATAGCACAATTAGAGTCTGGAATGCCTGGTATAAATATTTACTAAATGAATTAGAATCAGGGGTAGTTTCCCAACTGTTCTGACTCCCTGTGATTCCACCAGAGCTTCCCATTCTGTATCTTCACACCCAGAGGGACTCTAGGATGTAAAAGACCCCATCTTCCAATAGAGGAAGAAGCTTACTGATGTTTTGTTAATAGGAGGAAAGTGTTCATACAGTGCTTTAAATTGGATCCTCAACAAAGTCTCAGGGCAGAAGTAGATTTCTTGAGGGAGTTGGCAAGGGGCCTTGGAAGGGATCAGTTATATCTGAATATATCTTACCTTTGTTTTGGCACTAATCAGGTACTTTCATCCTTTTAGGATCTTAATATTTTATTCTAAAGAGATATAGCTGAAGACTTAATGAAACTTTCATCGATTTCTACTGTAACAGTTTTCATTTCTCCCCATGGTAATAAAGATAACACTGTCACCTAGATAGAGAATGAGTTAGTAAGTTCAAGAAAGAAAAGCACATCAAAAGAATAGATAGCTCAGAGAGTCAAAAAACCTAAGTGTTAGAAGATGCTACAAAATAGTGGTTCCTAATGACTGGTCATAAGGGATTTGATTTAGGTCATACCTGACTGGTCTAGTGGTTTTCCCTACTTTCTTCAATTTAAGTCTGAATTTGGCAATAAGGAGCTCATGATCTGAGCCACAGTCAGCTCCCAGTCTTGTTTTTGCTGACTGTATAGAGCTTCTCCATCTTTGACTGCAAAGAATATAATCAATCTGATTTCGGTGTTGACCATCTGGTTATCTCCATGTGTAGAGTCTTCTCTTGTGTTGTTGGAAGAGGGTGTTTGCTATGACCACTATGTTCTCTTGGCAAAATTCTATTAGTCTTTGCCCTGCTTCATTCTAGACCAGTCAGGTATGACCTAAATCAAATCCCTTATGATTATACAGTGGAAGTGAGGAATAGATTTAAGGGACTAGATCTGATAGACAGAGTGCCTGATGAACTATGGACGGAGGTTTGTGACATTGTACAGGAGACAGGGATTAAGACCATCCCCAAGGAAAACAAATGCAAAAAGGCAAAATGGCAGTCTGAGGAGGCCTTAAAAATAGCTGTGAAAAGAAGACAAGCAAAAAGCAAAGGAGAAAAGGAAAGATAATCCCACCTGAATGCAGAGTTCCAAAGAATAGCAAGGAGAGATAAGAAAGCCTTCCTCAGTAATCAATGCAAAGAAATAGAAAACAATAGAATGGGAAAGACTAAAGATGTCTTCAAGAAAATTAGAGATACCAAGGGAACATTTCATGCAAAGATGAGTTTGACAAAGGACAGAAATGGTATGGACCTAACAGAAGCAGGAGATATTAAGAAGAGGTGCCAAGAATACACAGAAGAACTGTACAAAAATGATCATGACCCAGATAATCACGATGGTAGGATCACTCACCTAGAGCCAGACATCTTGGAATGTGAAGTCACATGGGCCTTGGAAAGCATCACTATGAGCAAAGCTAGTGGAGGAGATGGAATTTCAGTTGAGCTATTTCAAATCCTGAAAGATGATGCTGTGAAAGTGCTGCACTCAATACGCCAGCGCATTTGGAAAACTCAGCAATGGCCACAGGACTGGAAAAGGTCAGTTTTCATTCCTATCCCAAAGAAAGGCAATGCCAAAGAATGCTGAAACTACCACACAATTGCACTCATTTCACACGCTAGTAAAGTAATGCTCAAAATTCTCCAAGCCAAGCTTCAGCAATACGTGAAGCATGAACTTCCAGATGTTCAAGCTAGTTTTAGAAAAGGCAGAGGAACCAGAGATCAAATTGCCAACATCCACCGGATCATCGAAAAAGCAAGAGAGTTCCAGAAAAGCATCTATTTCTGCTTTATTGAGTATGCCAAAGCTTTTGACTGTCTGGATCCCAATAAACTGTGGAAAATTCTGAAAGAGATGGGAATACCAGACCATCTGACCTGCCTATTGAGAAATCTGTATGCAGGTCAGGAAGCAACAGTTAGAACTGGACATAGAACAACAGACTGGTTTCAAATAAAAGAGGAGTACGTCAAGGCTGTATATTGTCACCCTGCTTATTTAACTCATTCGCAGAGTACATCATGAGAAATGCTGGGCTGAAAGAAGCACAAGCTGGAATCAAGATTGTGGGGAGAAATATCAATAACCTCAGAAATGCAGATGGCACTACCCTTATGGCAGAAAGTGAAGAGGAACTAAAGAGCCTCTGGATGAAAGTGAAAGAGGCGAGTGAAAAAGTTGGCTTAAGGCTCAACATTCAGAAAACTAAGATCATGGCATCTGGTCCCATCATTTCATGGGGAATAGATGGGGAAACAGTGGAAACAGTGTCAGACCTTATATTTTGGGGCTCCAAAATCACTGCAGATGGTAATTGAAGCCATGAAATTAAAAGACGCTTACTCCTTGGAAGGAGAGTTATGACCAAGCTAGATAGCATATTAAAAAGCAGAGACATTACTTTGCCAACAAAGGTCCATCTAGTCAAGGCTATGGTTTTTCCAGTGGTCATGTATGGATGTGAGAGTTGGATGATGAAGAAAGCTGAGCACCAAAGAATTGATGCTTTTTTTTTTTTTCCCTCCTCTTTTTTTTTTTTTTTATTGTTTTTGCCATACAATGTCATGATATCACCATGGGTTTACATATGCTTTTGATCTATGGTGTTAGAGAAGACTCTAGAGAGTCCCTTGGACTGCAAGGAGATCCAACCAGTCCATCCTAAAGGAGATTAGTCCTGGGTGTTCATTGGAAGGTCTGATGTTGGAACTGAAACTCCAATACTTTGGCCACCTCATGAGAAGAGTTGACTCATTGGAAAAGACCCTAATGCTGGGAAGGATTGGAGGCAGGAGGAGAAGGGGACAACAGAAGATGAGATGGCTGGATGGCATCACCGACTCAATGAACATGTGTTTGGGTAGCCTCCCGGAATTGGTGATGGACAGGGAGGCCTGGCATGCTGTGATTCATGGGATCGCAGAGTCAAACACGACTGAGCGACTGAACTGAACTGAATGAGTGGTCAGTGGGCCAGTTTGGAAGAGTGAGTTTTAGCAACCTCTGGTTATTTAGAGAGAGAAGGAAAGAAATAGAAGGAGAGCATAAAGAGGACTCACTTTATTTACAAGATTTCTTTTGAGGTAAACACAGCAACCTAAAAAAAAATAAAGAGTTGTGGTTTTTGAGCAAATCTGTAAATATACTTATTACTGTACTGTTTACCTAACATGAGTGAATTTTATAGTATGTGAATTACAGCTCAGTAAAGATGTTTTTTAAAACTAAAATAAAAAAGAAGCAAACAAAGACTAAATTCAAGAGTTTACTGAGCACTTGTAAAGTAGAGAAATACATTGTTCTGTTTGGAAAGATGGGTGGATATTGAGTTAATTTAAGGTTTTAGAGACATAATGACTAACAAAGAGCCCCTACTTATACTAACTTTGCTGGAATCCTCTTCCCATTCCTCCACCCATTCTTACTTCTATATTCATAAGGCTGGCTCCTCTTTATCATTTGGTTTAATATCACCTTTTCATAAAAATCTTCTCCGAATGTTTAATCCAGACTAGCTACCCAATCATTCTCTATCATATACTGTTTTAATTCTTGCACTGTTGTTTTAACTATCTAATGCATTTGTGATTTTTAAAACATATCTATTGGCTTTAAAAATTGAACCCTTATATACTCATAAGTTACCATCCACATAAACTTGGCTTTACTATTCTGCCAACTTCACTAACAAAACTCTGTTCCTCTATCTTCATTGATGTGGTTTATTTTTTTTTACGAAACTCTTATCCAAACGATAAGATTACAAGCAGTATTTGTAAAGTTTTTTATTGAGATATAACTTACATATCATAAAATTCACCCTTGCTAGATCTATAATGCAGTGGCACTTATATTTATGGATTTATACAAAAATCACCACAATCTAATTTTAGGATATTTTGATGACTCCAGAAAGAAACCTTGTGCCAGTCAATACCCATCTCCTGACAGCCTTAGGCAATCACTAATCACTTTCTGTCTCTGTTGTTGTTGTTCGGTTGCTCAGTTATGTCTGACTCTTTGCTACCCCATGGACTGCAGCATGCCTGGCTTTCCTGTCCTTCATTATGTCTGGGAGTTTGCTCAAATTCATGTCCATTGAGTTGATGATGCCATCCAACCATCTCATCCTCTGTTGCCCTCTTCTCCTGCCCTCAATCTTTCCCAGCATCAGGGTCTTTTCCAATGAGTCGGCTCTTCGCATCAGGTGGCCAAAGTATTGGAGATTCAGCATCCGTCCTTCCAATGAATATTTAGGGTTGATTTCTTTCAGGATTGACTGGTTTGATCTCCTTGCAGTCCAAGGGACTCTCAAGAGTCTTCTCCAGCACCACAGTTCGAAAGCATCAATTCTTTGGCACTCAGCCTTCTTTATAGTTCCACTCTCACATCCATACATGACTATTGGAAAAACTATAGCTTTGACTAGATGGATCTTTGATGGCAAAGTGATTTCTCTGCTTTTGAATACACTGTCTGGGTTTGTCTTAGATTTCTTTTTCCCTGGAGCAGTTGCCTTTTAATTTCGTGGTTGCAGTTACTGTGCAGTGATTTTTTCTGCATCTATAGATTGGCCTCTTCTGGACATTTCACATAAATAGATTCATACAATATGTGATCCTTTGTATCTTCTTTCTTTCATTAAAGATAACATTTTTTGAGTCTTTTTCATGTTACAACATGTATCAGCGATTCATTCCTTTTAATTGCCAAATAGTATTGTGTAGATTTACCAATTTATTTTATCCATTCACCAGTTGATGGACATTTGGATTGTTTTTACTTTCTAACTATTATGAATAATATCTCTATAATCATTTGTGTAAAAGTCTCTATGTGAGCATATAATCTCATTTCTCATATTCCTAGAATTCCTAGAATATGAGAATTCTCATATTCTTTCAAATTCCTAGAAGTAGAATTGTTGGTAACTCTATGTTTAACACTATAGAAAACTGCCAAAGTCTTTTCCAAAAACGGCTGCACCATTTTACATTCCCATCATCAATGCACAAGTGTTCTTATTTTTCCACATCTTTGTCAACACTTTGTTATTTTCTAATTTTTTTGTTTGTTTGAGTATCACTATTCTAGTGGCTTTATTTCTTGTGATATCTTTTGTGGTTTTAATCAGCATTTCCCTACTGCCTAATGATACTGAGCATTCTTTCATGTGCTTACTGACAATTTGTGTATCTTCTTTGGCGAACTGTTCATTCAAATCTTTTGCCCATGTTTTAGCTGGGCTTCTGTCTTCTTGTCTTTTTGTTATAAATTCTAAATATATTCTAGATACAAGTCCCTTATCAAGTTATATGATTTATAAATATTTTCTTCTAGTTTGTGGGTTTGTCTTGTACTTTTCTGTGGTGTTCTTTGAAGTGCAAATGTTTTTAAGATGAAGTTGTTTATCAAATTTTCCTTTTATCACTTGTGTTTTGGTGCTGAATCTAAAAAATCATTGCCTAACCTAGCTAGTTTTTTAACTTTTAATTTCTAATTATTCATTGCTAGTGTATAAAAATACAACTCACTTTTGTGTACTAATCTTATATACAGAAATTTTATTAAGTTCATGTATTAGCTCTAGTTGCTTGTTTGTAGATGCCTTCAGAATTTTAGGCAATCATGTCAGTCATGTCATCTGCAAACAAAATTTTACTTCCTTATTTTCTATCTAAATGTCTTTTATTTTTCTTTAAAACCCTTCTTCTAAATATTATTTTTTGTGCTTTTAGATTCTAACACATGAACATGTGGTATGATTCTAACACATGTGGTATGAATCTTAACACCTGGCTGCAATTTATTCATGAATTGGCTAAAGCATATAGTCGTCCTGACTCCTCTATTTGTATACATTTTCCTTTGCAAGACACTCAGCTTTCCTTGGCACAAATTTATTGTAATGAATCAGTTGGTTTCCTGGGCAACTGGACTCAATCATTATGTGAATATTTACAAGGTAAACAATAGGCCAGACAGCCATAAATCTAAAATCTCCCATCATATCATTCCTATCATTCCTATGATAGGAATGGATTTTTATATCTTTGCTGAAACAATAATTAATTACTTTCATAAGAGTTAGCTTTTGTAATCAATGGTTTACAAGAAAAGAACTTCAAAGAGCTCTAAAGAGCAAAAAGCATATTACTTTTCTTTTGCTTTAGATCTATCTCAGCATCTCAGTTCAGTTCAGTCACTCAGTCATGTCCTACTCTTTGCGACACCATGAGCTGCAGCACGCTAGGCCTCCTTGTCCAACACCAACTTCCGGAGCCCACCCAAACCCATGTCCATTGAGTCGGTGATGCCATCCAGCCATCTCATCCTCTGTCTTCCCCTTCTCCTCCTGCTCTCAATCTTTCCCAGCATCAGGGTATTTTCCAATGAGTCAGCTCTTCACATCAGGTCACCAAAGTATTGGAGTTTCAGCTTCAACATCAGACCTTCCAGTGAACACCCAGGACTGATCTCCTTTAGGATGGACTGGTTGGATCTCCATACAGTCCAAGGGACTCTCTAGAGTTTTCTCCAACACCATAGTTCAAAAGCATCAATTCTTCAGGGCTCAGCTTTCTTCACTGTCCAACTCTCACATCCATACATGACTAATGGAAAAACTATACCTTGACTAGATGGACCTTTGTTGGCAAAGTAATGTCTCTGCTTTTTAACATGCTGTCTAGGTTGGTCATAACCTTCCTTCCAAGGAGTAAGTGTCTTTTAATTTCATAGCTGCAGTCACCATCTGCAGTGATTATGGAGACCAATAAAATAAGTCTCTCACTGTTTCCACTGTTTCCCAGTCTATTTGCCATGAAGTGATGGGACCAGATGCCAGCATCTCAGTGCTACAAATAACATTACCTGGTACCAGACCATGGGTGATGCCAAAATGTTACCAAACTATTTGACAACTCCTCTATATATTTTAAAGCTTTTTTATTTTATATATTTATATATATTTTAAAGATGGGAATACCCAACCATCTTACCTGTTTCCTGAGAAACCTGTATGTGGATCAAGAAGCAACAGTTAGAATCCTTTATGGAACAACTAATTGGTTCAGAATTGAGAAAGAAGTACAACAGGGCTGTCTATTGTCACCCTGTTTATTTAATCTATACACTGAGCACATCATGAGAAATGCTGAGCTGGATGAGTTACAAGATGGAATTGTAGATAGGCAGGATAAACATCAACAACCTCAGATGTATAGATAATACCACTCTAACGGCAGAAACTGAAGAGGAGCTAAAGAACCTCTTGATGAGGCTGAAGGAGGAGAGTGGAAAAGCCAGCTTAAAACTAAATATTAAAAAAACTAAGATCATGGCATCCAGCCCCATCACTTCATGGCAAATAGAAGGGGGAAAGGTGGAAGCAGTGACAGATTTTCTCTTCTTGGGTTCTCAAATCACTGCGAATGGTGACTGCAGAATGAAATGAGAAGATGATTGCTTCTTGGTAGAAAAGCTATGACAAACCTAGACAGTGTTTTGAAAAGCAGAGACATCACTCTGCCAACAGAGATCTGTATAGTCAAGGCTATGGTCTTCGCAGTGGTCACATAGGGGCCTTAAAGAAGGCAGAACGCCAGAGAATTAATGCCTACAAACTGGCACTGGAGAAGACTCCTGAGAGTCCCTTGGACAGCAGGAGATCAAATCACCCAATCTTAAAAGGAAATCAACCCTGAATACTCATTGGAGGGAGTGGAAGCTCCAGTATTTTGGTCACCTGATGCAAACAGAGGATGAGATTGCTGGATGGCATCACAGATGCAATGGACAAGAACTTTGGCAAACTTCGGGAGATGATGAGGACACAGACTTAGTGTGCTGCAGTCCAATGGGTCACAAAGAGTCAGACACGACTGGGTGACTGAATGACAACAAGAAATAGGTGTTTTGGCAGAAAACAGATCATCAAATGGCCCTCAATGGCTGGTGTAGGGTTTGTGGTTCAGAAGCCTACTGGCTCTTACCTAATAAACGGGCAGCTATTGTACCTTGGTGAAATGATGTCAGACATCATTGGGGACTCATTTTAGAAATCAATACTGCTCTTTGGAAAAAGGAGTCTTTAGATAATTAAATGAGCAGAAAAAAATTAGGTTTAATTTGAGATCCAAACCCTATCTAATCAAGAGGAATTCTGAACTGCTTTCTTTTCTTTTCAGTTCTTTTGAATACGTGCTTTACCAAAGGTCCAGAAAGTTGGGAGGATTTTACACCCTATGATTTGGAGAATAGCAGAAGTGTTAGGCAATGCCATCTGGGTTACTGAACTCCTTTCTTGAGAGGTTCACAAAATTGGACAGGCAGTACTTCAGGATAAGGTCCACACAGATATGGTATTAGCTTCTCAAGGGAAAACAAGTGCTGTTTTAAAGCAAGAATGTTGTGCTTACATGCATATAGATATCTCTGGAATCTTAAATATTATAAAAATAATCAACGAAGTAAAAAGAAATCTGTGGTATCTTCACACTGGGAATGAGATCTATTCTCTTAATGTAATTGTAGTCTTTTGATTCTTGATGAGAAGTGGAAGTCAAGCACTGATCATGCATTTATCTGTTACACAGAGTTCATATGTGTTTTCTGCAGTGTGTTCAATAATGCTGCAAAGCCCGAGTGTTACCAATAAATAATTACACTAAAACAAAAAGAATCAAAAAAGAATACCATATACAAATATGAACTTTAAAATGGATTCAAGACATAAATGTAAGACTGGAAACCATAAAATCCCTCAAAGAAAATACAGGAAGAACACTCTGATAAATCATAGCAATATTTTTGGGTCTTCCTCTTAAGGCAAACAAAAGAAAAATGAAAATAAACAAATGGGACCTAATTAAACTTAAAAACTTTCTAACAGCAAAGGAAACAAATAAGAAGACAACCTACAGAATGGGGGGAAATTTTTGCATATGACATGACCAATAAAGGGTTAATGTCCAAAATATATAAACAGCTCATACAACTCAGTAAAAAAAATGAAACAACCCGATTTAAAAATGGTTAGAAGACCTAATAGACAAAGAAGGCATACAAATGTCCAATAGGCACATGCAAAGATATACATCTCTAATGATCAGAGAAGTGCAAATCAAAACCACAAAGAGCTATCACATCATATCTGTCATGGCTATCATCAAAAAGACCAATAATAATATATGTTGGTGAGGATGTGTAGAAAAGGGAGCTCGCATACACTGTTGGTAGGAACATAAATTGGTACAGCCCATATGGAAAACAGTATGGAAGTTCCCCCCCAAAATTAAAATAGAACTATACAAGATGTATGAATTAAAATATTGTAGGGAAAGAGCAGGCCTTCTATACAAATGATATGGGGTTAAAATATCAGTTTCTTACTTACTGTGGCCTTGGGCAAATTACTTAATCAAATCAAATCCTAGTTTCATCAACTATTAGTCAAGACAGTTTTAGCACAGCACTTGGAATGTAGAAAGTATTGAACAAATGTTAGTTCCCTTTCACGTTTCTAATTTCTCTTCATCAGTTTATATTTACAGAAAATCTGATTGTCATTTATAAAGAAAGCTGAGTGCCAAAGAATTGATGCTTTTGAACTGTGGTTTTGGAGAACACTCTTGAGAGTCCCTTGGACCGCCAATCAGTCCATCCTAAAGGAAATCAGTCCTGAATATTAATTGGAAGGGCTAACGCTGAAGCTAAAACTCCAATACTTTGGCCACCTGATGTGAAGAACTGACTCATTTGAAAAGACCCTAATGTTGGGAAAGATGGAAGGCAGGAGGAGAAGTGGACGACAGAAGATGAGATGGTTGGATGGCATCACTGACTTGACGGACATGAGTTTGAGTAAGCTCTGGGAGGCCTGGCATGTTGCAGTCCATGGGGTCACAGAGTCAGACACAACTGAGCGACTGAACTGAACTGACTGATGATTACTGTCCACATACTGAAATTTAATCTCTATTACTATACAAATACCAAAGAAGATATAAGCCTCTTCTGAAATACTAGAGTGGCAAACAAATTGGTGAAAAGAGAAGGAGGAAGAGTTAGATAGCAAATGTAACATCTGACTCCCACAAATTCTCACTATCTATTTGAGCTACAGATAACTTGTTAAAGCTGATCTCTTTTGTGCATGTGCTCAGTTGTGTCTGACTCTGCAGCCTCATAGACTGCAGCGTGTCAGGCTCCTCTGTATGTGCGATTTTCCAGGCAAGATTACTGGAGTGGGTAGCCATTTCCTACTCCAGGGAATCTTCCAAATCCAGAGATTGAACCCGTGTATCCTGCATTGCAGGTGGCTTCCTTACCACTAGCACCACCTGGGAAGTCCTTGTGCTCAGTAAAGAATCCTCCTACAATGCAGGAGACCAGGTTCAATCCTTGGGTCAGAAACATCCTATGGATAAGGGAATGGCTATCCACACCAGTATTCATGTCTGGAGAATTCCATGGACAGGGGAGTCTGGCTACAGTGCTTGGGGCTGCAAAGAGTAGGAATGACTGAGCGACTAACACTTTCAAACTCTTTTAGCTCTGTATGTTAACATGAGTAAAATTTAGAGGTTAGCTGCTAAGGTGGAAAGTAGAGAGTGAGTCACTGAGGAATTTATGGTAGGCTCTGAAGGGAAGAAGAAAGAAGCCAGGCTAAATCCACTTAGGAGGAGAGTCCTGAGTGACTCTAAAGTGGACCATCAGCCTAAAGGAAATGGACATGGAATGCCACACACTACCAAGAGGACAAGGAAGAGGATGTTGACTGTAAGTTTTGCCTAATTATAATCACCATTAAAAATATCCTCTGATTTAAAGTTCACAACATTGCTCAGCCATAAAAAAGAATGAAATAATGCCATTTGCAGCAACATGGATGGACCTACAGTGAAGTAAGTCAGACAGAGAAAGACAAATATGATATTGCTTATATGTGGAATCTAAAATATGATACAAATAAAATTATTTATAAAACAGAAACAGACTGACAGACATAGAAAACAGGTTACCAAAGGGGAAAGGGAGAGGAGAGATAAATGAGAAGTTTGGGATTAAAATACAGACACTATATATAAAATTGATAATCAACAAGGACCTACTGTAAAGCACAAGGAACTATACTCCATATTTTATAATAGCCTGTTAGGAATGTACTGGAGTGGGTAGCTATTCCCTTCTCCAAGGGATCTTCCTGACCCAGGTATCGAAGCCCAGTCTCCCACATTGCAGGCAGATTCTTCACTGTCTGAGCCTCCAGGGAAGCCCCATGTATATGTGTGTATGTCCATGTATAACCAAACCACTGTGCTGTACAGCTAAAAGTAGCACAACTTTGTAACTCAACTATATTCCAATAAAAAATTTTAAAATTAAGTTCACAACAAATCTGTGAGGGAGTGATTATGATTTACCTTTTTTTAAATCAATACCGATGCTCAGAGAACTGGGTTGGGTGCTTCATTCTTAGCTTATAGGTAATAGTGCTAGCATTTAAGTCCCAGCCTCTCTAGATCTAAAGTTCAGGCTTTATTATACTCTTATACTCTTTGGTGCCCTTGAAGAATTTTCCCTAAAGAACAGCCATAAAGGTCTAAGCCAAGCTTTAAGCAATGCCTGCTTCCTAAATGGTAATTCTATGCCCTGGACTTTCATGAGAGTTTGACCTTCCACCTTTATCAAGATATACAGGTGAGAATTGGGCTCATTGTAACTAAACTGCTTTATCAGTTTACTTGAGAAGTCGCTTTCCTGGAGTATTCTGGAAGGGATTAAAACAATCAAAGTACAAAAAATAAACTGAAAACAGTTTTGATTGCCTGCAATTGTATTCAAGAATTTTTTTAAGATTCAGTTCAAACATGTTTTTCATGACTTGGTTTATTCTGGGTGATATTACCAATGTGTATGCCTGCATTTGGAGTTACTCTTATCTGGAAAGAGGTTTTGATTCCTATGAATTAGAGCAGGCTGGCAGGCTACAGTCCATGGGGTCACAAAGAGTTGGACACAACTGAAGCAACTTAGCACACACACACTTAACTGGAAAGAGGCTTTGATTTCTGTATAAACACTCCAGGCCAAAAGACAGCAAGTAGGAAAAGCAATCCAGACCATCATTTGTTTGAAACACCAACCTGGAGAGGAGGAAAATTAACATAAATATAACTTGGCATTCTCAGTCGCTCAGTCATATCTGACTCTTTGCGACCCTAGGGACTGTAGCCTGCCAGACTCTACTGTCCATGAGATTCTCCAGGCAAGAATACTGGAGTGGGTTGCCATTTCCTCCTCCAAGAAATTTTCCTAACTCAGGGATCGAAGCTGTGTCGCCTGCATTGGCATGCAGATTCTTTACCACTACCATCACCTGGGAAGCCCAAACATAATATATCTTAGAACTATTTTGGAACACCATGTTTCATATTGCCTTCAAGCAATCTTTGAACCATTTTTTTCTAAAAATCATGTAGTTACCCAGCAGGAACAGTATCATTCCAAATAACTGCTATTAATAAACCTACCTATTATCCAAACAACCCTGAAACAAGAGACCTGAAATCGCTATTTTGGGTGGTGCTTCCTGCTGCCACGAGGTGGTGTGTTTGACTTAAAAGACACTCAACCAGGGTTAGATTAAAATTTTAGATGAAAATATTCATGTGAATGAGACACTGAGAAAAAGAGTTATGTTTGGTAGCAAACAACAGCTTACTTTTCTTAAAATCTATTTTGATTCAAGTTCAAAATTGATGTAAAAAATCTGGTCAGGCAAACTAATATAAGGAACATTTTCATATAAACTGTGACAACTCCAGTCAGAAATGTATTAATACTGCTGATAGCATAGAAGATGTTTGACAAACATTTCCTGATCATGGAGCCATACACTAATAATGGTCATATGTTTATTTTGTATGGTATTCTCATTATGACCTGTACACAAGAAGTGACCAGTTAAATGGACTAATTTGTCTTGCAACTGTAGGATGAAAACTCTGTAGCACTAATGCCATGATAGATGTCAAATAAATTAAATATGTTAATTAAATATATGTTAATATGTAGATGTTGAATATATTCCAAAGTATTCAAATATTGCTGAAATATATAGAAAAAAAAGCCTATGGAACAGACA
This sequence comes from Antilocapra americana, assembly GCA_007570785.1. NCBI lineage: Eukaryota > Metazoa > Chordata > Mammalia > Artiodactyla > Antilocapridae > Antilocapra > Antilocapra americana. Next base: position 2,811,647 of record ML661902.1, read on the forward strand.
AAGAGAATGAGAATAGAGAGGGTAAGAAAAACATTAATTAAAGGAGAAAGTGTAAAAACAAATCTGAGGCATTACATATGGAAGCAATGATATCATGATAGAGTAGGAACAGTTACACAAATTTGGAGAAAAGATATTTCTATTTCATGCTTTCAAATGTTTGTTAGAAGTTTGTGAAAAAGAATTTTGGGAATAAAGTTCCATGGTAGCCTGTATTCTTAGGAGTAATAATTGTGACATATTTTCAATTGTGCTGGCCAGTATGATAGCCATTAGCTATATGTAACTAATGAACACTTGAAATGTGGCTAGTAAAAATTGACATGTGTTATAAATGTAAAATATATATCAAAGACAATACAAAAAATGTAAAATGTCTCAATAATCTATTCCATGAAAGCAATGGAATAGATTATTGAGACATGTTAGATATATTGGGTTAAATAAAAATGTAATATTTAATAATATTTATTTAATTTAAAATTTATTTAATATATATTTAATGGTAGCTATTTAATGTTTTATATAATATTTAATAATAAATATTTAGTATCAAATAATATATATATTGGGTTAAATAAAATGTATTACTTCAATTAACTTCACCTATTTCTTTTATTTTTTTAAATTGTATTATTTGTAACTTTTGTCTGTGCCAAGTCTTTGTTGCTGCACATGGACTTTCTCTAGCTGTGGTCATGGGGTTGCTAATTTCCAGTTGCAGTGATGGGGGGCTTCTCATTGCAGTGGCTTTTATTGTTGCATAGCACAGGCTCTTGAGCTCAGGCTCAGTAGTTGTAGCGAATGGACTTAGTTGCCCTGCAGCTTGTGGAATCTTCCCAGACCAGGGATCAAAACCATGTCCCCTGCATTGTTAGGTGGGTTCTTAAACACTGGGCCATCAGGGAAGTCCTCTTTGGATTTTTTAAAAATATGACTACTAAAAAATTGAAAACTATATATGTGGCCAACATTTGTATTGGGCAGTGGTGGTCTAAAGAAATGCTGAAGAGAGACTAAATGGACTCTATACTTGAGTTCCTGAAAGGAAAAACAGACATTTTGCCTAGCTATTATTTTTTCCCCTGTCTTTTAATTGTTTTAACATCATTGCCCATAGTAGGCTAATCAGTGGAAGACAGAAAAAGTGGCATGTAAGGGATACAAGTTGGGTAGAAGTATAGGGAAGCTATTTGTTTCTCCTGTTGCATAATCACCAGAAATACTTTGCTGTAAGGCAGTGTGCTGACATTAGAGTCAAGTCTATAATGATATAATAAATGATGTTGAAGAAAGAAGTGTGAAAGAAAAATTGGGAAACATAAAAGTGTTTTTATACATTTTCTCACTTCCAGGACATCTATCAACAGCCTGCTCCCTGGTTCCCTTCCTACTCCTAACACACCCACACTCCATTTCTAGGTCAAGTACCTTATTATGAGAATATGAATAGGCCTCTATTTAGACTTTTTGAATGGTCCCTTTTAAAAGTGTATTTTTCATTGTGTGACTCTGCTAGGATTCTGACTAGCAGGAAACTTAATATAGTAAGTTTTGTCCCAAGATATCAGAGATGATCACTAGTTAGGGGAGCTGATAGATGAGGTGACCTTGAATACTATTGGTAAGAATTGATAAGGAGTGCTTTAAGGGCAAAAAACTAGAAATTTATCTTTAAGATGAACAGACATGCAGGGATCTATCTCGGTATAAGAAGGGGAGACCAGGATCTGCCAAAAATATGATTCAAATATTTGTTTCAAGTGTGGGTAGGAGATAAGGATCAAAAACCTGCCCCATGTAAAAGACAAAAAGGGATAATAGAACTTCACTATGACCAGCCCAGGGGAGGAATGAGCTGCTATAAAGGATACTTTAGTCCAACAACGTGTATTGATACAGGGAAGTGGTAATATAAGAGTTAGTGAAATGACGCAGGGCCAAGTCTATCAGCATTATTATATAACCAAATATGGCTGCTTTTCTAACTAAATAATACCATTCTTTTTGTGTCTTTGGGAGTTTGACAGCCCTAACTTTGGAGGCAGCAGCTTAGGGGCAAAACAACAGAGCTTTGTTGCTTAAGGGTAGTAGAAGCCTACTTAATAGTAGGGACATATTTGTGGCTCAGCTGGTAAAGAATCCGCCTGTAATGTGGGAGACCTGAGTTCTATCCCTGGGTTGGGAAGATCTGCTGGAGAAGGGAAAGGCTACCCAATCCAGTATTGGAGAATTCCATAAACTGTATAGTCCATTTGAATGCAGAGTTCCAAAGAATAGCAAGGAGAGAGAAAGTCTTCCTCAGTGATCAATGCAAAGAAAGAGAGGAAAACAACAGAACTGGAAAGACTAGAGATCTCTTCAAGAAAATCAGAGATACGAAGGGACCATTTCATGTGAAGATGAGCTCGATAAAGGACAGAAATGGTATGGACCTAACAGAAGCAGAAGATATTAAGAAGAGGTGGCAAGAATACATGGGAGAACTATACAAAAGAGATCTTCATGACCCAGATAATCACAATGGTATGATCACTCACCTAGAGCCAGACATCCTAGAATGTGAAGTCAAGTGGGCCTTAGCAAGCATCACTATGAACAAAGCTAGTGGAGGTGATGCAATTACACTTGAGCTATTTCAAATCCTAAAAGATGATGCTGTGAAAGTGCTGATCTCAGTAAGCCAGAAAATTTGGAAAACTCAGCAGTGGCCACAGGAGAGGAAAAGGTCAGTTTTCATTCCAATCCCAAAGAAAGGCAGTGCCAAAGAATGCTCAAACTACTGCACAATTGCACTCATCTCACACACTAGTAAACTAATGCTGAAAATTCTCCAAGTGAGGTTTCAACAGTATATGAACTGTGAACTTCCAGATGTTCAAGCTGGATTTAGAAAAGGCAGAGGAAAGAGAGATCCAATTACCAACATCCATTGGATCATCGAAAAAGCAAGAGAGTTCCAGAAAAACATCTACTACTGCTTTATTGACTATACCAAAGCCTGTGACTGTGTGGATCACAACAAACTCTGGAAAATTCTTAGAGATGAGAATACCACACCACCTGACCTGCCTCTTGAGAAATCTGCATGCAGGTCAGGAAGCAACAGTTAGAACTGGACATAGAACAACAGACTGGCTCCAAATAGGGAAGGAAGTACATCAAGGCTGTATATTATTACCCTGCTTATTTAACTTATATGCAGAGTACATCATGAGAAACGCTAGGCTGGATGAAGCACAAGCTGGAATCAAGATTGCTGGGAGAAATATCAACAACCTCAGATATGCAGATCACACCACCCTGATGGCAGAAAGTGAAGAACTAAAGAGCCTCTTGATGAGAGCTAAAGAGGAAAGTGAAAAAGTTGGCTTAAAACTCAACATTCAGGAAACTAAAATCATGGCATCTGATCCCATCACTTCATGGCAAATAGATGAAGAAACAGTGGAAACAGTGACAGACTTTATTTTGGGGGGCTCCAAAATCATTGCAGATGGTGACTGCAGCCATGAAATTAAAAGACGCTTGCTCCTTGGAAGAAACGTTATGACCAACCTAGACGGCATATTAAAAAGCAGAGACATTACTTTGCTGACAAAGGTCTGTCTAGTCAAAGCTATGGTTTTTCCATAGTAGTCAAAAATGGATGTGAGAGTTGAACTATAAAGAAAGCTGAGCACTGAAGAATTGATGCTTTTGAACTGTGGTGTTGGAGAAGACTTTTAAGAGTCCCTTAGACTGCAAGGAAAGCCAACCAGTGCATTCTAAAGGAGATCAGTCCTGAATATTCATTGGAAACACTGGTGCTGAAGCTGAAACTCCAATCCTTTGGACATCTGATGCAAAGAACTGACTCGTTAGAAAAGACCCTGATTCTGGGAAAGATTGACGGCAGGAGGAGAGAGGGATGATAGAGGATGAGATGGTTGTATGGCATCACAGACTCAACGGACATGAGTTTGGGTAGACTCTGGGAGTTGGTGATGGATAGGGAGGCCTGGCATGCTGTAGTCCATGGGGTTGGAAAGAGCCGGACACATCTGAGCAACTGAATTGAACTGTATAGTCCTTGGGGTCGCAAAGAGTCAGACACGAGTGACTTCCACTGTACACTGTATCCTAACCTATTCAATCACCTACCTCCTGATAGACAGTTGTTTTTAATTTGAAGTACTTCAAAAGCACTATCATGTATTTTTCTATTGTTGTTGTTTATCAGTCGCTAAGTCATATCCGACTCTTTGCAACTGCACTGACTGCAGCATGCTAGGCTTCCTTGTCCTCCACTATTTCCTAGATTTGCTCACATTCATGTCCAGTGAGTCAGCTCTTTGCATCAGGTGGCCAAAGTATTGGAGCTTGAGTATATTTTTATAGAAGAACCCCAATGTTGAGATGTGTTGGTCAAAGAGTTATTTTCCAAGAGTTGTAGTAGTGTATGCTCCCAGTAGATCGGTATGTACATTTTACTGCTATACCCTCCTAGTACTGGATGTTGTAAATCATTTTAATTTTTGCCAATCCAAGAATGGAAAATTAGTTTTGGGGTTGTGTGGCAGCACAATATTCACATCAATATACTTCAGTTAATTTAAAAAATTTATTAGCATCAGAATATCCAGTCCAGAGACTGGTTTTGCTAGATTAAAATATGTCCTGTAATGAATATTTTCTTTAAAAAGTTCTTAAGTCTGGATTTACTCAGGCTCCCCGAAATAGTCAGTGGGTACATTTTGCAGATCTTCTTTGTTCATGAAATGCTATATAGCATTACTTGAATAGTGACTGTATTCAAATTCACCTACATTCACTCAGGGGGTGGGGTGGGAGAGGGAATAACAGTTTAAATATGCAAATAACTTGATATTCCATTCAGTAAACGCTAGCCCTAGACAATTTATACATTAAGCCTGACTAGTCCTATGAGAAAAATTTGTCAGTGACTTTAAGGGACTCTCCACTGCTGATGAGCAATCAATCTCATTGGACTGATGGCAGGGTTGCTGGTGCTGTCAACATTTTGGTGGAAGAAACTGAAGTACTCATTAAGCATCCTAAAGAAGGAGTGATTAACAAAAACTCAGGGGACAAACATTAAAACAAACAAAACCTGCCTATATAGTCTTATTTTTTAAATCTATGTATTCTCTCTGTGGTGTGTCTCTGATTGGCTTTTTGTCTTCCTCAAACAGAGTGTGGAAAGAGGTTAGAAGTCCTGACGGTGCCGAGGGAAGTCTCAGGAGACCTCGAGAAATTCCGTACTAAGGACGTGGAGGGTTTGTTTTTTCACTTCTGGTTGCAGCTGGTGCGTTTGCGAGGCGAGGAGTAAACATCCGGGCTCGATTGGTTAGTAGTTGTTCCCTTCAAAGGAAAGGAGAAAATAGGCAGATTCCCCGGTGGCTCAGACGAATAGTCTGCCTACAATGCGGGAGCCCCGGGTTCAATCCCTGGGTCGGGAAGATCCCCTGGAGAAGGAAATGGCAACCCACTCCAGTATTCCTGCCTGGAAAATCCCGCGGACTTCAGAGCCAGTCCGTAGGGTCGCAAACAGTCGGACACGACTGAGTCACTTTACTTCCTCGAAGGGAAGAAAATTGAGCACGTCTCAGTCCATTTCAGAAACGCGAGATCACTGACGAGCCACCGGGCAGAAATACCAACCCCATTCCCTCACTTCTTTCAGACCTAAGCAGGGAGAGACAAAAGAAACTGAGGCGAAGAGAACAGAGCAGGAAAGCCGACGAGCCGTATGATGACGGGAACGTGCCTCGTCCTTCCGCGACTTCCGCGTCACCGCGGGCCCCGCCCGTCACGGGGCGGGCTGAGCCTTCCTTCCGGGTTGCGGGCGGAAGTGGGCGAATTTGAATTGTGTGGGCCGTTTGGTGGGGAATCTCGCGAATGGCGTGTGGCGCGGCGCGGGAAGGGACAAGTGACACGGCCTCTTTGGAACTTCTGCCCAGTGCGCCTCGGTGAGTGGATGTGGAACAGCGAGAAATGGAATATTCCAGGGAGAGAAGCAGGGCCGTCGGATGCGTCAGAGGCCGGGAGACCGGACAGTACAGCAGGGGCCTCGGAGAGCCTTTGGGGTGTCTTGTGGTGGGGCCGGACGTAAAGATTTTGGGAAGCTGGCGCAGCGGGAGCCTCTCCCGGGTCAGCGCTCCAAACAGATGGCACACACACCCCAGCTCTAGAGTATTGGGGATTCGGAGGCCCGACCGCCCCCGAAACTGTTTAAACTGTAGACTTTCTGGTAATTGCAGTTCAGTATTTCCGCCAGGTAGGCTCGAATACTGAAGCTTCAGCAGTAGTCATTGCTAAAAGTATTACCATAAGCAAAAGAATCTTCCTTTATTAAAGGTGGAAGGTTGGGAGCAGATTTAGAATGAAGAACTGTTCTACAGTGGCCCCGAGTTCCTTCTAAAAGGAGTAGTCTTTCCTACAGTGGACCGCAGGAAATTGGCAGTCTTTTCAATACCTGGTGGGGATTTAAACTGAAATCTGAGTATCTTTTGTATTCAAAACCCGGATATTTTTCTTTCATGGTTGACATTTTTTGTGGACCGCAAAAATCCGAGACTCTTGCATATTTAAATTGGCTATAGAGTAACAGAGGTGAGTCGCAGGAGTGTTAGTTTGCTAACAATAGGGATAAGACCTGCTTTTTCATCCCCGTCATTCATGGGCTGATTGGGTTGTTGTGGAGTCATTTCGAAACTAAATGACTAAATTTTCTGACATCAGGTTTTGTTTTGGGTTTTTGTTTTACTTTTTTTAATGACCGACCACCTCAAAGATCAGATTCTATCTAACCTCCCAACAAAGTCATGCCTTCTGGATTTTAAATGTGTACCCTACGTGGAAACTATAGTTAAGCATTTAAATGTGTAGAAATTTTTTATCTTGGCTTGTTGAAAACTGTCAGACTAATTTTGTGTTGCTTTATAGGATCATATTTTATGCTTCTAAGATTTTTAACGTCGGGGTATCATACCATATAAATGTATAAGTTTCTTTTTAAAAGTGGGACTTAATAATATTCAGAATAAACATCCTTTTGCCCAGCGCTGGCTACTCCTACTCTGCTTTCCCTGCTAATGAACTATTCAGTAATTATGGTCATTAAAATTTAAACATTTTATGTAAGACTGGAGCAAGACATTAGCTATACTTTGTTAAGGTTTGCTTAATTCAGATCTTAAGATTCTGCTTATTATAAGCTACCAGCAAATCGTAATTTCCCCTGTAGAATTAGTCTCTACATTTTCTGTTCCTTTTCCTTACCTGGACCCTTTTCTTTATTTTTTTGCTGTATCTACCTGAATCAGTGAATTTCAGTTTTTATTGTGTACACATTACCTTGAAAGATTTGTTAAGTGCCAAATTCCTGTATTTCAAATCTCAGATATTATAATCCCATAAATCTGGAGGATAGTGTTCTGTAAATTTAATTTGAAGGTTAGAAATTTTGATGAATATTTTAAAAACGCAGACTTGGTCTCTCTTAGAGAAGCATTGTAATATGTTGGTTAAAGTCATGAAAGTGGAGCCAGATTGCTTGCATTTATTTGATTTCTGTTCTCGTGACTTGGTAGCAGTTAGTTCCTTAACCTTTCAGTGCTTAAATTCCCTCAGTTATAGTGGAGATAATAGCAATATCTATCTGGTAGGACTACTTTGAGGATCATATGAATTAGTACACATTAAAATCCTAGAATAGTGTGTGGTACATAGTGAATGATACATGTATCTCCTATGATAATGAGTTACTCTAAGCATTATACTATGTGTACATTATGTCGTTAATCTTCAAAATAACATTGTAATATTTACTGTTATTTTCAGATAAGAAAACTGAGTCTACGAGGGTTTTAGCAGTTTGTTCTCACACAACTAGTAAAATGTTCAAACTAGGACAAAAACTAGATTTTGTTAGAAATTTTATACTTCTTATTGATTGATTTATTATAATGCTTCCTGCCTCTGTCTGCAATCTCTCCTTCCAAATGTTGCTCGTTAAAAAATTTCTGATGGCTTCCCATCATCGTCTACCATATATATTTCAAATTTCTTACCTTTTTTGTTTTTTCCCTAAAAACCTCAATTTGGGTCCAACCTCTTTTTAAGAATTATCCTCATAATTTTCTGCCATTCTTTTCCATCCTGTGATGTTCTGTGATATTACCACAACACTCCAGATCCCTTCTATCCTATTTGTGCAGTTAGTCATTGACCTTTTTTGTTTCTCCTTAAAATCTGACCCAGTAGGTTTCAGGTACCTTCCTAGACTTAACCTGGTGAAGTGCTTCTTCCTCAGTGCAGTTTGTGTGTGTGCTAGCGTGCTCAACTGTGTCTGACTCTTTGCGATCCCATGGAGCCCACTAGGCTAGTCTGTCCTTGGAATTTTCCAGGCAAGAATACTGGAGTAGGTTACCATTTCTTACTCCGGGCATCTTCCCAACGCAGGGATCAAACTCAAGACTCTTGCATCTCCTGCACTGGCAGGCAGATTCTTTTCCAGTGGGCCACCTGGGAAGCCCTCCATGTGTGGTTTAGTTGTAAACAAAATAGCTCTTGTCCTCTTTCATCTTTATATCTGCAGTTCTAGGTTCAGAACAGTATCTTTATACACAGTCTGAAACTGTGTATGTTCAGAGAGTGCTTATTATCTTAAATTTTTTAATACATTGTATCTTATTAAACTAAAGTTAAAAATTTCAAGATGACAATATAATTCTGTGTAGCTGTGATAGAGATTTTAGTGATATAGTATAGTTTGTAAATTACACAACTATGGAAAAATAAATGTTGAAGTTGTAGAATCAGAAGACATTTTATGTGGGAAAAAATTTAAGATTTCTTTTAAAATTTCTTTAAGAGCAGTATTTGCTAATATTCACAGAACTCTGAATGCTTTATACATATTTCTCATTTAACCTTTATAGCCATTTTATTATCCCTATATTAAGGTGAAAAGGCTGAGGCACCAAAAGATTTAGTAACTTTAAAAAAAAAAAAGATTTTTTGGTTTTTTGCATTTAATTTCCTTCGGTGCAGGATTTTTTTATTATAAGATATTTTAAGTGTAATTTAAAAATTAACTTTATAACAGAGAATTAGCCTCATTTGCACACAAATGATCACTTCTATGTTAATTCAGTTCTAAATTAAGAGAATATTGGGAAATTAAAAACAGAAAAGTTTGCCTTTCCTTTTCGGCTTAAACAGGTAAGCTTGTTACCTGACTTCATCGCCCACAGCCTTTTCTTTAGAAATCTGTCAGTGTTATAGGCACATCATTCTGATGACCAGAGAGTAAAGATGTGGACTTAGGCGCATATGATCCTAATATACTCTCATCCCACATACCTTCTCCAGCCAAAGTAGTTACTTGATCAGAGCTGAATGTCTGATGTGGCTAGACCATTCACATCATTTCTTGAGTTTTGGCATTGGGATATCCTTGAGAACCAAGGTGGAAAGGCCGTTACATTCTGAGATGACAATGAAATGAAGAAACATGAACAATGGACATAGCCAGTATATAGAGAGGGAGCAAAGGAAAACCTATTCCCAGAGGACTAGCTGTGAAGTAAGTCAGTATAAACTTACAACTTACTTGCTTTTCCTTTTTAAAGACTACATTTTTGTAAGAGCAATTTTGTTGTTGTTTAGTTGCTAAATCATATCTGACTCTTCTGCAACCCCATGGTCTGTAGCCTGCCAGGCTCCCCTGTCCATGGGTTTTCCCAGGCAAGAATATTAGAGTGTCTCTTCCTCCTGCAGGGGATCTTCCTGACCCAAGGATCAAACCGGTGTCTCTTGCATTGGCAGGAGGATTCTTTACCACTCAGCCACTTGGGAAAGCCAAAGAGCAGTTTTAGCTCACAGCAAAATTGAGGGGGAAATAATAGAGATTTCCATGTATCCCTTTCCCCACCCATACATAGTCTCTCCCATTATCAACATTCCCCTTTAGAGTGGTACATTTGTTATAATTGATGAGCTTACATTGACACAGGATAAAGTCTGTAGTTCACTCCATGTAATGATGTGTTTGTATACAAAGGGAAACTTCAACTACCTTCAGTTACAACTTATTACAATAATGCCAGTGTCCATGTTAATTGGTGTTTTGTTCGTCAAGTTAAAGTGAGAGTCACTCAGTTGTGTGTGTGTGACTCCATGGGCTGTACAGTCAATGGAATTCTCTAGCCAGAATACTGGAGTATGTAGCCTTTCCCTTCTCCAGGGCATCTTCCCAGCCCAGGGATATAACCCAGGTCTCTTGCATTGCAGGCCGATTCATTACCAGCTGAGCCACAAAAGAATATTAAAATTACTGAGGGAAGCACTGGTGGATTTTTCTCTTAGTATGTAAGCTTAATGTAGAGGGTTAACTTAAACCCAAACTAAATACCAAGTCTTGCCTGGGTTTTGTACTTTTTATGCCTCTCTTTTTCTGTAGTGCTTCCAGTAGCCTAACATCAAACATTCTTACAACTTTTTTTGGGTCTCAGATTTTCTAATTTATCTATTTTGCTGGATTCCTGCTGTTGAAATTTTTCTTAGAAATGAATGGTCTTTGTAGTAGTAGTCGGCTTTGTAGTTTTGAAATATTTGGGGCTTATTCACTGTGGAATTTGTTTAAAACTGGTGTGGAGTTTTTCATTGAAGAATATCTCACGGTCAGTTTTATTGATCCATTTTTCCTATGATTCTAAAGTAAAATAACTTTTATTCATTTAATAAATATTTATTTTGATCGTTATGCTAGGCACAGTTGGATGTTTTTCAAGTCTGTCCCATAGTCTTAGTCATCATAAGGATGCTTCAGGATTATATAGCTTAGCAGTTCTTTAGGATCTTATGACCCTGCAAGGTAATATATTTCCCATAAGGAAATTGAGTCCTGCTCTAAATCACACATAATTCCACAGTTCTCGCTAGGGCAAGAACCCAGTCACAAACTTTTTTCCTTCCGTGGTGTCTCAGTGATAAACCTGCCAGTGCAGAAGGTGTGGGCTCCATCCCTGGGTTGGGAAGATCCCCTGGAGGAGGAAATGGTCACCCACTCCAGTATTCTTGCCTGGGAAATACCATGGACAGAGGAGCCTGGAAGGCTGCAATCCATGGGGTCGCACAGAGGCCAGTACAACTTAGTGACTACACAACACCCACAATTTGATGTTATACATTCTGTGCAGGCTTACTCAGTCATGTCTGGCTCTTTACAACCCCATGGACTGTAGCCTGCTAGGCTCCTCTGTCCATAGAATTTTTCAGGCAAGAATACTGGAGTGGGTTGCCATTTTCTACTCTGGGGATCTTCCCAACCTGTGGATCGAACCCATGTCTTTTGTGTCTCCTACATTGGCAGGTGGATTCTTTATCAGCTCTTCCACCTTTGTTGTTGTCTTTCAGTTGCCAGGTCATGTCCAACTCTGAGACCTCATGGACTGCAGCAATCCTTCATTATGCTAGGAGATAATGAAGGAGTTAACGTCCATTGAGTTGGTAATGCTATCTAATCATCTCTTCCTCTGCCGCCTCCTTCTCCTCTTGCCTTCAGTTTTTCCCAGTTTTCTCAGTTTTCAAACTCATGCCCGTCGAGTCAGTGATGCCATCCAACCCTTTCATCCTCTGTTGTCCCCTTCTCCTGCCTTCAATCCTTCCCAGCATCAGGGTCTTTTCCCATGAGTCAGTTCTTGACATCAGGTGGCCAAAGTATTGGAGCTTCAGCTTTAGCATCAGTCCTTCCCATGAATATTCAGGGTTGATTTCCTTTGGGATTGACTGGTTTGATCTCCTTGCAGTCCAAGGGACTATCAAGAGTCTTTTCTAGGACCACAGTTAGAAAGCATCAATTCTTCAGCACTCAGTCTTCTTTATGGTTCAACTCTCAGGTCCATACATGACTACTGAAAAAGCCGTAGCTTTCATTCTATGGGCCTTTGTTGGCAAAGTGTTGTCTCTGCTTTTTAATACACTGTCTAGGTTTGTCATAGCTTTCCTTCCAAGGATCCAAGGGTCTTTTAATTTCATGACTCAATTAGCATTGAGTAATATTCCGTTGTCTAGGTGTACCATAGTTTGTTTATTTGTTCATCTACTGAGGGACATCTTAGCTGCTTCTAAGCTGTAAACATCTCTGAAAGGTTTGTTGTGGACGTAAATTTTTATCTCTTTTGGGTAAATACCGAGATACATGACTGCATAACTGAGGTAAATCCTGCTTGGCTGTGGTATATAATTCTTTTTATACATTGTTTGATTTGATTTACTAATATTTTATTGTGGCATCTATATTCATGAGGTGTTTTTTTTTTTCCTTTGTGATGTTTTTTTTTTTTTTTTTTTTTTTGGTATTAGGCAAATGCTGGCCTAATGGAATAAATTGGAAGTAGTCCCTCTCCTTGTGTCTTCTAAAGATAGTGTAGAGATTTGGTATAATTTCTCCTTAAATGTTTGATAGAATTTTACAGTGAACCCGTCTGGGCCTGGTGCTTTCTATTTTGAAAGGTTACTAATTATTGATTCAGTTTCTTTAATACAGTTATATTCAGATTGTTTATTTTTTATTGTGTGAGTTTCAGCAAAGGTTGTGTTTTTCAAAGAATTGGTCTGTTTTATGGGGCTTCCCTGATAGCTCAGTTGGTAAAGAATTTGCCGGCAATGCAGAAGACCCCTGTTCAACTCCTGGGTTGGGATGATCCTCTGGAGAAGGGAGAGGTTACCCACTCCGGTATTCTTGGGCTTCCCTGTGACTCAGCTGGTAAAAAATCCATGTGCCCTGCAGGAGACCTGGCTCAATCCCTGGGTTGGGAAGATCTGGAGAAGGGAAAGACTACCCACTCCAGTATTCTGGCCTAGAGAATTCCATGGACTCCAGGGGGTCACAAAAAGTCAGACACAACTGAGCAACTTTCACTTTCATCCAGCTAATCAAATTATCAAATTTATGGCCAAGAGTTCATGTGTATGTTAGTCGCTCAGGTGTGTCCAACTCTTTGTGACCCCATGGACTATTGTCTGCCAGGCTTGTTTGTCCATGGAATTCTCCAGGCAAGAATACTGGACTATTGGAGTGGGTTGCCATTCCCTTCTCCAGGGAATCTTCTCGACCCAGGGATCACATCTGCATCTCTTGCATTGGCAGGTGGGTTCTTTACCACTAGCACCGCCTGGGAAGCCCAGAGTTGTTCGTAGTATTGCTGTATGTATATATATATATGTATTTTTTTTTTTCACTTAGTTCTTGAGAGTTTAGTTCCCTGGCCAGGAATTGAACCCATACCCTCTGCAGTGAAACAGCAGATTCTTAACCACAGAACTTCAGGGAAATCCCTCCATCCATTTGCTTTTAATCTGTGTTTAAAGTGGGTATCTTGAGATAACATATGCTTAAGCCTTATTTTTTGATCCGCTGTGACAAATCTGTCTTCTGTTGGTGCATTTAGACCATCGGCATTCAAAATGATTATTAATATGGATGAATTAATATCTACCATATTTATTACTGTTTTCTATTTGTTGCCCTTGTTCTTTGTTCCTGTATTTAGCTCCACTCTTTGGTTTTAATTGAGCATATAGAAGTTTTCATTTTATTTTTACTTATTCCTGGAAACTTCTTTTCTTTGCATAGATATGAATTTCTGACCTATATCATTTCCCTTCTCTCTTAAGAGCTTCTCATAACATACCTTGAAAGGCAGGTCTACTGGCAACATATTCCACCAATTTTTGTTTAAGAAAGTCTTTATTTCTATTTCATTTCTAAAGATAATTTCACAGGATACAGAATTCTAGCCTTTTTTTTCCTCCTCCCTGCTCCCCAATACTTATATTACTCCTCTCTCTTTTTACTTGCATAGTTTCTAAGGAGAAATTGGATATAATTCCTACTCTTGTTTCTCTATTAGGTAAGATTATTTTCCCCTGTGACTTTTTTCAGGTTTTTTATTCTTTAGCTTTCTATTTGGAAATAATATGTGTAGGTGTAGTTTTTGACATTTATCCTGCTTGGTTTTCTAGAACTTCCTGGATCTATTGTCTGGTGTCTGACATTACTTTGTTATTGTTTCAAATGTTAATTCTGTTACTTTCTCTCTTCTTCTGGTAGTCCAAGAACATTTTGTTATGCTTTCTGTGGTTAGCTCACAGTCCTTGGATATTCTCTTTTTATTTTTGTTTTGTTTTGTCTCGGTTTTTGTCCACTTTGCTTTTTAGTTTTCAAAGTTTCTGTTCAGGTATTTTTAAGCTTTTAGAGGTCTTCCCTCAGCCTTGTCCCATCTGCAGTAGGTCCCCTATGTGTAAAGTTTCAAGTTGTGAATTTTCAAAGATTGGAATGTGTGTTTGCATGTCCAGTCACATAGTTTATGTGTGTGGCAGACATTGCCAGAAGTGTGCATCCTCTACAAATGGTTGGGCTTTTGTATAGTTTTTGTTGTTCAGTTGCTAGGTCGTATCCAACTCTTTTCGACTCCGTGGACTGCAGGCTCCTCTGTCCTTCACTGTCTCCTGGAGTTTGCTCCGATTAATGTCCATTGAGTCAGTGATGCTCTCTAATCACTTATCCTCTGCCACTGTCTTCTCCTTTTGCCTTCAGTCTTTCCCAGCATCTGAGTCTTTTCCAGTGAGTCGGCTCTTCCCATCAGGTAGGTGGCCAGAGTACTGGAGCTTCAGCTTTAGCATTAGTACTTCCAATGAAAATTCAGGATTGATTTCCTTTAGGATTGACTGATTTGATGATCTCGCAGTCCAAGGGAGTCTCAAGGGTCTTCTCCAGCAGCACAGTTATAAAGCATCCGTTATTCAGCACTCAGCCTTCTTTATGGTCTAACACTCACATCTGTACATGACTACTGGAAAAACCATAGCTTTGACTATATGGACCTTTGTTGAAAAAGGTATACTTTACTGTACAGTAATATAGTCAGCGTTCAGAAAACTGAGATCATGGCATCTGGTCCCATCACTTCATGACAATAGATGAGGAAATGATGGAAACAGTGACAGACTTTATTTTGGGGGGGGCTCCAAAGTCACTGCAGATGGTGATTGCAGCAATGAAATTAAAAGATGCTTGCTCTTTGGAAGAAAAGTTATGACCAAGCTAGACAGCATATTAAAAAGCAGAAATGTTACTTAGGCGACAAAGATCTGTCTAGTCAAAGCTATGGTTTTTCCAGTAGTCATGTATGGATGTGAGAGTTGGACTATAAAGAAAGCTGAGCGCCAAAGAATTGATGCTTTTGAACTGTGGTGTTGGAAGAGACTCTTGAGAGTCCCTTGGACTGCAAGGAGATCCAACCAGTCCATCCTAAAGGAAAGCAGTCCTGAATATTCATTGGAAGGACTGATGCTACGGCTGAAACTCCAATCCTTTGGCCACCTGATGCAAAGAACTGACTCATTAGAAAAGACCCTGATGCTAGGAAAGATTGAAGGCAGGAAGAGAAGGGCACGACAGAGGATGAAATGGTTGGATGGCATCCCCAACTGGATGGACGTGAGTTGGGTAAACTCTGGGAGTTGGTGATGGACAGGGAGGCCTGGCATGCTGCAGTCCATGAGGTTGCAAAGAGTCGGACATGACTGAACGACTGAACTGAACTGAACTGAATGTATAGAATACAGTATCTTTATTTCAAGCCCAGAATGTCTGGAGTGTTCAAGCAGTGGTGATGTAGCTGGTACTGCTAAGTACTGCTAAGCTGGTACTATAGCACAAAGCAATAATGATGGGAACAAAAGTGAAAATATTTGAAAGAGTGGAGCAAGGTGAAAAGATGGCAGATATTGCACATTCTTATAAGTCATTTAACTAGGGATGATTCTAAAGAACAAAAACAGGATCATGGAACATGTGAAGTCTGCTATGCCAATGATGTTGACAATAATATCGAAGAAGCATGGAACAGTGATGGAGAAAATGCGGAAACTTCTGAGTGTGTGGCTGCAGGATCAGTGTCAGTGTTAAGTCTCTTTCAACTTCATGTTGATTCAGCAGGAAGCTCAATGCCTTTATGAAGACTTGAAGAAGAAACTGAGTGAAGAATCAGACAGCATCTTTTAATGCCATCTTGGCTGGATTCATCAGTTCAAGGCTAGAGCCAGCCTTCACAGAGTGAAAGTAAGTGGCAAGGTGGTGAGTGCAGATACAGTAGTTGCCCATTAATTTCCTTAAATACTTTAAGAAATTATTGTTGAAGATGCATGTTTACCTGAGTAGGTATCTTGTGGATGAGACAGGACTGTACTGGAAGAGGATTCCAAACCGAAGTTGCATCAGTAAGGAGGAAAAGTGATGCCAGGCAATAAAGCAGCAAAAAAATAGGCTACCTCTGTAGTTTGGTGTCAGTGCTCCTGGCAATATGAAGCTAAAAATTCTCTTAGTTTATCATTCAGAGAATCTAAGAGCCCTTAAAAACATAGTCAAGGGCTCTCTTCCTGTTATGTGGAATAGTAACCCCAAAGCCTGGGTTACACCGGCCATTTTCTAGGACTGACTTTTCCACCACTTAATCCTAGAGATAACAGAAATATTGCTTGGAGAAGGACATATCCCATTCAACATCCTTTTGCTGCTCAACAGTGCTTCAGGCCACCCCTCATTGATGATTGACTTCATCCTACTATCAAAGGAGTGTATCTGCCACCAAATATTTTGTCACTCATCCAGCCTGTGGACCAGGGAGTTATAGCAACTTTCAAGAAATTTTTATATCACACTTGTCAGGCAATAAAGGTGGGTGATGAATCAGGAACAAGCTTGTGACAGTTTTGAAAAGATTGTAACATCTACAAGGCTGTAAAAAACATTGACTTTGCTTGGCATGAAATTACAGTCATCACCATGAATGGGGTTTGGAGGAATCTTTGTCTGTAGTTTGTCCATGATCTTCATGGACTTGAAAGGTGAATAAGGAGTCCAAAGAAATCTTCCGCAGCGTGTTGACCCTTAGCGAGAAGTTAGAGCCAAATCTGTAAGAGAATGATTTCACAGAACTGCAGCTTACTAATGAAGGCATGATGAAATAGAGGCAGAGAGAAAGGACCGAGAGAGAAAAGAGGAAGAAGTAACTGAAGAATTTATAACACGGGAAATGGCAAGAGAATTTTCTTGATTTGAGGAAGCACTTAGTTTTTGAGGCACAGACCCCAAATGTAGAACAGTACATGAAGGTTGTAGCAGCTGTTCAGAATGCAGCCCAGTGCTACCATGTCATATGTGATGAGAAAAGAAGAGCTACTACCCAGACATCACTGAATAATTTTTTCAAGAGGGTAGATAGAATTGAGTCTAGCAAGGAACCAGAACCTGTGCCATCAACTTCAGACATGAGTGAAATTGCAGCTTGCCCTCTGTCTCCTGCTGGTGATCCTTCAACTCTACCATCTCCCACCTCCTCTTCCTCCTCTAGTCAGTAACTCTTTTTGCCTGTTCATTCGATGCCAGCTCCTGTATGCCAGTTGTTGTACTGTATTGTACTTTTCAAGGTACTGTACTGTAATATTAAAATTTTTTCTTTTTTATGTGTTATTTGTGTGAAAAATATTTTAAACCTTCTGCAGTACAGTACTTTATTACTGATTGTGTTAGTTGGGTACCTGGGGCTAACTTTTTTGGACTTAGGAACACACTGTCAGAATGGAACTTGTACATATGTGGGGGACTTATTGAACTAGTTCTTCTACTAAAGACATTCTTCATTTCCATTAGTGTTTTTGATCTCTAGCATTTCTTTTCTGGTTCTTTTTTAGGATTTCTATTTCTTTGTTTACATTGGCTATCTGATCTTATATATTACCTACTGTATCCATTAGAGCACTTAGCATATCAATCATAGTTATTTCAAATTCTTTGTTCTGATAGGAATGGATAAAGATGATGTGGTACATATGTACACTAGAATATTACCCAGCCATTAAAAAGAATGAAATAATGTCATTTGCAGCAACATAGATGGGTCTAGAGATTGTCATACTGAGTGTGAAGTAAGTCAGAGAAGGAGAAATAATATACGACATCCCTTATATTGGAATCTAAAAACAAATGATAAAAATGACCTTACAAAACAGAAGGAGACTCACAGACTAGAGAACTAACTTTTGGTTCCTGGAGGAGGGTTGGGGGGAGGAGGGTAGGCAATGGGAAGAGATAGTTGGGGAGTTTGGGATGGACGTGTACACACGGCTGTATTTAAAATGGATAACCAATAAGGACTTATTGTATAACACATGGAACTCTGCTCAGTGTAATGTGGCGGCCCTAATAGGAGGGGAGCTGGGGGGAGAATGGATATGTGTATATGTATGGCTCAGTCCCTTTGCTGTTCACCTAAAACTATCACAAGGTTGTTAATTGGCTATACCCCAACACAAAGAGTTTTTAAAAAATCTTGTTTTGATGAATCTATCAACATGCCTACCTTGTCTGATTTGATGTTTGCTCTGCCTTTTCAAATTGTGCATTTGGCTCTTTGATATGTTTTGTGATGTTTTTCTTGATGGCCAGAATTTATTCCTTGAATAAAAGGAATTGCTATAAAATAAGCTGTTAGTAATGAGGTGGTAAGATGTAGAGGGGAAATGTTTTCTAGTTCTTTGATTAAGTCTCATTCTTTTTGTGAGGCTGTGCCTCTGAACTGTGAAGTTTACAATATCTCAGTTTTCTTCTCCCCTTTTCCATGAGACAGGATGTCTAGAGTATAGTGGAGTTTGTATTAATATTTTTCTTTTCCTGGGTCATTTAGGCTCTGATAATACACTAGCAGGTTAGGCTCTGGTTAATTAGTTTCTCCTGAGGAAAGGCCTTAGTAAGAAGAACAGAGCACTTTGGTGTATTTAAAAATGGGCTTCGGTGGCTCAGCATTAAAAGAATCCTCCTGCATTGCAAGTGCCGCAGGATACATGGGTCCGATCCCTGGGTCGGGAAGATCCCCTGGAGGAGGGCATGGCAACCCATTCCAGAATTGTTGCCTGAAGAATCCCATGGACAGAGGAACCTGGTGGGCCACAGCCCATAGGGTTGCAAAGAGTTGGGACGCAACTGAAGCATCTTAGCATGCACTAGTTTCCTCTGAGGGTAGGCCTTATTAAGAACAGAGTGCTTTGATGTATTAAAAACAGTAGTCTCCCCTCCCCTTGCCAAAATCATAAGGGAGTTTTTCTCTGATATTTACTGTGGACTTCTGGTTGGGTTCAGGGCCCTGTGATTGGATTCCCCTTGAGTTTTTAACTCTCAAAGTTGTCCACACTGAGCCTCCAGCAATTAGTCAATTATAGTTTAGGTTTTCCTGCCCAAATACTGGATCCCACAGCAGTTGCAGCTGGTAGCTCTTTGCTCAGTTAAGCTGTGATTCCCTGCATTCACCTCTTTACAGTCTCAGAGGGCAGTGGTTTGCCGTTACTTCTCTTACAGATCCAAGAAATATTGATTTGTCTTTTCAGCTCTTGTTAGGATGGAGAGGTGACTTAAAAGCACCTTACATAGTGCTTTTCCTTTAAATAAATATCTTTATTATTTTTTTTAAATGGTGGTTGTTAACTTTTAAATATCTGTCTGGTAATTGTATAGAATAAAATTCACCCATTTTAAGAGTATAGTTCAATGAGTTTTAGTACATGTATTTAATTATATTAATATTCCAAAATCTGTTTTTATCAGTTGTCTGTTGATGGAGATAGTTGTTGTTTATAGTTTTTGGCTATTTCACATAAAGCAGCTGTGAACATTTGTGTACAGTGAACATATGCCTTCATTTCTCTTGGTTGCCTATCTTATGGTAGGTGTTCATTTAACTTTTTTTATCAAAGTGAAATTCACATTCATAAAAATAACCATTTTGTGGATTAAAGATCTAAATGTAAGACCAGAAACTATAAAACTCCTAGAGAAAAACATAGGCAGAACACTCTCTGACATAAATCACAGCAGGATCCTCTATGACCCACCTCCCAGAGTAATGGAAATAAAAGCAAAAATGAACAATGGGACCTAGTTAAACTTAAAAGCTTTTGCAAAATGGAGGAAACTAAGCAGAGTGAAAAGATAGCCTTCAGAATGGGGGAAAATAATAGCAAATGAAGCAACGGACAAACAGTTAATCTCAAAAATATACAAGCAACTCCTGCAGCTCAATTACAGAAAAACGACCCAATCAAAAAGTGGGCCAAAGAACTAAACAGACATTTCTCCAAAGAAGACATACAGTTGGCTAACAAACACATGAAAAGATGCTCAACCTCACTCGTTATCAGAGAAATACAAATCAAAACCACAATGAGCTACCATCTCACACGGGTCAGAATGGCTGCTATCCGAAAGTCTACAAGCAATAAATGCTGGAGAGGGTGTAGAGAAAAGGGAACCCTCTTACACTGTTGGTGGCAATGCAAACTAGTACAGCCACTATGGAGAACAGTGTGGAGATGCCTTAAAAAACTGAAAATACAACTTCCGTATGACCCAGGATTCCCACTGCTGGGCATACACACCAAGGAAACCAGAATTGAATGATACACATGTACCCCAATGTTCATCATAGCACTGTTTACAATAGCCAGGACATGGAGGTAACCTAGATGTCCATTGGCATATGAATGGATAAGAAAGCTGTGGTACATATACACAATGGAATATTACTTAGCTATTAAAAAGAATGCATTTGAATCAGTTCTAATGAGGTTGATGAAACTGGAGCCTATTATACATAGTGAAGTAAGTCAAAGAAAAACACCAATACAGTATATTAACGCATATATATGGATTTAGAAAGATGGTAACAATGACCCTATATGTGAGACAGCAAAAGAGACACAGATGTAAACAATAGACTTTTGGACTCTGGGAGAAGGCGAAGGTGGGATGATTTGAGAGAAAAGTATTGAAACATGTATACTATCATATGTGAAACAGATCTCCAGCCCAGGTTTGATGGATGAGACAGGGTGCTTGGGGCCGGTGCACTGGGAACCCTGAGGGATGGGATGGGGAGGGAAGTGGGAGGGGGGTTCATGATGGGGAACACATGCACACCCATGGCTGATTCATGTGAATGTATGGCAAAAGCCACTACAATATTGTAAAGTAATTAGCCTCCAATTAAATAAGTTAAAACCCATTCTGAAGTATATAGCTCAGTGCCATGTATTCACACATTCACAGTGTTGTGCAACCATTACCTCTATCTAGTTCTAGAACGTTTTCATCACGCCAAAAGGAAAACTCATACCATTAGACAGTCACTTCACATTTCCTATTTTGCCATCCCTGGAAACCCCAAATCTCTCTGTCTCTATAGATTTACGTTTTCTAGATACTTCATATAAGTGGGATTATACAGTCAATCCTAAAGGAAATCATTGAATATTCATTGGAAGGACTTAATGCTGAAGCTCTGTCCAATACATTGGCCACCTGATGCAAAGAGCCAACTCATTGGAAAAGACTCTGATGCTGGGAAAGATTGAAGGCAGGAGGAGAAGTGGGCGACAGAGAATGAGGTGGCTGGATGGCATCATCGACTCAATGAATATGAATTTGAGCAAACTCTGGGAAATAGTGAAGGACAGGGAAGTCTAGCGTGCTGCAGTCCATGGGTCACAGAGTTGGACACTACTTAATGACCGGACAACAACAGTACAGTATATGACTTTTCATTTCTAGCTTTTGAATTGTGGTGTTGAAGATGACTCTTGAGAGTCCCTTGGACTGCAAGGAGATCTAACCAGTCAGTCCTAAATGAATCAATCCTGAATATTCATTGGATGCTGAAGCTGAAACTCCAATACTTTGGCCACCTGATATGAAGAACTGACTCCTTGGGAAAGACTAACACTGGGAAATCTTGATGGTAGGAGGAGAAGGGGATGACAGAGGATGAAATGGTTGGATGGCATCACTGACTGGATGGACATGAGCATCAGGCTCTGGCAGTTGGTGATGGACAGGGAAGCCTGGTGTACTGTAGTCCATGGGGTCTCAAAGAATCGGACATAACTGAGCGAAATGAACTGAGCATCCTTTCATGATAAAATTCTCAACATAATGGGTATAGAAGGGGGAAGTACCTCAACATTTTAAAGGTCATAGATGACAGGTCCACAGTTTGTTGAAAACTTTTCCTGTAGGATCAGAAACAGGACACGGGTACCCACTCTCACCTCTCCTGTTCAGCAGAGTACTAGAAGTCCTAGCCAAAGCAATCAGGCAAGAAACAGAAATGAAAGCATGTATGTCAGAAAAAAAGGAAGTAAAAATATGTTTGCAGATAACAGGATATTATTTATTGAAAACCCTAAGAATTCCACCAAAAAACTGTTAAAACAGCCACTCAGAGTGAGTGGGAGTTTGGCTTACTTTATTATATTTGTTATCTATTGCTGTGTAACAGATCACTGCAAAACTTGGTGCCTTGTAAGAACAGATGTTTATCATCTGTCAGTTTCTGTGGGTCAGAAATTTTGAAACAGCTTAGCTTTGTGATTTTGGCTTTGGGTCTTCCATGAAGTTGCTGTCAGACACACTGCAGTCTTATAAAGGCCTAAATGGGGCTGGGTGCTTTTTTTCTAAAATGGTTCACATATATGACTCTGGGTAGATGCCTCAGTTCTTCGCTAAGTGGAGCTCTCCTAGGAGCATCTTGAGTCTTTAGGACATGGCAGTAAGCTTCCTCTAGTGAAAGTGATCTATGATAGAAGGAGGAAGTCCTAATGCCTTTTATGACCTAGCTACGCTTTGTCATTTCTGCCAGACTTTTTGGTGGAAGTTACTAACCACAGCCACAGTCAAGGAAAAAGAAATTAGGTTCCAACTTTTGAAGAGAGGAGATTGAAACTGAGGGTCAGTGATTGACCAAGCGGAGGTAAGCAATACAGGAGACTCAGAATATGTCTAGGTAGTGTCTGTCTGGAGTTCTTCATTAAATTGTTAATGGTTTCTCAGGGAAGGGTACTTTGATAGTATTTCTAAGACCAGGACTTGAGCTGTTACTGAGATACATACATACCTAGCCTTGTTTTCCTCTTTTCACTTAGGAAGACTTTAAATTCATGTACTGGAAAGAAAGTGATAAAATCCAGTTAAAAATATGTTTTTTTTTTTTTTTTAAGTTTTGTTTTAGAAACCTTGACTGAAGTAAATCATCATTGGGATGCTATGGATTAGGAAGAAATCTGATGTGAACCAGTCCAAAATATGAGTTTTGTAGTACCTTTGGAACATCATCCTGTTTGGGAGTAACTTTTAATTTTTATATAATCTTAAGCTTAGAAAGGACTTCCCACATGTCTCAGATGGTAAAGAATCCACCTGCAATGCAGGAGACCTGGGTTTGATCCCTGGATCTGATCCCTGGGTCAAGAAGTTTCCCTGGAGAAAGGAATGGCAACCAACTCCAGTATTCTTGGCTGGAGAATCCCATGGACAGAGGAGCCTGATGGGCTATAGTCCCTGAGGTCACAAAGAGTCAGACACGACTGAGTAACTAATACAAGTACACAAGTACAAGTAAGCTTAGAAAATAGCTGTAAGGATAGTGAAAGGAGCTCCTATATACCCTTTAAACAGATTCCCAGTTTATGTTTGTGACATTTGCCTTTCACCTGTTCTAGTCCAGCTGGCCTAAAACCACCAGGGATAAACTTGTAGTGTGATTAAGTTAAGTTTGTTGACAATGCAGTGAAAGAGATCACA
Source organism: Antilocapra americana (assembly GCA_007570785.1). NCBI lineage: Eukaryota > Metazoa > Chordata > Mammalia > Artiodactyla > Antilocapridae > Antilocapra > Antilocapra americana. The sequence continues at coordinate 2,835,348 of ML661902.1, forward strand.
GACCAGGGGACCCACAAGGCTTTGCCCCCAAGAGTAAAATAGATTTCTTACAGGATTTTGTAGAAGGGTGTCACTGAAGTGAAATTTAAATGAAGTAGTGTTTTGATGGGGTCAGAGCAAAGCAAAGCAAAGCCAAGGTTATGTGTAAAAGAATCAACATTAGGTCTCAGCTGTGAAGTGAGCTTAAGGTGGTGTTTCCTTGAAAATTACAGAATTAAGAGCTTTTTGAACATTTCTTCTAAAGTTGCTTACTTAGGTCATCCTAGGAAGAGTAGGATATTTCAGAAAGTTTACTGAAGTTCCTTCCCATCATCTTCCCAGTTGAGAGACAAGCATTGTTGTGACATTTTTTCCCTGATAAGTTACTTTTTTAAAAAAGCTTAAAGAACTTCATGTAAATGGAATAATGTAGATAATAATAATGTGCAGTTTCTTTGACACAGCATATTTGTAGATTTATCTATTTTATTGCATCCTGCAGCACTTGTTACCTCTTCATTGCTAAGTAGTGCATTTTATTAATTACTGCAATTTGCATATCAGTTTTCTTGTTGATGGACTTGTAGGCTTCCAGTTTGGGAGTATCGTGAAGATAGCTACTATGAGCATTTCTATATAAAGTTTTTAGTCTGTATGTTTTTTTATTTCTCTTGGATGCATACCTGGCTGTGAGATTCCTATATCAAAGGCCAGGTGCTTGGGTATGTATGTTTAACTTTTAAGAAACTACTAAAACTTTTCAAAATGATTATTCTGTTTTACATTCCCATCAACAGTTTATGAGAATTCCCCAGTTGCTTCATACCCTTTCCAATGTTTGATGTTATAGTCTTTTTAATCTTAGACATTTTTACAGGTATAAAGTAGTCTTCATAGTGGTTTTAGTTTTTATCATCCTGATTAACAGTGATGTTGAGCATTTTTTACATGTTTATTGGCCATTTGTATATCTTGCTTCATGAAGTGTCTGTTCATGTTTTTTGCCCATTTCTTAATTGTTTGCTTTGTATTGTTTTAGGAGTTCTTTATGTATTCTGGGTACAAGTCTTTGTCTGACACACTTTTACAAGTATTTTCTCCCAGTATGTGGCATGCAGAATTTACCTTCTTAATGATATCTTTTGGTGGGTAGAATCTTTTAAGTTTGATGAAGTTCTTTTAAAACTTGAATAGTTTTAACTTTCACAGTAAGGTCTATGATCTACTTGAAACTAATTTTTATTTATGGTGTAAAGTGTGAATCTTAAGTTTCCCTTTTTTCCATACAGAGATCCATTTTTTTCCACCATCATCTGTTGATAAAAGACTTCTTTTTCTCATTGTTGCCTTTGTTAAAAATCAAATGACCAGGAAAGTCTAAACCTGTTTCTGGGCTCTTCATTTTTGTTCCATTGGTCTGTATGGAATACTGTGTATTAATACACTTTGAAAAGCTATATAGAGTACTCATTAGATTGTTGCAAACAGGAAAAACCTTTCTTGTTCATGTTTTGATAGCACTGGAGATCTTTCTTATGATCATCATCTTGCAGCCAGTGATATTTGGAGGCTTTTCAGCATGAAGCACTATATATTCCTATATTACTTTTTTTTTTTTGGTGATATGTGAGATTGATACTCACTTTTATTCTTTTCTATTTGTAAAGATGTGAAAATGCTTGTTTAGGTCAGAGTTCTGAGGCTAGTGATTAAGAAACTTTAGGTTCCTTTCTTTAAGTCTTATAGTTGTCTGAACATATATTATAAAAATCTAGACAGAACTTCTCGAGAAGACACTGGCAACCCACTCCAGTACTCTTGCCTGGAAAATCACATGGACAGAGGAGTCTGGTAGGCTGTAGTCCATGGGGTTGCTAAGAGTCAGACACAGCTGAGCGACTTCACTTTCCCTTTTCCCTTTCATGCATTGGAGAAGGAAATGGCAGCCCACTCCAGTGTTCTTGCCTGGAGAATCCCAGGGACGGGGGAGCCTGGTGGGCTGCCGTCTATGGGGTCGCACAGAGTCAGACACGACTTAGCAGCAGCAGCAGCAGACAGAACTTCATTGCAGTGTTGAACCAAGAGAGATACCCAGGTCCTTATAGTTTGAAGGGAAAGAGGAGGACAAGACATAGCTATGTGGAAATTGTCAATTCTTATAAAGAAAAATTAGTTTATAATCTTGCAAATTAACCTGTGTTGTGGACCTCAATTATCCTGAGTTATCAATCCAGTAAACTTAAGTAAGCAGTAGTTGCAATTCATCTGCAGAGGGGAAGGGTAAGAAATTATAAGCTGGAGAGATTGAATCTCAAATATAAATCTGTTGTTGGGATACTGACTAAATATTGTTTATAAGTTAAAATTTTTATGTTTACTTTAGGTGAGGTACTGTAATCATGTGTTTATGGAATTTTCTACAGTAGATTTGTGAAACTGCTAGAAATTTGAAAGTCTTAAGTCTCTGTTCCTGGTATGTCCTGAGTTGGGTCTCCTTTTCAGTAAATACCAGTAGTCATCTTAATCTTTTTGATAACTAAAAAACATTCTCTCCAGTTTCAACACTCCCCAGAATTTACCAGCTTTGTTGAAAATTACTGGTCTTAGATGTGGAAAGGTGAGGAAATAAAGTACTGGAGTAAGAAATGATCATGCAGCTTGTTTGTTATCATACACTATCCAAATAAAATGGGTAATTTGAGAATTTTAAATTAAGATGTCTGATTGTATATTCTTGTTTTTCCTAGTAAAATGAATGAAAATAAACCTGGAGGCTCACAGAATTCTAGTAAGTAATCATATTTAAAATATTTCCAAGTTTAATTTTAAGTATTGTGATACATCATTCTTGCTTTTGTAAAATTACAATTAATCTTTTTAGACTGCTACTCAAACACTAAGAATGAATTTCCTGATGCATGCTTAGATTGTGTTTCTCTATATTGAAGTATAATGTTTTATGTGTTAATTTCAACAAAAATCTGCTAGAAAAGGATAATTTACCAAATTTTATTTGTATGTTCTGTATTTATGGTTTGTATTTAAATAAAACAGTATTATTTATTTAATAAATATGATTTTTTTTTACCTTTTTATGTGATTTTTCTTCTTACAAAAGATAAAATGCAAATGAGAACAGTTAATGTATAAAAGTTTAACATAAAAAGGAACACTTTCCTGTTAGTGCTCACAACCGGCTTCTCAAAGAGATGTGGACTTTTAGTTGTTTTCTTCATTTATTAGTTATAAATAGTATGTATTGATTTGCTACTATGGAAGATGAAATTTTTAAATTGTTACTTTATACTCAGTTGCCACTACTTTTCCAGGATCTTCCCTTTTTAAAATTTATTGTTTGATTGCCTCTAAAAGTGATACACTTAAAACTGTATCTTGACTCTCACTTACAGAGTATCTATTAACTGCCTGTCATGTTGGGTAAGGACATTTATGCCCTTAAACCTCCCTCTACTTTGCTTTCCTGCTTTTACCCTTTAGACTTCTATCAGTTACGCTAATAGTCCTGTAACTTAGTAGTTCATGGGCTACCTTCTTATATTTGTCAAATGTAAATATCACCTATTACTGTTATTTGGTTAATAGTTTTCTTAAGTTTGTCTCAGCTTTTCACTTGAATGAATGTGTTTGTTTTATTACTGTAACATAACCAGTATTGTTTGCTGAAGGGTTATGTAGAAGGTGTAGAATCATTTGTAGAAAGTGATATTAATAAATGCAATAAAGTTGAAACAATTTTAAAGAATTTTAAATGTTAAAATTAATATGCAAAGTACAAATAAAAACAAAAGTAACCTACTTACAAAAATGCATGCCTGACTTGGTACCAGGCAAAGGGAGGAGGGAAACAGATGGAAAGCACAAATCCATAGCAGATGCAACTCCATCCAGCATTCACTTTGAGGACTCTTCTGTAGTCTCAGCTAATTCCTTGTATTCCTCTTGAGGCTAATTCTTTGTATTCCTCTTCCTCTTGATAGCTGCATAACATACTTGTAGTTGGAAGAATAGGGCGCTGGGGATGAAGAAGTTAAGGTGGGAGTTGCTGGTGTAAGATGTCCAATAATTAAATGACAGTTTGCTGGCATTATTGTGGTCAGTTACTCTGTGTTGGGGAGGAAGAGGTGCTGAAATTTTGAGGGAAGGGGCTTCCAGTTACTGCTTAGTAAGCTGGAGTGAGGGAGCGCAAATACAGGATGGATGTTTCACGATATGAAGTACTGGTTTCTTTCCAGTCTTGGAATCTATTTTATGAGTAACCTGTTGATAGATACAGTACATTTTCAACACATAACATCCATTATTGATTACATGTATTAAATAAGGTAAATAAGATTAGCTGTGGTAATAGGTAAACCCTGAGGTTTTAATGGTTTAACATAGTAAACATTTATTATTTGGTTATGTTACACTCCAGTGTAGATTGGTTAGGGGAGATTGAACAGATAAGGGCTTTATGCTCCATACAGTCATTTAGAGTTCACATTCATTCCATCTTGTATTGATTCGCTGCCTTGAGATACTCATAGTCTTTCAGCTAGTGACTTTTTTCCTTGTTTTGTTAGTATGGTATTAGAAATTTGATGTACAAGTAAATGTAAGATAGAAAGGATTGGTAATTATATTAATAACATTCAGTTCTACCTTTGTGCCATATCTTTTTAATTATATTGCTATATATTATCTCATTTAATGCTCATTAAGGCACAGTTTGAGGTAAGTGCTATTGTTGTCCTTATTTTTATAAGACGAGAAACCAGAACTGTAAAGTGTTTATGTGACCTGTTCAAGGTTACACAGCAAGAGTGTAAAACTAGGTCTTAACTCAAATCTCCTTGACTCTGCAATTTGCCTTTAAAGTTTTATCATTATTATTGTGATAAAATACATAAAACATAGAATTCATCATTTTAACTATTTTGAAGGGTCCAGTCGGGTGGCACTTCATACATTCAGAGTTGTGCAACTGTTGTCACTGTTTAGTTCCAAAGCATTATCATCCCTCCAGAAGGAAACTATCCATTAGGCAGTTACTTCTCATTTCTCCTATCCTCAGCCGGTGGAGACAACCAGCCTACTTTTTGTCTATCTCTGTGGATTTACCTGTTTTGGATAATGTAATCTATTATATAAATGGAATCATGTAATATGTGACCTTTTGTGCTTGGATTCTTTGACTTACCATAGTGTTTCTAGACTCATCTCTGTTGTAGCATATATCAGTATTTCATTCCTTTTTATAGCTGGAAGATACTCCATTATATGGTCATTGTATATTTTGTTAACCCATTCATCCATCTGTTTGATGGATGAATGGAAATTTGATTTGTTTTCCTTTTTTGGCTATTGTGAACAGTGCTGCTATGAAGATTAATGTACAAATATTTGTTTGAACATCTGTTTTTAATTCTTTAGTATTATATATAACCAGTAGTGGAATTGTTATACAGTAACTGTGTTTAACTTTTTTGAGGAACTGCTTACTATTTTCCAAAGTGATTGTACTATTACTACATTTCACCTAGCAATAAATGAGGGTTCTGATTTCAATATCTGCTTGACAGCATTTGTTATTTGAGATTTTTTGTTTTAGCCATATCTTCTTTGGAGAGATGTTTATTCAGATCCTTTGTCCCTTTTTAAGACTGAGTTGTGTTTTTCTTGTTGGGTTGTAAAGCTTACACATTCTGAACACTAGACTCTTAAGAGGTATATGATTTCCAAATGTCTTTAACCATTCTGTAGATTGACTTTTCACTTTGTTGATAGTTTTCTTTGATGCACAAAAGTTTTAAACTTTGATGAAGTCCAGTTTATCTTTTTTTTTTTTTTCTTTTATTGCTTCTGTTTTTGGTGCCATGTGGTATCTGAAGAACTATTGCCAAACCAAGGTTTTGAAGATTTTTCCCTCCTGTGTTTTCTAAGTGGTTTATAGTTTTGGCTCTTATGTTTAAGTCTTTGATCTATTTTGAGTTAATTTTTGTATAGTTTATGGAGGATTCAGTTTTATTATCTTGCATGTGACTTTCCAGTTGTCCCAGCCCCTTTTGTTAAAGAGACTATTTTTCCCCATTGAATGATCTTGGAATCCTTGTTCAAAATTTAATTGACCATCGATGCCTGAGTTTATTTCTGGACTCTTTTTCCATTGATCTGTATGTCTATCCTTATGTCAGTACCACTCTCTTGATTTCTGTAGTTTCATTATAAGTTTTGAATTTTCTCTCTTTTTCTGGCTTGCCAGTTTTGTTGATCTTTTTAAAGAACCAGCTTTGTTTGTATTTGTTCTCCCTATTCTGTATGTTACTTATCTCCATTATTTCTGTTCTTATCTCTATTATTGCCTTTCTTATGCTAGTTTTGGGTTTAGTTTGTTCTTTTTTAGTTGTTTATTGTTAAAATAAAGTTACTGATTTGAGATCACTCCTTTTTCATATAGGGTTGCTCTATGAGTCTACAAGCCTAAAGATCAGCCAGAGGTGAAAGCTTAGAGTTCTTAGGGTCATTTCTGAACATGCATCCAGCCCTGGGCATGTGATGTCTTTCTAGATTCCCCAGTATATGTGGGACCTTTTCAGAGCTCTTATCTTCCCATGTATCTTCCTTTACTAGACTCTTCTTTCCTAGCCTTTTTGATCTTTGACTCCTTGCCCTGTTATCCTTTGCTTCAAGCTGCTACCTCTAGTGTATTTGTCTTAAATGCTTTTGACAGTCAAACTCCAGCCCTGAGAAAGTTCTTGCACAGATGAAGGAAGGGCAGGCATCTGAGCCCATCTTTTGGGGAGCCACCATACATGTCAGAACACACAATCATATTTCTCTAACAAGGTCCATACTACCTCATCTTAGACAGTTCACACCAGGAATATGGCCTAAGGAATGATGCACATTGATCCTGGGCTTAAGACCATTGCCCAGTTGGAGAGTGAGGGATAGTAGGCAGGTAAGTTAAAATGCCACAGATCTGTCATCAATTTTTGGCAGCTTGTTTCTTTATTAAGCATTTTTCTCATTATTTCAAGTTTTTAAATCAGATTTCAGAGTTTCTGAAAAGTTGATTCTGATGGGTTTGGCAGCATTATCATTGCTTTAGTGGAGAGATGAAGTTTTAGAGTTTACTAATTGGTTGTTTTCAGTGAGTTGCTAATTTACCAACACACTGGGATTTGTCATTAAAGATTAATTTAAAAATGTAAAGTCACACTGTTTTAAAAGTAGGTATTGGAAGTCTTAATTTACTGAAAATGATATAATGTAATTTGTTCTCTCAAAAAGAACTGAACGCATCAATTGAGAGAAACACCAATTCATAGGGGTGTTTTTTTTCTTTTTGTTTAAATAATTTTATATCTATTACTTTTTTCACTGTTAGCTTGTGTTTTCTGTCGAAAAAATGATGACTGTCCTATTAAATATGGAGAAAAGAAAACTAATGAGAAATGGAATCTCACTGTACATTACTATTGTTTGGTGAGTATAATTTTTAATTAAATCCTAAACATTTGGTATTCTTCTAAAGAAGAGAATTTGATCCTGGTGGCTGGTTTCTGAGAAATGGGTAAGTCATTTAACTTTCCTGGATCTCTTTTTGCTATGTAAAAATAAGATTTTTCTTATCAAAGATTGTAAAATTACTTGATACATAGAAATAAATACTTGTCATCATTACCTGCTTATTTTTGTCTAACCCTCTGGGGCCTCAGTGGAAAAAGGAGAAAATGGTTGGGTCTGTAAGGGAGTTTTTCATTTTGCAACTTTGTTGCTTTCATTGTTGCTAGTGATAATTCTCAGAAAGGACCTGTTTGAAGGCTCAAGAAGTAAAATAAAAGTATTTTCTTTCACAGAGAACCTGAAAAGAGAAATTCTGACTACAGGTAATAAATATTTGTGGAAAAGGAAATAGGTTAATTAATTGATCACTCAGTTGCAAGAAAAAATGATGACATATTGAGAATTGTCTCATTTGTTACCCATTCCCTCTACCAACTTCTCATCTCATTGAATCTGCTTTAAGATATTAGTGGTACCATCACTGCCTTAGCATGATGCCAAGGTTACATGAGTACATACAGTATTCCTTGGCACTTGTATTAGATATATATTGCTGCTTAACTAATGGTCCAGCTTATAAGTGAATCAGTTGTATATGTGTGTGTGTGTATATATATACACTCTTTTTTAGATTCTTTTCCCATACAGGGCACAGAGTATTGCATATACCCTGTGCTATACAGTAGGTTCTTATTAGTTATCTATTTTTAATATAATAGTGTGTATATGTCAATCCCAGTCTCCCAGTTTATCCTTCTCCCCACTCCCTCACCATTGCCCTTTGGTACCTGTAAGTTTGGTTTCTCTATCTGTGACTCTGTTTCTGTTCTTAAGTGGTTTATGAGGCGCAGAAATCTGGTATTGGCTGAGATGGGTGGTTCTGGCTCAGGGTCTCTTCTGCATGAGGCTGCAGTTGACATGTCAGCATGGTTTGGTCATCTGAAAGCTTGGCAGGCTGGAGTATCCACCTCCAGTGGCTCACTTACGTGGCTTTTGGCCTCAGTCCCTCTTGCCTCTTGTCAGGAGGCCTCAGTTCCTTAGTTGCTGGGCACCTCTGCAGGGCTGCTCACAGCATGACATCTGGCTTCTCCCAGAGCAAGTAATAAAAGAAAAGGATAGATATACACCAAGATGGAACTATATGACCTAGTTTTTATAGTCGTATACCACTGTTACTTTTCCTTTATTCTGTTAGAGGTGAGTCATAATTCTAGCTCACACTTAAGGGGAAGGAAATTAGTTCCCAACACTTTTAAGGGAGGAGTATCAACAAATTTAGGGGCATATTTTTATTCTTAAAATAGCATCCATGTTAAAACTTAGATGATTCCTTGAGTAATAATCTAACATAAATTCTTGGTGTTTCTCTAAGGTTTGTAAACTGGTCTGGGAACCTAATTACTTTGTACCAAGAATTAGGGGAACATGAAGTTGACATTCCAGATTATTTGTCTTAGAGTCATATAGGGCTTAGAGTCTTACAGGGCTTCCCAAGTGGCTCAGTGGTAAAGAATCTGCCTGGCAATGCAGGAGATATAGGTTCAATCCCTGGGTCAGGAAGATCCCCTGGAGAAGGAAATGGCAACCCACTACCATTTCCCAAGCAAGATGGTACTCTTGCTTGGGAAATCCCATGGACAAAGAAGCCTGGTAGGCTACAGTCCATGGTGTCACAGAGTCATACAGGACTTAGTGAATAAACAACAACAACAAGAACAGAGTTTTATAGTTTATATCACAAAAGAAAACCTTTTTATATTTCTAAAGAGTTCATTTTACTTTTTATGTAATAGAATTAGGAGAGCTATTTTATTATTAGTCAGTGGGTTTTTTTTTTTCCCCATAATTCTTAAGTAATCTATGGCCCTTTTGGGATTTTTTTAAGATACACTGATTAAAATCTGAAATCACAAGTCTGAAGTGTTATTGAGTTATTTAATATATTTAATTTGGCCATATAAAAATTTCCCTTACGTTCTTTCTTACTTCATGAATGAGTGTAGTAATCCCAAAACATGCTGATCCTAGCTCAACACTTACAAGACTGGCGTTTCATTGTGAACAGGAAGGTATAATAATATTATTGATGGTAATGGAATATTAGAGCTGAGAGACTTGGAAACAACCTGGTCTGTTGTTCTTATTTTTGTGTTTGATATTAGAAACACTGAATTACTTGGCCTACGGCTCCAGAAAGTTGGACACAGAGCCTGGTTTGCAAGCCTGTACTTATTCACAGTCTCATGCTTTTCCCTTGATTCATGTTCCCTTAATATATTTAAACTGAAGTTGAAACCTATTTTAAAAAATTTATTTTCATTAACTATAATTCAGTAGATGCTCTATAATTACATCTTTTATGACTCAGAATCCAGCTAGATTTATAGAGTTAACCTGAAATATCACTGGTAATTATCTCCATAGTATGTATTACTGTTACATATACATCTTTCAGTATTTGCCACTTTTTCCCACCTAAAACTTGATCATAAATATTTATTGTTTGTATTACTTCACTTTCCCTGTTATTTTCTGTGATACTTTGTAGAAAGCAGTTTGGTTATATGACCTGTTAATATATAGTGTCTTTGAAATCAAAGAATATGAGTAGCCTCTTACTTTGACTATGAAAAATAACTTTTATAGGTAAGAGATACTTGAAATTTGAGTTGTTTTATATCCATTTTTATTGGAATATTATAGATATGTGTTTTTTATTCCAAACAAGTTTCTTAGAGTTTATTTTCTAATTGAGAATATATTCATAGTTGATGTCAAGTGGAATTTGGCAGAGGGGTAAAGAAGAAGAAGGAGTTTATGGTTTTCTAATAGAAGATATCAGGAAAGAAGTGACTAGGGCTTCTAAACTGGTAAGTAAATTACTTTACTCATTGCACCATAAATATTGTCAGTATTAAGGAAGTCTTTTCCATCACTTTCTCTACTAGGAATTGATAAGACATTGATTTTATGTTCTTATTTTTGTCAAACAGTAAATTTTAGAACATTTTATATTTTTGCAAATGAAAGCTAAACTAGCCTTGGATAACGTGTGTGACGATACTGATTTCACTTCTTGTCTTCTTCCAACCTACCCATCATTCCATCCACTCTAACCATCAGAATTATGATCATACTTCCACTCAACTGTTCTTCAGACCTTCTATCCTAAGGCAGTCCAGTTATTCACTTTTCATTCTTACTATACCTCAGTTGCTGGGTTGGAGTGATAGCTTGAGATGGAAACTACACAGCTATACAGACCAATAATTTATGGTCTCCTCATGTCTTGTGGCTCTTCTGTGATATGGTTTGCTTATGTTCAGTGCCTTCTCCTGTTCTCCAAGAGAAGTATTCTGAACTTTAACTCCTTTTTCATTCAGTTATAGTTGAGAAGCTTCTGTGTGATGGCTGTTATTACATGAGGGAATGGACTGTAGGTTTCCATGTGTTCTGAGTAGAAATAATGAAAGAGAATGAGAAGATTGGAAGTACAGGGGTTTCTGTTTGGAGAATGTGGTACTGGAATTGATGACTTGCATGGTGGAGCAATTTTGGCTGATGAAAGGACTCTTAATTACACTGAAGTGGAGATGAAGTGCATTGACACATTTTAATTGAGGAAGTAAAAAAAAAAAAGATTATCCTATCAGTGCAGAAGTCATTTAGAATGATAGCAAGAATTTAAATATGAAGGAGGATGCCAAAGTCTGGAGGAAGTTAGTTAGGTGACATTAGGTTCAAGGACCAGATCTTTTTAAGTCTGAAGGTGGAGTCATGGCCTACAGTCTACAGCACAGAACTTAAAACAGATTTCTGTTTGTCCTTCTCCCTCCCTCTATCCATATTTTATGTCCACTCCTTGCCAATTCTGGAAATTAAGGATGATGAAAAAATAAGCAGCTTCATTCAAGAAGTTCTGTAAGGGAGGCAGTCAGAGAATTTTATTTTGGTTGAGACAAAGATATGAAAGTGGTTACTTTTAAGGATATTCAAGATTCAGGGGTGTTTCTGTTAGTTGCTCAGTCATGTCCAGCTCTTTGTGATCCCATGGACTGTAGCCCGCCAGGCTCCTCTCTCCATGGAATTCTCCAGGCAAGAATACTGGAGTGGGTTGCCATTTCCTTCTCTAGGGTATCTTCCCGACCCAGGGGTCAAACCCAGGTCTCCTGTATTGCAGGTGGATGCTTTGCTGTCTGAGCTACTATGGAAGCCCAAAATACATGATAAAGTAGAGGTTCTAAGGCACAAGGGAGAACCTTGGAGCAAAAGGTTAACAGGGGCATTTACCTATGGGCCTTGTGAGAGTATTAGTATCAAAATTTCTCAATCTTCTGGTGATAAGAGAACTTGTCATGAAAGATGGCCTCTAAAGGTACTGTTTGGAAATCTTTTCTTAAGACATCATATCCTCTCTGAGTATGTTGTGAACCCATGAGAACTTCTTGATCCTGAAGGGGTGTCTCTTATTTACGACCTTAAAATAGAATTCCATATGTCAGTTTACAGGGAGAGGCTCAGGTTAGCAAGGAAGTCTTCTACAACCTGGCAGTGCTTGACAGGTCAGCAGTATAATCCCTTCATCAGTGGCCAATATAATGGTCATCTCAAAGGTTCCAAGATATATGAAGTACTCTTCTGTATTTTAGTAATCATTGATTCATCTAATTATTTTTATGTTTATATACTGCAGTGATATTTAAGTTAGAGGCAGCGGTATTCATTTCCTAGGGCTGCTATGATAGATTACCCAAAACTGGGTTGCTTAAAGCAGAAATGTATTCTCTCAGAATTCTGGAGACCAGAAGTTCCAAATCAAGCTGTCAGAGGGATTGACTTCTTCTGGAAGCTCTGAGGGAGAATCTGTTCATGCTTCTCTTCTGATGGCTGCTGCCAGCCTTTGGCGTTCCTTGCTTTCTGGCAGCGTACCCCAATCTCTGCCTCCATCTTCATGTGGCCTTCCCCTGTATGTTTTAAATCTTTCTCTCTTTTTACTTATAAGGACTTATAGGGACTACCTTAAATCCAGGATGAATTCATCTTGAGATCTTTAACATATCTACAAAGACCATGTTTCCAAGTAAGGTTACATTCAAAGGTACCAGGAATTACTCCTTGAACATACCTTTTGGGGAACCACTATTTTACTTACTATAGGTATCTTAACACTTTTTCATTTGCTTAAGATAGAGTGATCCTCGCGTTTTTTACAAACTGTTTTTTAGAATTGTTTTGCTATTGTCCTATATATAATAAATATTTCCTAACTGTGTTTTCTGTTGAAATTTAAATGAGACTTTCATGTATAATCTTTATGTTTACAAACACTTTATTTTAAAATATTTTAGCAGGTAGGAAGGAAAAGAAGCTTCTCTGTCTCACCGATGTTAAAGATGTTTCTTTTATCAGAAACTGTTATACGAGTGAATCCTTAGATTGGATTATTTCTGAGTAAAACAATTTTTTTCAAGAAATGTCCTTAATATACTATAATCACAGCTGTTGTATGATAAAAGTAATTGTCAGACTCTCCACAAAGAATATTCATTTATAGCTTGGTCTTACCTATAGTTTTCAAATTTTCTACATGTTATAATCCCTATTTTATATTTTCTTCTAGAAATGCTCTGTTTGCAAGAAAACGGGTGCTTCAATTGGGTGTGTCGCACCCCGATGTAAAAGAAGTTATCATTTCCCATGTGGACTTCAGAGAGAATGCATTTTCCAGTTCACTGGCAATTTTGCGTGAGTTAATTAACTCTCGAATATAAAAGAAGATGTAAAGGAAAAGTGGAAAATGGATATGAATCTCCCTAATTATATAATTCCTTTGTAAAATTTCTTTTCAAAGTTGAACTGAGGTTATATGGGTACTTTAGAGAATTACAATATCTGTAACATACTTAATGATTAATATTTACCTCTAGCTTTCAGCCCTAGAATATAATATGGAAGTGTTAATTTAATTCAATATAAATTTCCATCTTATGTAATTCTAGATTTTATGTTTCTTTTTAGATTCAATACTTTTCTTTCGCAGGGCTATCTGTGTTCTTACTGAGTAGATTACATGAAGACATAAATCTGATGCAGTCCAAAAAAGTAACTATTATGCCCTGGGATGCCCCTAAAAATATTTATTTCAGCTCTAAACATCAAGATTTTATGGATTTTGGCGTTTGTTATCATGAATGATTTATTTCTTTTAGTCTTTGTGCTCTTGACCTATTTAATGGATTGTTATGTATGAAAAATGCAGTGTAGAAAATACAAATGGAAATAAATTTAGTGGGTTAAGAATTATTATTGTGTGCACTTTAGTTATTAAAGTAATATTTTTAAGTATAAGTTCCTTCCTTTGATTTTGTGCAGGTTTGAGTACAAATGTTGTGTATACTGTTACTAACAATATTTCATAATTCTCACCATAATATTAGTTATTGAAATTCTTTGAGGTGAATCTTACCACCAAAAGGTTCACATTTGGAAAATCTAGCTCTCCTTGGTTATAGATGATGAGACTGATTTACAGTGGCATTTCTCCAGCCTGTTGTAAAGTAATTGTGAGAGAGACAAGTGAATTTTTTCTGATAGATATGAATTGTAATGCTAGCTTAGTTGTGCTTTATAATTTATTAGATGTTGTTTTTAATTAATTTACATTTTGTAGGTCATTTTGTTGGAAACATCGACCTGTTCAAATAATTACATCTAATAATTATAGAGACTCCTTACTGTGCACCATTTGCTTGGAATTTATAGAGCCTGTTCCAACTTATAGCGTGTTACGAAGTCCTTGTTGTAAGAATGCTTGGTTTCATAGAGACTGTTTGCAGGTAAGGTAGTTTGTAAACATTTTCTGATGTAAAGTGTGTTGCTTGTTGATTTCCATTAGAATAGACATGTGTTCTGGCTCTTACTACTTGTAACTTTTTAAAATAGCTTTATTCAATAAAATTTTACATGTAGAATTACTCTGTTGAAGTGTACAATTAATGTTTTGGTAAATACTTTAGATACTACCTGTTAATATATTTTTACATTTATAAAATTTTGTTTTTACCCAAGGATTTTGTTTATATATCACAAAGAATAATACACAGTCTTTAATTCCCAAGTTTATTTATATGCTTTAAGTTAGAAAAACCAAGATATGTGAAATAATCAATTGTAAGCTAGGATAATTTAATGTTGAGGTCTATTTTTTTTAGTGTAGTTAACATTTTATCATGTGCTTCTGAGGTGGCACAGTGGTAAAGTATCTGCCTGCCAGTGTAGGAGAGGCAAGCTCGATCCCTGGGTTGGGAACATCCCCTGGAGAAAGAAATGGCAATCCACTCTAGTATTCTTGCCTGGAGAATTCCGTATAGAGAGGAATCTGGTGGGCTACAGTCCATGGTGTTGCGAAGAGTCAGATACGACTGAGCGCGCACACACACACTCACCCCGCCTCCACACACACAGAAACACTTTATCATAACATTTGAAATTAAATTGATTACTGTCTAATGCATTGAAATATAGTCTTTGAGAACCACCTTGTATGTCAAACCTGATGACAAGTTTTCAGGTAAATTGAATATCATAAAACAATATTAAATAATCTATAGTTTCTTCAATTCAGAAGGTAGTTTAGAATTTTTAAAAGATCCCAATTATTAATAACATCAAATATGTAATATACATGTGTGAAAGTGTCAATTGATAGGCAGTTATTATTGATAGTGCCAATTATCAAAGGATTCACCTAAATTTATACTGTTTTTAAAGTTTGGCTTTTATTATTATTTAGTAAAATGAAATGTTAGTATTGATTACAAATTATCTACAAAAGGTTGTTTTTTTTTTTTTTAAGTTGGGAAATGTTGTAAATCCTCTTATATTTCAACAAAATCTTAATAGTACTAACAGTAGTCCAAGTATTAAAGCTTGATTACTTTCTGTTTGTTCTTTGTATGAGCCTTCAACTCTTCTTTTTAATATTATTCAGTTAAAAGTGGCAGGATAGAGCCTGTATTGTTGGGTAAATAGTAGAGATTCTATTAATTCTCATGAAATAGTGTTTGTAAAAGGATCCAGAGAGTGCAATTCTAAACATCATGAAGTGCTATCTTTGTCTATTGAAGAAGTTCACATTATGTGAGAATCTCTAAAAAGTTATTATCTTAATTAAGGGGTTATATTTGAATGAATTGAATGTAATTGCTTCCAAATGTATCATCTTGTTAACTTTATATGGTAGTGTGTTATTTTTCAAGACAAATAAGATTTGCCTCATTTTGTGTTAATAATGAAACAGGTTTTCCAATTTGACCTAGTATTCATAGGACTTTTTGTGAACTCTGAAAGTACTAAGTTTCTAATTCTGTAATTAAAAACTAGAAATAGTACTACTAACAAAAATTTAGGTCTACTTTATGCAGGTGTAATATAATGTCATGGCCACGTGGACACCCGTCTGTGATGTAAATATTAGCAATCATTTATGACATGGTTAGAGCATACAAGGACAGAAGTTGTTCTTGAGTCATGTTTCTTGAAGGAGCTTTAGTGGCTTTTCCACTCTGGTACAAGTCTTAACTGAAATAGTAAATGGAGTCTACCCAGTTTAGGTAGCTATAATCATACTTAAGGAAAATGTTTTTTTAATCTCTGAACTCCATCAATACAAAGAGTTGAAGGAGGAACAAACCTATGCAGTAGGATGAGAATTATACCAGACACTTTACCTGCCTCCTGTGAAACCTGTATGTAGGTCAAGAAGCAACAGTTAAAATTGGACAAAGAACAATGGACTGGTTCAAAATTAGCAGAGGAGTACATGAAGGCTATATATTGTCACCCTGCTTCTTTAACATATATGCAGAATATATCATCCAAAATGCTGGGCTGAGTGAAGCACAAATTGGAATCAAGATTGCTGGGAGAAATATCAACAACCTCAGATATGCAGATGACACCACCCTTTTGGCAGAAAGCTAAGAGGAATTAGAGAGCCTCTTGATAAAGGTGAAAGAGGAGAGTGAAAAGGCTGACTTAAAACTTGGCATTCCAAAAACTAAGATCATGGATCCAGTCCAGTCACTTCATGGCAAATAGGTGGGGAAACAATGGAAACAGAGATAGATTTTATTTTCTTGAGCTCCAGAATCACTGCAGATGGTGACTGCAGCCATGAAATTAGAGGATACTTGCTCCTTGGATGAAAAACCATGACAAACCTAGACAGCATATTAAAAAGCAGGGACATTACTTTGCTTACAAAGGTCCATATTGTCAAAGCTATGGTTTTTCCAGTAGTCATGTAGGTATGTGAGAGCTGGACAATAAAAAAGGCTGAGTGCTGAACTGTGGTGCTGGAGAAGACTCTTGAGAGTGCCTTGTACTGCCAGGAGATTAAACCAGTCAATCCTAAAGGAAATCAACCCTGAATATCCATTGGTAGGACTGATGCTGAAGCTGAAACTCCAGTACTTTGGCCACCTGATGCGAAGAGCCAGCTTATTGAAAAAGACCTTGATTCTTGGAAAAACTGAAGTCAGGAGGAGAAGGGGATGACAGAGGATGAGATGGTTGGATGGCATCACTGACTCAATGGACATGAGTTAGAGCAAACTCGAAGAAACAGTAAAGGACAGGAAAGCCTGGCGTGCTGCAGTCCGTGGGGTCGCAGAGAGTCAGACACAGCTGAGTGAACAACAAAAGCAAATTTTATTTGTGACTTCTACAAATGCTTTATATATTAGGATTTTGTGAGGAGAGACTATAGATTAGTATGAAAGAAATTGATAGAGATTTTTCATTCTGTATATGGAAACACTTGTCACTATTCTTGTTCAGTTTGGATTTTTCCATCATTGCTGTGGTCTTGTTGGTATCCTTCATGTCTGCTTCTGTTTCCACTCTTCAGAGATCCTTTGGGTTCCGTAGAGATTTCATTAATAACTTATTGTTATCCTCGCACATGTTGTGTGTGTGCTACATTGTAGTTGTTCGAACCTGGATTCTTTTTTGTTCACTTCTTTCTTCACCACCCACAAATCATTCCCCAAGTCTTTCAGGTCTGCTGAATATTTTTTGTGTATCTTTTTTTGCTACCTTGTATCTTAAGGCCTTTGTGATTTCACTTCAGACAGTTTTTCTTTTTTATTAACTAGGCTTTTGCTGGAGCCTGTTAGCTCCTGCACGCCTTATTCTCTGTCACTTCTTCATGCTACTGACTTTGACTTATCTTTGTATTTTTATTACTTAGTTCAGTATTGTCAGCATGTAATCTTTAAGGATATTGTGAGTAAGTTCCCCAATTACGTGTACTCTTTTTGCCTCTGAGAGTTAATATGTGCCATTCCCTTTCCTTGTGTTATCTTTTATCCTATTTTCATGGCAGATCCCTGTTTTTTCCAAACTTAACTTTGACCTTACCATTCTTGTGACATTTTTGCCAGGCTCTTACATAAATTTCAGTACTTCTTCCTTTCTCTTACTGTATGTACTTTTCTAAAAGTACTTTTAAGTATGCCTACTCACAAGAATTCCTTGAAACATAATCTAAGTCGTTTTATGTTTGTTTTTGGTACAGCATAGTGTTTGGCACCTATATAGTGGGGATTAAATATTTATTAAATAAATGTGTGCTTCTAGTTTTTTAAATTGAGAACTGACTACTCTTTCTCTTGAATATCCTCTGCTGGCTGCGTCTGTATTTGTATTTGTTGGGGCAGTGAGAATAGGTTTTATGCTTCTTCCCTTTTGGAAAGAAAATGAATAGAAATTGAGTTAAAAACAGAACCAAGGATGCTTTATATGTATCATTTATTTAAACATCCTTCCTAGATTAAGTAACCAAAGATTTTTACTGTTTTATTCACAGAGAGTGATGGACAACACAGTTTTTGGGAACAGAAATGACATTAGATACAAAAGGTTGAGAAACACATGGGTGAGAGATGTAAAGAACAAGTCAATTCATTGGCTTAATATTTTTTTCCCATTGGGAGAAATATCTCCAAATTTTAGCAGTGGGATAACTTAGTTTAACAAAGTTTATGAACCACTAACATAAATAAAATTTCATAATATATTATGTTAAAAGTAGCACATGTTCTGTTAGCTATATAACTCATAACCTGATAATCTGTTAAATTATTAACCATGTATTTTCTGTTTTCCACTGTAGGTGCAAGCAATAAATGCAGGAGTGTTTTTCTTTAGGTGCACTATATGCAATAATAGTGATATATTTCAGAAAGAGATGTTGAGAATGGGAATTCATATTCCTGAAAAGTGAGTTACATTTAGCCTTTTGATGAAAAGATATTTAAATGTAGAATTTAATAGTCATTTATATTAAGTACTCATAGATAAGTAGCCATTTCAAAAAGCGAAAGCTAAAGCCTGCCCCACCACCACTTCCTTCTCCTCCACAGATTGCCAGTTTTTGGGACCAGGCACTGTGACTTAACTGTCTCATTAGTTGTTAATAGTCTCTTAATAATTGTACACCTCACTTGTGTACAGTATTCATTGAATTATAGATAATTATAATAGGCTTCAGAATGATATGTATAAATTATATAAGAATCAAGATGTATTTTAAATTTAAAGTGTATGAGAAGAATTTTCTTAATATTTAAAAGTGAGAAATCCAGAAATAGTGATACTAAACTTGAAATTTTAAAAATTGGAAGTGAAATATTAAGAGAAATGCAAGTTTCAGAAAATTTCTACTTAATTTTTCATATAACATTTGAAATTCACTGAGACTAATGAACTGTAGGGTAAGATAACATTAATGGATTTAATTAATTTATTTTGAATTGAATGATCCTGAAAAAGAACAAATTTTATCCTTGTTTCTAAGTTTGTAATGAGTTTATTTTTAGATTGCTATCATTTTATGTAACATTTAAAGCCAAAGTCCATTTTATATCTTGCTTCGTTTACAGAGATGCATCTTGGGAATTAGAGGAAAATGCTTATCAAGAGCTTCTGCAGCACTATGAACATTGTGATGTCCGAAGATGTCGTTGCAAAGAAGGGCGAGACTATAATGTGCCTGATAGGTAAATGGGAAAGTTCACTGGTACTTAGTGTCCTTTTTTAAACCTTCAACTTGAGAAAGTAGGTTTCCTAGTTAATGAAGTATTTTGCTCTTAGTGTGTTTGAAGTTTTAATCTAAGATGAGGTATGTTTATTAAATATTTATTTGCATATGTTTCCAGAGAAATTATTGCAGCTGGCATAATTATAACTTTTGTGGTATGTTTTCATGAGGCTCTGTTTTCTGGAGTTCTGCTGTGGTAGCCACTAGCCATAGTTGACCAGTGAGCCCTTGTAATGTGGCTGTTCCAAGTTGAGAGGTTGTAAGTGTAAAATACACACTGAACACTTAACATGTATATTAGTTTGCTAGGTCTGCCATAACAAAATACCACAAATGGGTGACTTAAACAACAGAAATTTGTCTCCTCACAATCCTGGAGGCTCGAAGTCCAAGGTGCAGGTATTGCAGGTTTGATATCTTTTGAAGCCTCAGTCCTTGGCTTGAACATGGCTTCCTTCTAGTTGTGTCCCTCTCTCTGTGCCTTTTATCTTTTCTTTTTATTAGGACACTAGTCAGTGGATTCAAACCCCACCCGTAAGACCTCATTTTATCTCTTTTAAAAAAAAAATACTTATTTTGGTTGTGCCAGGTCATAACTGCAGTGTGTGTAACCTTCTGTATTTAGTTGTGGCATGCATACTCTTAGTTGCAGCATGTGGTATTCACTTCCCTGACCAGGGCTAACCAGGGGCCCCTGTCGTGGGAGCGCAGCAGAGTCTTATGTACTAAAGTAGGGAAGTCTTCATAATTTTCTATTTGAAGGTCTTATCTCCAGATACAGTCTTATTGTGAAGTACTGGGTGTTAGGTCTTCAACATATGAGTTCTGGGAATGATGCAATTCAGCTGTTTTAAGGAAAAAACCTTAAAATATCTTGTCAATAATTTTTTAATTGACTATGTCAGACAAAATGATTATATTTCAGAAATATTCAAATCAATTCACTTGTTTCTTTTACCTTTTTAAATCTGATTGCTGGGAAAGTTGAAATTATATATGTGATTTACATTATATTTCTGTTGGATGACACTGTTCTAGAAGTTAAACTAGATTAATCTATCACTATTTATTTTAGATCACTGTAAAAATAAGGCTTGGCAGTTGAAATTTATTGGTTATTCTTTTGTAGTATCAGTGGACGTTGGCTGTGATCTTGACAATCATTTTGTGCCTTCTGTGTACACTTTGTGTTGTTGTTGTTTAGTGGCTAACTCATGTCCGACCTTTGTCACACCGTGGACTGTAGCCCACCAGGCTCCTCTGTCTGTGGGATTTCCCAGGCAAGAATATTGGAGTGGGTTGCCATTTCCTTCTCCAAGGGATCTTCCTGACCAAGGGATCAAACCCATGTCTCTTGCATTGGCAGGTGGATTCTTTACCTCTGAGCCACCAGGGAAACCCACACACTGTGTATAGAGTTGGAAATCAAGAGTGTTTTTATTTTTTATGATACAGGGTAAAAAGTAACATTAATTTTGTTGAAATTTATATAGGAAATTTTGATAAATTTTAACATTACAAACTGAAACTTAAAGTGCAGAGCAGAATATTAGGAATTATTTCTTATGGAAAGTGATTTTGCTAGGTGAGTTACTATTTACATTGCTGAAGTCTTAGCAGCTTTGGAAGGTTTCTCCTAAGAAGCTACTACTCCTGATTCCCCGTCCTGGGTTCGATTTTCCCTCATTGTGCTTGTTACAATATAGTTGATGTTATTTAAATCTGTCTTTGCCAGTAGACTAAAGATTCGTTAAGGGTTGAGATCTCATTAAAGATGTCAAGTAATGTGTATTGTTGCCTAAGTTACTTGATCTGATGACCCTGATTATTCATTTGTAAGCACTAATAATACCCCACTGGAGTTGTGCTGAGGCAGAGATGAGACTTTTTGTAAATGTGCTTTGTAGACAGTAACATGCTTTAGAATTCTGAGAAGCAATATGTTCGTTAATATTGACATTTTCTAAATCCGTTATAGGTTTTTTGATTATAATTACATTTATTTATTTTTCTTGTATATCATTGATCACCTAATCATTTGCTTACCAAAGTCCATTTTCTTTCTGGCAGCTACTTTGCTTTTTCTCCTAGGACACAGATTCTTGCTATCTGAATGCTTCATTTACAACCTCACTCCTTCTCTTTCTAGTGATCAGAAGGTAATTTTACTGAAAGGCAGCATGGTGTAGTGGTTAGGAGCATGGTCTAAAGCCAGGTAAACTGAATTGGAAGGCTCACTCTGAAACTAGCAGTGTCATTTTGTTTGGACATGTGATTTATACCTCTGCTTTGGTTTCCTCTTCTTTAAAAGGTGGTAACTGTTTTTTCCAACCTTCTAAAATTGTGAGGATTAAACTTTACGTCTAAAGGGTGAGAACTGGGCCTGGTGTATAAGCACTCATGTTAGCTATCATCTCTTTTTCACTTCATCCTCTGTTGGCAGGACTATCTGGGGAAGAGGGGAGACAGAGATGACACAACGCTTTGCAGCCATTTCCACAGAGGAGATTTGCCCACACCTAGCAGAGGGAAAGTTCAGCAGCTACCTCTCTGATCACCCACGTGTCCACACATTCAGGGAGTACATCCATCCCTGTATAGACAGATGTACTTATAACCAAACAGAGAGGAGTCTGCACAGCATAACCCACAGCCATACAGAAAATGTGGATGCACACTGGCACACATCACAATGCAGTGGGGAAAACACTGGGAATAGGGGCTTACAGGGAACAAATGAGAGAGAATATGAATGTAGGTCAGGTACTATGTCTGGATCCTGATGAGCTATGAAGTATCTGAGGTATCTGAGCAAGCTTATTGTAGGAAATAATTCCTTACCTTGAATAGGAAAGATAGTATTTTAGATAAGACAGTGTATTTATTGAATGCTTCTTCCTTATCAAACACATTGACATAGCAGTCTCCCTATGAGCATAATCATCTCCAAGTATAAAAGAAAATTTTTTTCCTTCTCAATCATATTCTTTGCAGTGTTTATATTCTTGGGTGTATGTGCATGTTCACATTGTTATTTAGCCTGCATATTTTTAGATAGAGAATATTGGACTTCCTTGGTAGTTCAGTAGTGAAGAGTCCTCTTTGCAACGCAGGAGACTCTGGTTCTATCCCTGGTCTAGGCAGATCCCACATGCCTTAGGGACAGCTAAGCCTGTGTGCCACAACTACTGAGCTCATGTATAGCAACTACTGAAGCCTGTGAGCCCTGGAACCCATGCCCTGCAACAAGAGAAGCCACCTCAATGGTTGGCACATGTGCCACAACTGAAGAGTAGCCCCTGTTCTCCGCAACTAGGGAAAACCTGTGTGCAGCAGTGAGAACCCAGTGCAGCCAATAACAAATATGTAAAATAAATATTTTTAAAAGAGACTGTTTAAAGAGGAAGGTTACAAATGTAATAAATGAAACAGGAAAAAAAAGCACTAGGAAAAAGTAATACAGTATCCAGTCAGGTAATTTTCCTTTTTTTGGCTGTGTGTGTGAGATGGACAGTGAGGCACGTGGTGGTGCTTATGGGTCAAATTAGACTAAGTTAATACTGAATGTAAATACCTGCTTCTCTTTATGTCCTCAGCAAATGGGAAATCAAGCGCTGTCAGTGTTGTGGTTCTAGCGGAACACATTTAGCCTGTTCTTCACTACAGTCATGGGAACAAAATTGGGAGTGTTTGGAATGTAGAAGTATTCTCTACAGTGCAGGTAATGTTTTGTAATTTTGAACGAAGATGTTTTCATTTGAATGAATATTAAAAAATTTCCTCCTGTATTTCTGTTATGCTGCATGCATGTGTACTATGTCGCTTCAGTCGTGTCCAACTCTGTGCAACCCTATGGACTGCAGCCTGCCAGGCTCCTCTGTCCATGGGATTCTCCAGGCCAAGAATACTGGAGTGGGTTGCGTGCCCTCCTCCAGGGATCGAATCTACCTCTCTTACGTCTGCCTGCATTGGCAGGTGGGTTCTTTACCACTAGCACCACCTAGGAAGCCATCTATTATGCTAACGTTGGGTTTTAAATCTGTAGGCGAATTCCAGAAAGCCAAAAAACATGCATTACCCAACACTAATGTGGGAATAAATGATTGTTTGTTGGAGGAGTCTTCACCTAAATTACCCAGACAGTCACCTGGAGACCAGCGTAAAGATCTGCTGAGGTACATATTTTGAATTGGAAAAAAAATATTAAACTTTATTTTGAGAAAATTTTAACAGGGTATGACTATATACATTTAGAGTATTAGCTGATCTTACTGTAGTTTGAAAGAGTGCTTTTCAAATTATAGTCCCCCACTTGATGTAGAAAGATGATCCATGGACATTGCCTCTAACAGGATTATTTTGAGTTCATTAATTCCAATTACAGATGGAGAAACTGAGACAGGGAACAATTGAGTTAGTCCATGTAATTGTCTGCAAGTCTTGTTAAGACTGATTGCTCAGCCTCATGCTCAGAGGTTCCGATTCTGTTTACCTGCTGTGGGACCCAAGAATTTGCGTTTCTAACAAGTTTGCAGATGCCGTACTTGTCTGGGACCACACTTTGAGAATTAATAGTATAGACTAAAAATTACTAATTAGAGAGTTTATGAATGCTAATTAAAATATGTAATCTCTTAAAATTATAGGTCTGTTACATAGTAAGCAGAGATAGATTACAGTGCTCTACTTTTAAAGGAGCTAGTGAACATGAAGTAAGGTGCAATTAAGCAAATATGGCCAAGGAAGTAAGAGTTTGAACTTTTGGCTCTTATACCTGAGTGTGCTGAATTGATCAAATTTGGGATAATCATTTGTCACCATTTTTCTAAATCATTTATAACATTAGATGCTTTTAATTTGGTAGAATATTGGGTAGAGGGAATCAAGAATTTAGAACTAAGGTTATTGGTTTTTGGTTCCCATGGCAACCATTGTCTGCTTTTGGGTGGGAGTTGGGGAAGAACTTCCTTTTAATCTTTTTTCTATAATTTTTTTATTGGCTATATAACTGCTGTGTCATGTAAAGTACTTTAGAGTACTTACCTCTATGTCTAAATTCATGTTTTATAGGCAAGGCAGCAAATTTAAAAGAGATATCTCGACTCTAATTATAGAGTTAGGATTCCAAGTTAAGAAAAAGCCTAAAAAAGTATTTATCAACAAAGCCAATATCTGGAATAGTGCCTTAGATGGATTCAGAAATCAAAACTTTAATCCTTCATATACAATTGAAATAGTGTATGTTAATGAAAATGATCATTTTGGAAGAGAGCAGCCTGGATCAAAGCAAGAATTCCTAAGTCTCTTAATGCAGCAACTTGAGAACTCACCATTGTTTGAAGGGTCCTTGTCAAAGAACTTGTCTTTAAATTCTCAAGGTAATTATTTTCTTTATTGTATATACTGAATATGGCATGTATTAAGGAAGAGATAGCAGGTTAGGATTGATACCCAGTACCTGTAGTCAAAATGTATAATCACTTTGTTAATAAAATAATGATAAATCACAGAGAAGGGGAGAAGTGATACTTCTAAAAATAATTTTTATAGCGAACATTTTTTTAAGAATATCCTATAGCAACATCCTCCAGTGATTCCATAATTAAGTGTAATTTCTTAAAAATGTACTTTATATTAATTTAAATTCATTTGAATAGAGTGGCCAATGCAATGAATAATTTTTTGAGCTCTTTTTTGTTTATATATTTCAGATTTGCAGTTTGCATGTTTCTTCACAACCTAAAATTTGTATAACATAATTTTGGGGTCGACGTAAAACAGATTTTTAATGTACTTTTGCTTTCAAGAATTTTTTTTTTCAGAATTATGTATATGATACTTTTCTATCTTTACTTCTGGTGGAGAAATAATGTAATTAAAACAGGCATCTTGAAACACTGGTTCATTCTAGCATTCTTTTTTTTAGGAGCTTTTATAACCACTTTTGCTGTAATAGGAATTAGAGAGAGAGCAAAAAGACATTTCATTCAGTTGACTTCCTTCTATATTTTCTTTAGAATTTCCTCGCCATTGCCTGAAATAATTGAAAAACTACCAAGGATCATTAGTACTATGAACAGTACACACAGTTTAATTCTACATTCCCTTTATTTAAAAAAAAAAAAGGTTCAAGAAATCAGTGTATTAACTCAAGGCAGTTTTGTTACAGTGGAGAGAGTACATGGAATTGAAGTCACAAAATCTGAATTCAGTTTTTACACATCCACTTTAGTAGCTTCATATCCTTAGATTAATTGCTTAGCCTCTCTGGATCTCAGTTGCTTCATCTGTAATATGTGACTACTAATATGTAGTATATAAGATTATTAAGGGAATTTTATTACCATTTCAGGTATTGTTGATGTTTCTTATAAATTACTTTGGACACTTTTTAGAACAATAAAAGGGAAATTTACATGATATCTTTTTGACTTATCAAAGTAGCTAAAACATTTTAAATGAGACATTAAAAAATATTGAGAGCTATAATGATACCTTACAATTAAAGTATCATATACTGTTGAGAGTAAATTTGTACTATTTTGTATATCAGCAACCTTAAAATTGTTCATATCCTTTGAACCACTAATATCATATGTAGGAATCTATCCTAATAATGAGAGATATATAAATAAGAATGTGTAACACATGTTGATTATAACATTGTGTCTCAGGTAGTGGAAAAGGTCCTCAACTGGGGTAACAAGTAATAAGTGCATGGTTAATGTTGTAGCACATCAGTAAATCATTTTTAATGCATTTGTTAACTATAGATTTGAATAATTTCAAATAATACTTTAAAAATTTGGAGTATAGTAAAGTGGAAAAAAACAGAAGTCAAACTATTTATGTATATATTTATATAGATATACCACAGTGTGTGCACTGGATATTACACAGTGGTAGGATTATAGGGGATTTTATAAAAAGATTTTCTGTATTTACATCTTTTTCTATAGTAGCTTGTTACTTTGTATTCAGAAAAAAATTTATAGAATTGAAAATTGTATATTTTAGTTGAAATCTATATAGTATGCATTATAGTGTCTAAATTAGGTTATTTTACATCTGTCTAATGCTTGGATTTTTTAATTTCTGATTCATTATATATTTGTTACTTACAAATGATGGCTGTCATATATTAATAAAAAGTATATTTGATATCTTTTATCTGTATTTACAGCTCTGAAAGAGAACCTTTACTATGAAGCTGGCAAAATGGTTGCCATTTCTTTGGTTCATGGTGGTCCTTCACCTGGTTTCTTTTCTCAGACCTTATTTAACTGCCTTGCTTATGGACCAGAAAATACCCAACCAGTTTTAGATGATGTTTCAGACTTTGATGTGGCACAGATTATGATCAGGGTAAGAAATGTACCTGTTTGTTCAGATGTAGACTGTGTTCTAATTATGTGTTAGTTGCTCCATCGTGTCTGACTCTTTGTGATCCATGGATTGCAGATCTTTAGGCTCCTCTGTCCATGGAACTCTCCAGGCAAGAATACTGCAGTGAATAGCCATTCCCTTCTCCGTGGGATCTTCCTGACCCAGGGATTGAACCCAGGTCTCCTGCATTGTAGGCAGATTGTTTACTGTCTGAGCCACCAGGGAAGCCCATGTTCTAGATATATTTGAATATAAATGATGGATCTGCAATAGAATAATAAGTACTCTGTGGAGTAGTTAAGGGCTGTAGATATTTTTGTTTACCAGCAAAGTTAACAATCACTTAACAGATAGATGTAAAGAACAGAGATCAAAGTGTCCTGCTTAATACTGATAAAACCAGTTGGATAATGTGGCTTAGGTCTGTGGTCAGAATGGCTTGTTAACACTTCTCAGAACTAGATGAATTTATCAGCTCTGCCAGAGATGACATAAGGCAGGTTCCTTATTGCATGGTAAAGAGCAGATGAAAGTGCTCCTTCCTGTAGGCAGGTGGATCTGAAGAGAGGATGGTTACCAGCAGGAAGTTTATCTTTTCCTCCTACAGCAGGGAGATAAGAGTGGTAGGTGGAGTGAAAGACCAGGCTGACTTTCTTCTCTGTGAAAATAGGTGGGGAGACTCTATGTTCCTTCCTAAAAACAACTGCTGTTTATTAAGCCTTGCATTACACATGTTATCTGTACAAACTCAGTTTACTTACCATAATACCCTGTGAGATAAGTATCATTGCCCATGTGTTATTGGTTTAGAAATTGAGGCAGTGAAATCCATTTAACTTTTCTTCCCTTAACCTGTCCCCTACTAACGTCTACTCTCTCTCTTGTCTCAGTTAATAGGCAGTATAGTCTAATGGTTAAAAACAAATGCTCAGAAAGTCAGATTTTAGTTTGAAAAGATATGTGACTTTGGGCATGTTGATTAATCTTGTTAAGCGGTTTCTAAACCACAAAGTAAGAAACATAGAAATGTGTTATAATTCTCTTTACCTTGCCAAAGACTTGTCATTCTAGAATGGTATTTTAAACCTGCCCTTTAACCCTTCAACTTATTAAGTGTACTTTAACTTCATGATCTCCGATTCCTCTTTCCTGGTCATTTCTTACCTTATAATCTTCCCACTACCACTTTTTTGAGTTAGCTTCTAACAGTTCATGGCTGATAGGCAGGGATCTAAATCTCCACATGCAAAGGCCTTTCTTTCCTAATTCCTTATCTCCTCTGATTTCTCCATTGTGTTTGAATTCCTTTCTGCTGTTTTCTTTAATAATCTGTTCCCTGGTACTTTTAATTACTACTGTCTATTTAAATACTTCTTCCTACCCCTGAAACTTAGGTAATTTTAGGTAGTGTTGTCTTAGTCCTCCTATATAATGAGAAGGAAGCATTTTCTCATTCATAACCTTTCTGATGACTTCCAGACCTACATTTTTGAGCCCCTAGGTTTTTAGATCCAGATAAGATCTAGGTCTTCCTACCAAATTGAACCCAACATGTTTAAGACAGAACTTTTCCCCAGAATTTGGGTTTTTTTACCTGATTCTCATGTTCTTTTCAAGAGATTTTTTATTTCCAAGTTATTCTGGAGACAGGGTTGCACTCTTTCATACTCCATTCATCAGTTTTTGTCAAATCATCTGACTCTTAAGAATGGGCTTTCCTTCTTATTTCTAGTATGCTTAGTATATGAAACTTATATCTATGTTTAAATAGTTAGGATATTATTCTAATCTTCTTACTCAGGATGATTCTTTTACAAGTACAGGTTTGACCACATTGCTTTCTTCCTCAAGAATCCTAATGGATTCTCATTGCCTACTGAATGGAGTTTAAACTCTTCATTAGGGCCCTTAAAATTTATATTCTCCCCATGGCTTTATTTACTCTAGTTCTTTGCCAGTGTTTCTTCATTGATTTCAGTCAACAAATGCTGTGTATCCCATACTTGTTTTAACACTGAGGATAAAGTAGTGAACCAAACAAAACCCCTGCCTCCTTTGAATTTATCTATGAGAGGAAAGACAACATAAGCAAATATATAATATACTGTCATGTAGTAAAATGTATCATAATATAGAACAGAATAAGAAGGATATCTCTTCCAAGATAATGCTTGGGGTATAATAAGTTAAGATTAGGCTAGGCTTTTGTAACTAAGAGACCTAAAAGACAAAGCTCCAAAAAAGGCAGATATTTAATTTTTTTCTAAAATCTAGATTTTAAGTAGGGGTTGGTAAATTATAGCTGTAGGCCAAGTATTGCCTGCTGCCTTTTTAAAGTTTTGTTAGGGACACAACCATACCCATTTATTATGTGTCTGTGACTGATTTTACATTACAGTGGTGGGGTTGAAGAGTTTGGGACAAGCACCATATGGCCCACAAAGCATAAAATGCTTTCTGGCAAAATTCTTAACTGTAATTGATGGTTGTTGCCGTAATAGTATATTGCCTGTATTTCCTCTAGTAATGGGCTTTATGTGCTAGATTTTAATATCCTTGAGCCTGGGCAAGTGCACAAGTCTTTTTAAAAGAAACATGGTTTACTTGCACAAAGCTGATCAGTTTTGAGAGATCGTAAATGCCCTTGAAGTGGTCTTTGTGGGTGTGAAACAAATGGTGAGAATTTGAATTGGTCCCTCTTATTATAGTATTGAAATTAAGTCTACTTAATTTATCAAGTCATGTTCATGCCCTGATTTTATATACTTGTATCTATCAATAAACATTGTGATACTTGAAAAAAAAAATGCTTTCTGGCCTGTACAGAAATGGCTCCTGTTTTAAAGGTACAATTGTGATACACCAGGTCACCCAGAGAATTGAATTCCTTCCTCTCATTGTATTGGGCGCAATAAAGGACAGAAATGGTATAGATGTAACAAAACAAAGAAGAAGTGACAAGAATACACAGAAGAACTATACAGAAAAGATCTTAATGACCCAGATAACCACGATGATGTGGTCACTTATCTAGAGCCAGACATCCTGGAGTGCAAGGTCAAGTGGACCTTAGGAAAGATCACTATGAGCAAAGCTAGCGGAGGTGATGGAATTCCAGTTGAGCTATTTCAAATTCTAAAAGATGATGGTGTGAAAGTGCTGCATGCAATATGCCAGCTGACATGGAAAACGCAACAGTGGCCACAGGTCTGGGAAAGGTCAGTTTTCATTCCAATCCCAGAGAAAGGCAATGCCAGAGAATGTTCAGACTCTGAACAGTTGCACTCATTTCAAATGCTAGCAAAGTAATGCTCAAAATTCTCCAAACTAGGCTTCAACAGTTCATGTACCAAGAACTTCCAGATGTTCGAGCTGGATTTAGAAAAGGCAGAGGAACCAGAGATCAAATTGCCAACATCCGTTGGATCATCGACAAAGCAAGAGAGTTCTATAAAAATATCTACTTCTGCTTTTTTGACTACATAGGTTTTTGACTATGTGGACCACAACAAATTCTGGAAAATTCTTCAAGAGATGGGAATACCAGACCACCTGACCTGTCTCTTGAGAAATCTATATGAGGTCAGGAAGCAACAGTTAGAACTGGACATGGAACAACAGACTGGTTCCAAATAGGAAAAGGAGTGCATCAAGGCTGTATATTGTCACCCTGTTTATTTAACTTCTAAATAACATCATGAGAAATGCTGGGCTGGGTGAAGCACAAACTGGAATCAAGATTGCCGGGGGAAATATCAATAACCTCAGATATGCAGATGACATCACCCTTGTGGCAGAAAATGAAGAAGAACTAAAGAGCCTCTTGAACATGAAGGAGGAGAGTGAAAAAGCTGGCTTAAAACTCAGCATTGAAAAAACAAAAATAATGGTATCCTGTCCCATCATTTCGTGACAAATAGATGGTGAAACAATGGATACAGTGACAGACTATTTTTCTTGGGTTCCAAAATCGCTGCAGATGGTGATTGCAGCCATGAAATTAAGACGTTTGCTTCTCAGAAGAAAAGCTATAACCAACCTAGACAGCATATTAAAAAGCAGGTACATTACTTTGCCAACAAAGGTCTGTCTAGTCAAAGCCATGGATTTCCCAATAGTTATGTACAGATGTGAGAGTTGAACCACAAAGAAGGCTGAGTGCTGAAGAATTGATGCTTTTGAACTGTGGTGTTGGAGAAGACTCTTAAGAGTCCCTTGAACTACACCAAGATCAAACCAGTCAATCCTAAAGGAAATCAGCTTTGAATATTCATTGGAAGGACTGATGGCTGAAGCTGAAACTCCAGTACTTTGACCACATGATGCGAAGAGCTAACTCATTAGAAAAGAACCCCGATGCTGGGAAAGATCAAAGGCAGAAGGGGATGACAGAGAATGAGATAGTTGGATGGCATAACCGACCCAATGGATATGAGTTTGAGCAAGCTTCAGGAGATGGTGAAGGACAGGGAAGTCTGGCATGCTGCAATCCATGGAGTCACAAAGATTCCGACACGACTGAGCGCCTGAACAACTCTCATTGTATAATCATTTAGGATATTGTTTTCAGAGCTAAAAGATGCTCTTAAGGGAGAAAGTGAAAGTAGAGTTCAGGGAAATCTAACACATTTTCACTTGTGTGCTATTGGACAGCTCTTAGTTACATAAGGCCACATCTAGCTGTAAGGAAAGTTGCCATATGCGTAGCTAAAACTCAGGGTGGTGGGTTGGGAGGATGAGGTAACACATACCCAACTAATAGAGTGTGAAAGTTCAAGTTGCTCAGTCATATCTGACTGTTTGCAACCCTATGGACTTTACAGTCCATGGAATTCTCCAGGCCAAAATACTGGAGTGCGTAGCCTTTCCCTTCTCCAGGGGATCTCCCCAACCCAGGGATCAAGCCCAGGTCTCCCACATTGCAGGCAGATCTTTACCAGCTGGGCCACAAGGGAAGCCCATTAGAGCGTGAAGATAGTTTGAAAAGGGTAGTTGGGAAAGCTTCTGAGATCACAGTAGAGATCTGAAATAAATGAGGGAATACCTGGAAGAAGAGATTTTTGGGAAAAAGAAATAGCAAGCAGATTATTGACTGCCTTCTATTTTTATCTTTCTCCCTCTGTAATTTTGTTCAAGAGCTAACTACATGAAAGTGTCTGGCTCATAAACGGTCAAGTATTTCTTTGTTTATACTGTTGCCTCAAGTACTCTTTTGAGTCTATTCATTTTTATTCCAACTATATATTTGAAATACATAAAAGTATATTCAAACTATACTTTCTCGTTCATGAAACCTCTGCAGATCATCCTTCTTGCCTCTAGTCTATGTAAGTGTTCTATGTCAATTACTACCTTTTATGTAAAGAACTTCCTATATTAAAGGGGAATTTCCACTCAGAACTCAGACTGGGGCTCTGTAATAACCTAGAGGGGTGAGAATGGGTGGGAGGTGGGATGGAGATTCAAGAGGGAGGGGACATATATACACCCATGGTTAATTCATGTTGATGCATGACAGAAATCAAACCAATATTGTAAACCAGTCATCAATCAGTTAAAAATAAATATTTTTTTTAATGTGGAATTATAGACTAGCTTTCTTGAGGCAGATATATACAGTATTAAAGTGGATTATCAGACATTTATTCAAAGAAAATAATTATCAGTGTACTTTCTTTTCACTCAGGTGTACTCAAGTATGAAGTGTCAGTGTGAAGTAATGTGTCATTTGAAATATGAAATATGTAAATTTCTTTCACAAGTAAATGAGTAAACTGGGTGTATTTTCTTCTTCGTTACAGGTAAATACTGCAGCAACTGTGGCTGACTTAAACTCTTTAGTAAATGACTATTATAAGTACCTAGAGCTTACTGGATGTCTAAGACTTATAACATCAATAAGTGATAAATACCTGTTGGCAAAAGACATACTTGCTTATCATGTAATTAAAAGAGTCCAAGCACCTTTTGAAAGGTAAGTTGTTCATGTGCGAAAGATTCTCTCAAATTATATGTTTAAAGTGGTTAATTGTCTTATAATGTGAGATTTATTTGATAAAATTTAAGTGCTACTTTAAAATAATGCTTTAAAACTAAACTCTTAAGGATGAATACTGCTCTTAACCATTCTATGCAGAATTGCTTTAGTGTATCCTGCTTAGGTAGGATAAGGAATTATATCTCAATTATAATTTTTCTAAATCAAACTTATTTTATGTCCTCACACTGTTATTTTTTTAATAGTGGGAAATCTAAAATATATATGCAAGTAGACAGAGTGGTACACCATGTAATCACCATTCATATCTAACAGTTGTCAGCCAACCGGTGGCCAGTCTCATTTATCTAACTTTCCTTTGTTGTTGATTCTGGTTTTGTTTTCAAGGAGTTTTTAAAATTTCAGTATCATTAATGTATATATTTAATGTTTTAAGAATTGTTGCTATTCTTAGCAAATTTCAGATTGTCTCATCTTTAACCAGTATAAACCTAGTTGTGTTGTCTCTGTTGAGGTCTTCTGATGTTGACCCTTAATGCTCTTCCTGCTATGCGGGAAGTTTCATTTTCACTGAAACAAGGTGTTTCAGGCTCCTTTTGTACATTCTGGCCTAACGATCTTTGTTCCTTTGAATGGGAAATGGTATTTCAAATTCACAATCTGAATGCTTATTTTTGTCAAGTTGGTCATTGTTTCTAGGCCTTTTGAGCGGGCTGAAAGAAGAAATATAAGCGTTTTTTGTTTTGATTTTGATTTTTTAATATAAAATACATCATGAGTTTATACTAATGTTTCAGATTCACCACTGCAAGATTTTTAACTGTTTCTTTGTCCCATGTTGATAATCTTAGTTCTCAAAGACAGTGGTGAATTAGAATATGAAATAACTGCTTGATTTATTCCACATTTCATAAATAATAGTCACAGAATAATAATACCGACATCATTAGTGACATATATTACTGAAATCAGGTTAGGGTTGTTTTTCGTTTTGGTCTAAGACTTTGAATTCACATTACTGTGTTTAAAGTCATTTGACATAGTTATTCTCTTTGTTGTTATACTACTAACTATAATGCATTTTATTTTTTCTTTTTACTGATTTTTATTAAAATTTTATTTTAAAATTATGTAAAGTATTTGCATGATTCCAAAGTGAAATCTGTCATGAAAGTATATTGAAAGATCTCAGCTCTTATGCAAAATATATTCAGATAAGTTTAACTTTCATCTTAATCACATCTACCTTCCATCTTCATATGAGGTAATTATTTTAGTGGCTTTTACTGTTTAGGCTTCTATTATTGTTTTTTAATGATAGCAGATAAATTATATGAATATGTGTATGTATCCTCATTTCTTTCATTAAATAAATAGTAACATACCATCCAACCTTTCTCTTGTTCATTTTTTACTTGACCGTTATAGTCCTCATACATTTTTTAGAGCCCTTTAGAACATCAGCACTCTTCCAAATTCAACTAAGACATCATAAGCTTTAACAATTACAAAGGATATAATTTCAAATATATTTTTAATACTGTAATTTAAAATAACACTGTTACATAACTCTTTAAAATGCATCCAAGTGTCTTCTGACTATAAGACTCTTAAATCTCAAAATTTTCTTAATATTCATAATTATAATTAATACAGTAATCCAAATATACATTTTGACAGTTATTTTAAAACTTATTTGAAAGATATCTCTTAATGACAGAGAAGTACAAAGTATTCTTTTACTAGCATGTACCTACAGATAGATTTTTCTCCTCATTGCTAAATCAGAATTCATAGCTGTGTTTATTTGAGTCTTTTATTTTTTAGGGATGAGCAGTTTAGATGTCAAGAAGAGCTTTACTATCTATATAAGTGGTGTTTAAATTAAAACCTGGTTTATAAATAGGAATTAGGCGGATCTAGATAAAGA
Source organism: Antilocapra americana (assembly GCA_007570785.1). Taxonomy (NCBI): domain Eukaryota; kingdom Metazoa; phylum Chordata; class Mammalia; order Artiodactyla; family Antilocapridae; genus Antilocapra; species Antilocapra americana. The sequence continues at coordinate 2,870,313 of ML661902.1, forward strand.
GGGCAAAAGAAAAAAAAATTAAACAGTGATCCTTCCTCTTATGTAAAAGATAAATCATATAGCAAAAAAAAATTTTAAATGTATCTGAGCTCATAAGAAAAGTGTCCTGTAGATATCAGAAATAACAAGGAAATCAAAAGCTATAGTACCCTAGATGTCATAAGAAATCAGAACCCTCAGTTTGCCCCAAACTTGGTTATGGCATTCTGGATCGACCCCGATCTGACGCAGAGACATTAACAAAGTAATTGGTCTTAAGATTCATAGTACTTATAGAGTACCAGACAAAAGCAAATGCATAATACTGTTAGAGAAATTGCTACAGCCCAAGCCTAATTGGATTGCTAAAGTCACATCGCTAAAGTATAGGAGTTCCCAATAAGACAAAACACATAACCATTCAAAACAAGTATTGGAAATAGCATATCAAGGATTTAAGTAACAGGACAAGCTGAATCAGACCAAGAAAAGTGTTATTCCAGTTATCTAAAAGAAAAACAGACCCCAAACATTAAATGTGAAATGAATCAGATAATGCTTCTAAGTCAAAAAATGATCAGAGACATTCTTCTGTTCTTTCTCATAAGTACAGTTGAAAGATTGAGGGCAGGAGGAGAAGAGGGCGTCCAAAAATGAGATGTCTGGATAGCATCACTGACTCAGTGGACATGAGTTTAAGCAAACTCGGGGAGATAGTGAAGGACAGGGAAGCCTAGTGTGCTGCAGTCCATAGTGTTCTTAAGAATTGGGTATGACTTGGTGACTGAACAACAACAGCAGTTAAAAACCACAAATACTATTTATAAAACAAACTTAAGATTTTTGAAAGGTACAGAGATGAAAGGCAACCAGCTAAGGATCTCTACAAGGACACAGCAGAGAGAAGAAATCTATAGACACTTTTATCTGAAGGAAAATTAAAAGTATTTGTCACCAATAGTCTACCCTGAAAGAATGTCTATGGGAATTTTTTCTTAACAGAAAATTATTAAAGATTGGATCTTGGAACATCAGGAAGGAAGAAAGAATAATGAGGAGAATGAAAGCATGGTTCCTTCTCTTGTGTTTGCTAAGTTATGTTTGATGGTTGAGGTAAAAATTATAACAGTTTCTAATGTGCTTCACAATGTATGTAAAATAAATATTGAGGAAATTATAAATAGCAAAAGGCAAAGGGACATGAAGGGCAGTAATGTTTCTATACTTACTGGCATCAGTAAATTATTACATTTTAAAACAATCTATAAAAATAGATACACTCAAAATTCTATAGATAAAAATGGAGTGCAAAAAAATATTCAAGTAACCCACAGGAAAACGAAACGAACAAAAATGATCGTACAAGTGAAAAGTTGCTGACTGTTAAATGCTAGGCCATTTAAGACAAAACTGGTGATCTGGAAGAAAAACTAGGATTTTCTCATTAAAGATAGAAGAAAATTGAAACATGGAGGCAGGGCAATATTATAGAAAATGCTGCTTAAGAAGTTCCGCGGTTCACAGGGCTTAATATGCTGAAGTTCATTGTACTTTATGATGAAACTGATCAAAAGCAGGCAGTTTTCTAAGCAAAAAGACATTGTAAAAAGGAGTGTCAATTATACTGGAAACCCTTTTTTCAGTGAAATCAACTGAAAACAGATAATCCAAGATAATAACTTCACAGAGCTAGTTACATTAGTATTCAAGAGAAGGAAGGAAATAAAGACGTTTTGAGACATATTTCTTTTCTAAAGAGGTTAATAAAATATGTACCTAAGAAAGAAATTGAACCCAGAAAGAAAAAGTAAGATACAAGTAACAGCAGTAAGGAAAAAAAGAAAAAACCTGAATAAAGACAAGCATTAGCCATTGAACAGGAAAAAAAATAACAAAATCTTAATTTCGGTGAGAAATGATTAAAATGAAATACTAGTAAAAAGTTGTATGAAGAGGAGGATCATTGTATTTATTGTTTTAAGGAACTTGTATTCTTGAGGTAGTAGTGGAGAAGCATTAACTACATTTAGATTGTTAAACCAACTATGTATCTTTAAAGGGAAAATTCTAAAATAATAGGAACAGAGTATGTGACTTCCAAACCAGTTTGATGGTGGGGGTAGCAATAAAACATATTTAATCATAGAGTGAGCAGAAAAAGAGGGATAAAAACAAGCAAGGAAAAACAGTGTTGAAAGATATCATAAGATAGAAGAATAAGCTAAATATATATGAGATTATAATACATGTAAATAAGTTAGACTCTAGTATTAAAAGACAGGGGATCCTAAATTGCATTCTAAATAGATGGCTTCAAAGCAAAAGAAGAAAAATTCTAGTTATTTTTCATAAAGCATTGTCCTTAAATAACCCTAATAGTGTTCAGTTCAGTTCAGTCGCTTAGTTGTGTCTGACTCTTTGCAACCCCATGAACCACAGCACACCAGGCCTCCCTGTCCATCACCAACTCCCTGGGTCCATCCAAACCCATGTCCATCGACTCGGTGATGCCATCCAACCGTCTCATCTTCTGTTGTCCCCTTCTCCTCCTGCCCCCAATCTTTCCCAGCATCAGGGTCTTTTCAAATGAGTCAGCTCTTCGCATCAGGTGGCCAAAATACTGGAATTTCAGCTTCAACATCAGTCCTTCCAATGAACACCCAGGACTGATCTCCTTTAGGATAAATTGATTGGATCTCCTTGCAGTCCAACACCACAGTTCAAAAGCATCAATTCTTCAGCGCTCAGCTTTCTTTATAGTCCAACTCTCACATCCATACATGACCACTGGAAAATCCATAGCCTTGACTAGACGGACCTTTGTTGGAAAAGTAATGTCTCTGCTTTTTAATATGCTGTCTAGGTTGGTCATAACCTTCCTTCCAAGGAGTAAGCGTCTTGATTTCATTGCTGCAGTCACCATCTGCAGTGATTTTGGAACCCAGAAAAATAGTCAGCCACTGTTTCCACTGTTTCCCCATCTGTTTGCCATGAAGTGATAGGACCGGATGTCATGATCTTAGTTTTCTGAATGTTGAGCTTTAAGCCAACTTTTTCACTCTTCTCTTTCACTTTCATCAAGAGGCTCTTTAGTTCTTCATTTTCTGCCACAAGGGTGATGTCATCTGCATATCTGAGGTTATTGATACTTCTCCCAGCAATCTTGATTCCATCTTGTGCTTCTTCCAGCCCAGCGTTTCTCATGATGTACTCTGCATATAAGTTAAATAAGCAAGGTGACAATATCCAGCCTTGACGCACTCCTTTTCCTATTTGGAACCAGTCTGTTGTTGCATGTCCAGTTCTAACTGTTGCTTCCCGACCTGCATACAGGTTTCTCAAGAGGCAGGTCAGGTGGTCTGGTATTCCCATCTCCTTCAGAATTTTCCAGAGTTTGTTTTGATCCACAGTCGAAGGCTTTGGCATAGTCAATAAAGCAGAAATAGATATTTTTCTGGTACTCTCACTTTTTCGATGATCCATCGAATGTTGGCAATTTGATCTCTGGTTCCTCTGCCTTTTCTAAAACCAGCTTTGATCATCTGGAAGTTCACGGTGTTAAATTGGTTGATATTAGAGTAAATATTAGCCGTACAAAATTTAATGTTTCATTTGGGGACTTACGATTCAAGGTGAAATAAAATGTTTAAGTAACATAGAAAGAGAGCTACTGGAGTTGCAAGTGTTCCAGAGTCTTTGTGTTGTTCAGCAAGCAGATAAATACTTGATTTGATTTTGATTTCAAATATTCCAATTAAAAATTTGAAAATGCCACTTAAAAAGTAAGAACTAGTATAATTTTTTTAAATAGAAGCTAAATTGGAATTTAAAATGAACACAGAAATTTGCAGGACTCAATAAAAAAGCTTTTTGAAATTCAGTACAGTTTCCCAAAAGTGCTAGAACTAGTTTCCTAATGTAGTAATGACTATCATTGTATAACAATTAGAAAAAAATTACTCTCAAAGAAGCAAATTTCTGAAAAATAATTATACATTGTGGTGCCATTTATGGAAAGTTTTAAAACAAGGCAATACTAGTTATTTTTTAGGGATACATATATTGAAACTAAAATGAAATTTAGGCTACAGTAAAATTTCAGAATAGTTAAATGGCAGTTTCAAGTAGTTTTCTTTGTAATAGGAGAGAAGGGAAAGTTGTGAATGGACAGATTTAGTTGAGTGAATAGAGTATTTTTGTTAATAATCTGAGCAAACAAACACAAAATGTCAATATCTGTTAAATTCAAGTGACAGTTCATGGTTTTCTGTTATTTCCTGGCTTTTGTATAAGCTTCAAGTATTTAATTTTAATTAAAAGTAAAATTTTAAATGTTAAGTTGGGCTGAAATTTCTCAAAGGAAAATAGGATTAACTTTTTTTTCCTTCATTCAAAAATAGGAAAGATAAGCACTTGAGAAAGAGCTGTGCTGTTGAGGAAGAGCTTATAGAATGGAAGATGAATCCGTGTAGCAGGGTACCTGAGGAGATGGCTAGGGAAATCAGAGACACAGTAAAGGCTTTGTCAGTCTGATAGGCAAAAGTGGTATCTCCATTCTTTGCTTATTAGTGAGAATGTACATTTTTCAAAATTCATTTGTTACTTGTATTTTCTTAATAATGCATTCATATTTTGTGCATTTGGATTGCTCTTCTAGAAAACTGATTAGTATTTTTAGTACAACTAGAGAAATTAGTGTTTTATCATGTATAGTTTGTTTTCTCTTTGTTAATTTCTTTTTAGCAATACATAAGATGTCTTTTTTCTCTTAATGGAAAATCAGTAGCTCAATTTTAAAACTATTCTATAAATACTGTAGGCATGTAATATATTCATTTTATATTAATACACTGGCTTGTTATTGATTTGAAATTATCATGTAGTATATCCATATTTTTTTCTCATATTTAATTATGTAATTGTAAATAAGCTAGAAATATGTGTTGCAAACATATGTGTATGAATGTTGGCTCATTATTTTTCTTCTCAAGTTTTAAACAGGGTCTGAAAACTCTTGGTGTTTTGGAGAAAATTCAGACTTACCCAGAAGCATTTTTTCACATCTTCTGTCATAAACCTGAGAATCTTTCTGCAAAAATAGTTAGTGATCTTTTTACAGTACACACATTGTCTGATGTACAGACTTTGGGGTTTTGGAATAGTTACTTACAGGCTGTTGAGGGTATGTAAATGTTTTATTTTCATTTAACTTAAAATTTTTGTTTTGGGATATTTATTTGAGTTTTGCTTTTCATAGTAAGACTTTCATCTGATAACTGCAATACTTATTTGCAAAACTTATTTAAAACCAAGTTATATGACAGTTGAAAGTGATAAGGAAAGATTATAAAGTTTATTTTTCACTTGTTTCTGTCTCGATAATTTGAGATGAGAGTCATTCTTAGAAAACTAAATATATGGGTGATTGCCACAGCATAGAAGAGTTACCTGCTTCAAAGCTAGTTATCTACTTCATCTTTTTAAAGTTTTAAGTCAAATTGAATTATTCTAAGAATGAATTGGTCAGAATATGGTAATAATATTCATCAGTGAGCATTAGCAGTGTAAATTCATTCTGTTTAATACGGTGTAAAAAAAGCTTAACTTTTAGTTGAAAATTTGCCTTTTTGAAATAGTTTATCAAATAACAATGATCTAGAAGTGGTTTAAAATTGTTTGTATATATCCCCAAAAGATTGCGTTTTAAAACCTACTGAACCTCTTGGACTGTATAATTTTGTTTTAAGGAAATCATTCAAATATACGATGAATAGGTCAACCAAATGATTTTATGAGTCCTAATTTGAGATTCAAATAAACATGTATTTAATATACCATTTTCCTATTACTATACTTAGTACTTTAGTTTGCCTCTTATGCTACTGTTAATGTGGGAATCTCTGCCTTTCAACATATCTAGTTGAGGAAGAGTCTATGATGGTAGCAATATATAATGTGGATTTATTTATATTTTCTTTTTCTCTCTTTCTGTTATTCTTTTCAGATGGTAAATCTACAGTAACAATGGAAGACATCCTTATTTTTGCTACTGGTTGCAAGTCCATTCCACCTGCTGGATTTAAACCCACTCCGTCAATTGAGTGCCTTCATATGGATTTTCCTGTTGGAAACAAGTGTAATAACTGTTTAGCTCTTCCTATCACCAGTACATATAAAGAATTTCAAGAAAGTATGGACTTTGCCATAAAAAACACTCTAAGATTAGAATAAGAAGAAAATTCTCACTTCATTTGACATTACCTGTTTTGAACAAAGGGTGTTTCTTTAAAAGCTGCTGTTGATACTTTGTTTCAGAAATCTTCCCATCATCACTTTTGTGCAAACTTGGCCCAGTAAAATTGATAATATGAACATAAAGGATTGTTTTTGCCACCTAAGCTAAAAGATTTTTTTGTTAAGGTGTACCAGTGAAAGTTAATATTTTTCTATTTTCTTAATATACATGCTTTGTAAACCTCAATATAAATACTTTTAAAATGGCTGTACAGACTCTTCAAGTATAGTACATGCTATATATAAGCAGAAAACTTGTGCTCACTTTATGTAAATTAGGATTAGCTATAGGATGCCACAGTGATTTTTCTGGTTTAATTATGCAATTTTCAAATTATTACTTATTTTAAAGCATTAAGTAAGAAAGCTAAATGAGCGATTTTTTTTTATAAATCAAAGGCATATATTTTTGAGTGTGTGTTATATGTATCCTCTTCTAAATTAGTTGTTAAAAAATGTTTTTAGATCATTGAGTTATATTAAAATAGATCCACACTGCTGTTAGATTATGCTTCAAGAGATGTATTATATAAAAAAGCAGAATTGCACAAATACTCAAGAATCTATGGACAGTCCATAGTCTTTAAAACACTTCTGAGGTGAGTTAACGTATAATTGAAAATCTCTTAAGTGTCTTCTTTAAAGCCTTGGCTTTAATTGTAAGATTTTTTTTTCTTTGTATCCCATGTGTGATATTAAACTACAGTGTATATGATCCACAGTTTAAGTTATCTGAATAAAAAGATAGTCTGTGGATTGCCTTTTGGTAGGTTTGGCTATTTAACTATTATTTATTATCAGTATGGTTGTTTGATAGGTAAGCTGGCACCGTTACATTATATAGTTAATTTCTTTACTTTTGAAAGATACCTGTTTATATAAACAGTGTAGAAATATGTAAGAAAGAACTACAAAGAATGAAAAACCCATGCTAATCTCACCATGCAGAATTAACTGTCCCTGTATATCCTTTTATTAATATAAACTCTTATATTTCCTTTCTTTTTTAACTTTATTAATTCTTCTAAAAGTCAAAGAATACCTAGAAATAAAAAGAGATTATGTAATAACAATTTGAAGATACATAATCTGACAGTTTTATCACTCTTGCAAAAGAAGAAATTGAAAACATCTAATGTCCCTAATCTGTTATCTAATATAAATGGGTTTTTCACCAAAATAAATTGTATGAGAGATAAATTGCTTGTTTTTAAGCACATTTTTTTCTAGCTATGCAAGGCAGGTATCAGCCAACATATTCTCATCCTTTCTGAGAAACATCTGTAAATTACTGATATTTTTAAAGACAGATGACAAGATTAGTGTGGTACTGGTAATATAAAACATAGTCCTAGTATAATTTGTTTTGTTATATTTACTAAAAGTGAAACTTTAACTTAAAGGTTTTAAAACATTAAACAAGGCATTTTTTTTGTCTGGTGTTGAATTCTGTTAAATTATCAAAAGTAATTAAAGGATCAGTTATCCAAAAAGAAGTTTAAACTCACCATATAGGTTTTATTCCACATGTGTTGATAAACTGGACATTTTATTTGTTAACCTACCTAGTGTTTGTAAAATTTTAAAAGCCGTTAAATCAGTAGAAACCAGAAAACCTAATTCAAGCTATTTTCTGTTTATTTGTAGTTTGAATTCATTTAATTACAGTCATAATTAAAGCTGTTAAATGCTCACATGCTTTTGAGGTGGGGGCTGCTGATAAGGAGGCAGTGTGCTTGTGTTGGCTACAATTAAAAACAGTATTTCAGTTCCTCTTATGTATAGACAGGGCCTTTAAGGATAAGGTGTTTAAATAATAATTTGGGATATTCATGTTTTAAAGGGAGGTATAAATATTCATATTGCAAAATATTTTCTGGTTTTAAGGGTGTTCATCAGTATGGTTTTAGATTAATCTTTGAAGATATGTCAAACCTGTAGGTTGTTTATTTTCTGCAATGTTTCTATGTCAAAAGGTTGGTATTGTTTTTTTTTCTATTGTTATAGCCAATACAGAGTTCTTACTGACTTTGATTTTTTAAAAGGACTTATGCTATAAACCTTTATAAATCTGAATATGTATTTCTTAAGTATTTGTCTAAATGCCATTTTCAAGCTTGTTCTCTGTTACTCTCAATATTAAGAAAAACCATAAATTTGCCTCTTACATATCTGCTGTTTACGGTTTAGTTTAATTTTCTATTCATTTTTTTTAAAACAATTTAAAATTTTTTGGTGTGGGAACTTCATCTGAAGGCATTTTATATAGTTCTCTACTATTCTTGTACATAGTCATTTTACTATTATTTTAGTATTTAGGTTAAAGATGCCTTAAAATATCTCATCAGAAATTAGCTCCTAACTTTCTTTATACTTTGTAATATTTAATTTCCATATTATAAATTAGATATTATTTGTTTGGGTCAAGTAAAAAGCTTTCATTTGGTTACTAACCTGAAAATTCACTTTGACTTCTACATCATTTCAGACTTCTTACAATTTATTTTCTCCTAATTATATGGAAGTTGTTGAAACTTTTTTACTCACTACTGAATGCACAGTAAAGGAGAGTGCCATAGGTAAGTTTTTTTTCAGATAAGCCTTTTAAAACTAAAAGGCAAAGTGACTTGGGCTTTTCATTTAGTCATTATAAGAAAATTATTAGAACAAGATCCTATTTATAAATTTGTCATATATATAGTGATTATTACATACTTTGTTGTCACTTTTACAGTAAGCCATTAAACTAGGTTTTATGCTCAGTGATCCAGTGTAAAGCATAAAAACGTATTGATGGATTTCTTGAATATGTGTTACTCGCAGTTTAGGAAAATCTGAATTGCTTTGAAGAGATCCCATCTTCAAGTTCTCATTTTGACTTTTATCTTCAAATTGCCAAACATTCCAATATCTACTGTATCCCAGGTATTATATTATGTGATAGTTTATGTCAGCCTAATTTCCCTTTTTAAAGACTTCAAAGACAACCAAAAACATGACACATAATGAAGTTTTGTAAATAAATATGTTTATGCTACTAAATGTGAAGTTCTTATATAAACTAAATTAAGTAACTTGTTAGGGTTTAACAAGGTTAGGATTCTGACAGTACAGGGTAAATAACAAGATTCTTTCCTCTCCACATTTGGTAGATCTGCTAGCAGTTGTTGGCTAACATTTAGGAACCTCTCTTGAATGAGCTGTTCTGAAATGTTCTGTGTTAAAATTATCTATCCCCTAATGTAAAATAATAGTTTGCATAATAAATATATTATTTAAGTAAAAAATTTGAATAGGTAGAGTCAGTAAAAAGACTAAAATATATTAGGTTAATTAACATTCTAACTACCCAGAGTTTAATCGTTTTATTCCAGTAACAATACCTTACTCAGTCTTAGACTTATAAGAAGTATTTGTTTATTGCCACTCATCTTCTGTGGGATTTTTTTTTTTTTTTAAGTCTTTATTGACTGTGTTACAAAATTGCTTCTGTTTTATGTTTTGATTTTTTTTCCATGAGGCATGTGGGATCTTAGCTCCCCCACCAGGGATGGAGCCCTGTATTGGAAAGTGAAGTCTTAATCACTGGACCACTGGGCAGGTTCTGGAACATACTTTTCTATACATGTTCCAGACTATGTGCACTCCTTGGTTTTATGTTAGCTGCTCAGTCATGTCTGCCTCTTTGCAATCCCCATGGACTATAGTCCGCCAAGCTCCTCTGTCCATGGGGTTTCCCAGGCAAGAATACTGAAGTTGGTTGCCATTTCCTTTCCTGGGGGATCTTCCTGACCCAGAAATCGAACGTGAGTCTCCTGCATTGGCAGGCAGATTCTTTACCACTAGTGCCACCTGCCCAACATGGGGACATGCTCCTTCACTAAGGCATGAAATCCTTCCATTCACTGTAATACCTTGTGCTGAAAACATGTGTCCCAAGGTGTCTCAGGACAATCTCCTTGGTTAGGACAGTTTTTATAATTTCAAATGTATATACTGTACACAAATGCTTAACAGGTCTGAGTGTTTTATATCAATATGACTCATGTTTTGGGAGGTATATGCTGGGGCTGAAGTGGTTAGATGATAGATTTCATCGAAAGTAGAAGTGCCCAAATGAACAAGATTGGGCTCTCATATTGAAGGTGGGAAAGCCTGTTTATTTTATATTCCATGAAGACAAAAAATTAAGTAGAACTTTCTCATAGGGCAGTAACTGTTGTTTCTGTTTAATTACAACATACCTACTTCATTGGTGATCCTTATCAGTTATAACACTGAATAAAGAGTAAATATATTACAGTTAATTTCTTAGTGAAAACCATAAAGCAATTCTTAAACAATGTAGGTTCATAATCTTTTACCAGTCTCTTTTACCAACCTGGTACACACTTTTTCTTTTAAATTTATTTTAATTGGAGGATAATTACTGTACAATATTGTGATGGTTTTGACATGAATCAGCCATGGGTGTACATGTGTCCCCCCCCAATCCTGAATTCCCCCTCCCACCTCCCTACTCACCCTATCCCTCTGGGTAGTCCCAGAGCACCGACTTTGAGTGCCTTGCTTCATGCATCGAACTTGCACTGGTCATCTGTTTTACATATAGTAATATACATGTTTCAATGCTATTCTCTCAAATCATCCCACCCTTGCATTCTTCCACAGAGTCCAAAAGTATGTGTCTCTTTTGCTGTCTTGCATGTAGGGTCATCATTACCGTCTTTCTGTTCCATATATATGCGTTAATATACAGTATTGGTGTTTCTTTTTCTGACTTCATTCTGTATAGTAGGCTCCAGTTTCATCCACCTCATTAGAACTGACTCAAGTATGTTACTTTTTATAGCTAAGTAGTATTCCATTGTGTATATATACCACAACTTCTTTATCCATTTGTCTGCCAGTGGACAGACATCTAGGTTGCTTCCGTGTCCTAGCTATTTGTTTACTAAACAGTGCTGCAGTGAACATTGGGGTACATGTGTCTCTTTCAATTCTGGTTTCCTTGGTGTGTATGCACAGTAGTCAGATTGCTGGGTCAGATGGCAGTTCTATTTCCAGTTTTTTTAAGGAATCTCCACACTGTTCTCCATAGTGGCTTGTCATATATAACAAGGTGACTACAGTGGATAACTGAATTGTATCATAGGAATTTGCTAAAAGAGTAGAATTCAAAAGGTTTCACCAAAAAATAAAAATACATGAGGTAATAGATGTGGTAATTAACTACATGAGAGGAATTCTTTCACATTGTATACATATTTATATCAGATAATCTCAATGTACATTTCAGTTATCTTGCCAATTCTGTCCTTAATTAAGCTGAAAAAAAATTATGCAGGGAAAAAGAATGTAAGGTTTGATTCTAGGGCATTCCCTAATGGCATTAAGAATGAGATCACTTGAGTTTAATCACTTGAGTTGTGAAATTGGATTTTTTTTTGTTTGTTTTAAAAAATGCTTTTTATGTAATTGTTGGGGTGGGTGGCTTAATTTCTCAAATTCAGGAAGTTTTCAAACCAATTTTTGAGGCATAGGGTCTGTAATTTCGTATCAGAATTTGGCACAGCTTCAGAATGAGCATATTCAATAATGCAATATCAAAAGTGAACGCTGTTGACGGTATGAGAAATTAGTTGTGTCCATTTTTAACATCCAATAAAAATATGGATTATGTTAGAAATCTATATTGGATGTATTTTGTCATCACATGGTTTTAAATGTATATCAAGACACCTGCATTATCCACTAACACCCCCCCACCACCACACCAAAGAACTTTTATGTGATTTTGCATTTACAAAAAGGAGGAAAAGACAAATTTCCAGTTTTCACCTTCCTGATTCCTATGTCTTATGATGGCAAAACAATCCCACGCAGCTAGACTACTTTGCCTAACATGACATTTAAGAAATCTGCATGATTAGAGCAATGCATCAAAGCCACCTGTCTCCCAGAAAAACAAACGGGACACCTCTCCAGCTGCACTGGGTAAAGGTAAGGCAGCTAGCATTTAACTGCCAGTTTTGTTCTATGAACTTCATTTACTTAAGTCCTGTGATTCTTAGGCCCCTAGATTATTACCTCGAGATCTGAAGGGGCTTCCCTGATGCTGCTGCTGCTGTTAAGTCGCTTCAGTCGTGTCCGACTCTGCGACCCCACAGACGGCAGCCCACCAGGCTCCTCTGTCCCTGGGATTCTCCAGGCAAGAACACTGGAGTCGGTTGCCATTTCCTTCTTTCTCAACTGTAAAGCAGAAGATTCGGAGTCGCGGGTTCGACCCTGGGTGGCGGGTAGATCACCTGGAGGAAGAAATGGCAACCCAGTCCAGTAATCTTCCCCGGAGAATCCCATGAACAGAGGAGCCTGGCGGACGCAAAAGAGTCGGACACAACTGAGTCAAACAACATTAAGATATCTGTAGAAGATGAACAGTGCTGCATTTAATTAGGTTTTTAGCACTACAACAAGCTCCTGCTCTTATCAGCGCAATTTAAAGCAGCTGCCCTCTCAGAAGATGGGGCTTGATAGGATAAAAGCCCCTCCTGTCCCGCCTCTGTAAAGTAAACAGTATCGGGTCCGGCCTCATCCTAGAAGGTCTCCAAATGCAGCGGAGGGAGCTGAGGGCGCGGGCTGGGCTGGGCCGGGCTGGGCCGGGCCGGGCCGGGCCGGGCCGGGCCGGGCCCTGGGGGGCGGTCACCTCGGAGGAGGCGGGGCCGGCCCTTTGTGGTCCCGCCCGCCTGGTCTTTGCTTCCGGGGCGGTCGGGCCGGCCACGTCATCTCCAGGCTCGGCTCGCCAGCCAAGCAGGGGCTGGTGGGAGATAAGATGGCGGCCGCCGCGGCAGCCAGCATTCGGGAGAGACAGACAGGTACCAACTTACTTTCTTCTCTGCGGTTTTGTGCTTGCCATGAGGACATCTTTCTCTGTTTATCGCCCTCACCCGGTCGCGTTGCGTGAGCTCGAAAACAGACCTCAGAGTTTAATCCGGTTCTCAGGGCATCGAAAGCCCCTCCCCTTTTTGAGTTTTTAGAGAAGAGATTGCTTTAGCTTGGGGAGTCGGCCCTCTGATGTGGTGCTGGAGAAGGGGCTTTAGGGATGAGCAGGTTGCTACGGTCCTGCTCTTGTGTCTTTCCTACTGGGCCTCAGAAAGCCGTGGCGACAAGATCTGGCAGCTGGCATTTCCCGCCCTCTGTTGCCATCTATGAGGTCTTCGCGTTTGTTTCTGTACGTAGTTCTGTTCTCTTTCATTTTAATGTTGAGAGTTTTATATTTCGGCACTTACACTACAATTACAAAATTTAGAGATTTTTTTCCAGAGCAGATTCCATTCTGCCGTTTCTCTCCGGTGGACTAATCTGAAGAGAGATGCCTAGTGATAATGATTTCCGCCCCTTAGCATGCTGGAATGGGATGTAAGAATGGCAAAACGAATGAATAGCTTTCCTATTACTTGGTAGACCAGTGTTTTTAAACAATGCGTTATTAGTTTCATGTTTAATAGAACTTGCTTATATACTTCCCATTTATACCGTGAACGTATGAGTAAAAAGAAAAAATACATATTGCTTCTGCGCTTTTTTTTCCCACCTTAAATAATGTTAGTTTTGTCATATTTTTTGAAACTTTGTTGACAACTTGGTTTACACCTGTTAGATACAAGCTAATAGTTTATACCTGTTAGCTAATCGTCTTGATAGTTGGCAAACCATTAATTCTAAGGAGCTAACAGAAATAAGCCATCAAGAATTTTCGAGTTGAAAGTTGTGTCTCTTGTAGTTAAGTTCTTCTGCGTGTAAATCTGAATAGGAATATGACTGGTTACAATTAATGTGGCCTACAGAAAGGATTTTGGCTGTACTTGATTCCTTCCTTTGAAATTCAAAGAAACAATTAGATTTCAATCTGCTACTGACACGTTGCATAATGAGCTCTTACATTCTTGTTCACCTTCATTTTTCCCCCCACATTACCAGGAGTGATCATGTCACATACTTGCTCAAAATCCTGTTGCAGCTTGGGGCTTCCCAGGTGGCTCAGAGGTGAAGAATCCACTGCCCGGTTCAATCCCTGGGTGGGCAAGATCCCCTGTAGAAGGACATAGCAACCCACTCCAGTATTCTTGCCTGGGAAACCCCTTAGACAGAGGAGCCTGGCGGGCTACAGTCCATGGAGTCGCAAAAGAGTCAAACATGCCTTGCTAATTAAACATCAGTAACAACTCTAGCAGCTTCTCATTTCCAATATGGTAAAAGCCACAGGTGGTCTACAAAGCCCTATATGATCTGCTTTCCACTCAACTTTCTTACTGACTTGCTATTACTCTCTCCTTTCCTTGATACCAGAATGCACTTCAGACTTTTCCTTTTTCTGGAATATTACCTTCAGAGAGATCTGCATGGCTCACTTCCTCACCTCCTTTGGGATTTTCCTCAGATGTTGCTTCTCCGGAGGTCTCTCCTGACTAAACTACACCACAACCACCTCTTCTACCTGTCGTCTCTATTTTTCTCCATAGCATTTATTGTAATCTGACATATCACACTTTCAGGCATCGGAGAAGGAAATGGCAACCCATTCTAGTATTCTTACCTGGAGAATCCCAGGGACAGGGGAGCCTGGTGGGCTGCCGTCTGTGGGGTTGCACAGAGTCGGACACAACTGAAGCAACTTAGCAGCAGCAGCAACAACACATATCACATGTTTTACTTATTGTCTTTCTCCCCCAACTAGAGTGAAAGCTGCTTAATGACAAGTAATTTTGCCTGAATGTTTTGTTTAGTGCCAACAGCTGGAGCAATATCTGGCAGATGGTAAACACTCACTAAACATTTGTTGAGTGAATAGTAAGTGTAGTTGGATGTATAGTGAATGAAGAATGCATTCCAGGTAAGGATGAAACTTTATTAGCGAAGTCTAGGACTGCAAATAGTATGTTTGGTCATTTCAGTTAAAAACAATGAGCTTAAGCCTTAGGAGAATTACTCTAATGAAAGTAAAATTGTTATTGTTTAGTCGCTAAGGTGTGTCTGACTCTTGTGTGACCCCCACGAACTGTAGCCCACCAGGCTCCTCTGTCCATGGGATTTCCCAGGCAAGAATACTGGAATGGGTTGCCATTTCCTCCTCCAGGGAATCTTCCCAACTCAGGAATCAAACCCACATTTCCTGCATTGGCAGGCAGATGCTTTGCCACTAGGGAAGCGCAAAATATGTTCTTATGTATTCTTGAGCATAGACCATTTACTTTATTAACAAATCCATGGTGTCAGAATCCCTGTAAACAAGTTAGCCAAGGCTTAACAATTGGGGAAATTCACCAAGATGGAGGTGAGAAGGCAAATGTAGGAATATCTGCTGACATGGGCTTCTTTGCATTAGTGAAGGCCTTCTTCTGGAAAACACCATGCACCTGAAACTCATACGTAACCCAGGCTGTGAATCTTCCTAGTGGTCCTCTGTTAAGAAGGTGAAATATAACACCTGTGAGCTTCTGAAGTGGTTCCAGTTTATTGGTAATGTGTATTATTGTCTTGCTGTTAGGTACAAGCATTTTACCAAAAAAATCATCTCTATATCTCTGTACATATAAATATATTTATCACTGAAGTGCAGTCTCCTCTATTACTTTACCTGCCTCCAGAAATAAGCATTTAGTAGAAGTTTTTCTAGTGAGTGAAGATGGTGTAAATTGATACCCAGGTGATTTGAGTATTATAAACTCCTCTGGTAGGTATTTAGGTTGTAGATTATTCTGTATTAATAAAACCTGATTCAAATACTCTTTAAAAATCAACCAGGTAGATTTTAGGGTTCCCAGTCATTTAAAAATTTAATCAGCTACCCTCCCTTGAATATTTAGCAATCTCAGTTTTACATGAAAGTACTGTTGTTGTTCAGTTGCTAAGTCATGTCTGACTCTTTGCAACCCCATGGACTACAGCACACAAGACTTCCCTGGCCTTCACTGTCCCCGGAATTTGCTGAAGCTCATGTCCATTGAGTCGGTGGTGCTGTCCAACCACCTCAGTCTTTCCCAGCATCAGGGTCTTTTCCAGTGAGTCGGTTCTTTGCATCAGGTGGCCAAAGTATTGGAGCTTCAGATTCAGCATCAGTCCTTCTAGTGAATATGTAGGGTGGATTTCCTTTAGGGTTGGCTGGTTTCATCTCCTTGCTGTCCAAGGGACTCTCAAGAGTCTTCTCCAGGACCACAGTTCGAAAGCATCAGTTCTTCATAACTCAGCCTTCTTTATGGTACAACTCTTATATCTGTACATGACTAGTGGAAAAACTGTAGCTTTAACTAGATGGATCTTTGTCAGCAAAGGGATCTCTCTGCTTTTTAATATGCTATCTAGATTTGTCATATCTTTCCTTCCAAGGAGCAAGTGTCTTTGAATTTCATGGCTGCAGTCACCATCCTTAGTGATTTTGAAGCCCAAGAAAAGAAAATCTGTCATTGCTTCCACTTTTTCCCCTTCTGTTTGCTGTGAAGTGATGGGACTGGATACCATGATCTTAGTTTTTTGAATGTTGAGTTTTAAAAACATCTTTTTCAGTCTCCTCCGTCACCATCATTAAACGGCTCTTTAGCTCCTCTTTGCTTTCTACCATTAATGCTTATCTGAAGTTATTGATATTTCTCCTGCCAACCTTAATTCCAGCTTGAGCTTCATCTAGCCCGGCATTTCGCATGATGTACTCTGCATATAAGTTAAATAAGTAGGGTAACAATATACAGCCTTGAAGTAGTCCTTTCCCATTTGGAACCAGTCCATTGTTCCATGTCTCTTTTTAACTGTTGCTTTTTGACCTGCGTACAGGTTTCTCAGGACACAGGTAAGGTGGTCTGGCACTCCCATCTTTAAGAATTTTCTAGTTTGTTGTGATCCACACAGTCAAAGGCTTTAGCATAGTCCATGAAGCAGAAGTAAATGTTTTTCTGGAATTCTCTTGCTTTTTCTGTGATCCAGTTGATGTTGGCAATTTGGTTTCTAGTTCCTCTGCCTTTTCTAAATCCAGCTTGTATATCTGGAATTTCTCAGTTCACATGCTGTTGAAACGTATCTTGAAGGATTTTGAGCATGACCTTGCTAGCATGTGAAATGAGTGCAGTTGTGCAGTAGTTTGAACATTCTTTGTCATTGGCATTCTTTGGGATTAGAACGAAAACTGACCTTTTCCAGTCTTGTGGCCACTACTGAGTTTTCCAAATTTGCTGACATATTGAGTGCAGCACTTTGATAACATATTTTAGGATTTGAAGTAACTCAGTTGGAATTCCATCACCTCCACTAGCTTTGTTCATAGCAATGCTTCCTAAGGCCCACTTGACTTCACATTTCAGGATGTCTGGCTCTTGGTAAGTGACCACACCATCGTGGCTATCTCGGTCATGAAGATCTTTTTTGTATAGTTCTGTGTGTTCTTGCCATCTGTTCTGCTGCTTTAGGCCCTTTCAGTTTCTGTCCTTTATTGTGCCCATCTTTGCATGAAATGTTCCCTGATATCTTCAGTTTTCTTAAAGAGATCCTAAGTTTTTCCCATTTTGTTGTTTTCCTCTACTTCTTTGCACTGTTCATTTAAGAAGGCCTTCTTATCTCCTTGCTATTCTCTGGAAGTCTGCATTCAGTTGAGTGCATCTTTGTCTTTCTCCCCTGCCTTTTCCTTCTCTTCTTTCTAAACTATTTCTAAGGCCTCCATAGACAACCACTTTGGCTTCTTCCATTTCATTTTCTTGGGGATGGTTTTGGTCATTGTTTCCTGAACAGTGTTACAAACCTCATTCCATAGTTCTTCAGGCACTCCATCTGATCAGATCCTTTAAATCTATTTGTTATCTCACTCTGTAATCATAAGGGATTTGATTTAGATCATACCTAAATGACCTACTGGGTTTCCTTACTTTCTTCAGTTTAAGCCTGAATATTGCATTAAGGTGCTTATGATCTGAACTACAGACAGCTCCAGGTGTTGTTTCTCCTCTTGGGCAAAGAATATAATTCAATACCAAGATTTTGGTATTGACATCTCACGATGTCCGTATGTAGAGTCTTCTCTTGGGTTGTTGGAAGAGAGTGTTTTCTGTGACCAGTGTGTTCTCCTGACAAAACTTTTTGCCTTTGTCCTGCTTCATTTTGTACTCCAAGGCCAAACTTGCCTGTTACTCCAGATATCTCTTGACTTCCTACTTTTGCATTCCAACCCCCTGTGATGAAAAGGGCATCTCTTTTTGATGTTATTTTTAGAAGATCTTGTAGGTCTTCATAGAATCATTCTGCTTCAGCTTCTTCAGCCTTAGTGATTAGGGCATAAACTTGGATTTCTGTGATGTTGAATGGTTTGCCTTAGAAACGAACTGAGATCATTCATGTCTTAGATTGTCCCCAAGTACTGCATTTGGAACTCTTTTGTTGAGGGCTACCTGCTTAATGTCTTCTTAAGGATTCTTGCCTAGAGTAGTAGATAAAATGGTCATCTGAATTAAATTTGCCCATCCCCATCCATTTTAGTTCACTAATTCCTAAGATGTCAAAGTTCACGGTTGTCATCTCCTGCTTGACTGCATCCAATTTACCCTGATTCATGGACCTAATATTCCAGGTTCCTATGCGATATTGTTCTTGACAGCATCAGACTTTACTTTCACCACCAGACACATCCACAACTGAGTGTCATTTCTGGCTTGGCCCAGCCTCTTTACTCTTTTGGAGCTGTTTCTCAGCTCTTCCCTAGTAGCGTATTGGACACCTTACCAACCTTGGGGACTCATCTTCTGACATCATATCTTTTTGCCTTTGCATACTGTTCATGGGGTTTTCACAGCAAGAGTACTGGAGTGGTTTCCCATTCTTTCCTCCGGGGGACCGCAGTTTGGCAGAGGTCTCCACATTGACGCGTCTCTCTTGGGTAGCCCTGCATGGCATGACTCATGGCTTCACTGAATTACGCAAGCCCCTTCACCACAACAAGGCTCTGATCCATGAAGGCGACATAAAAGTATAGCAAGGTTTTTATTTTTCTTAGAAAACATTTCTGAGTCTGCTATAAATCATGAACAGAGGAGTGATATAAGCCACAAAATGCTATAACATGTAGAGCGTAACTTCTGTGATTATAGAATTGTATATTTTTTAATCAGGGTTTATCAGTTACCTACCACATTTATAGGAAGGTCTCAATAGTGGATCTGACAGGATAAATTTGCCATAGAATGCACTCTAAGGCAGCTTAAAAATATAGCTACTGTATGAAGGTTTTGGACCAATTAAATATAGATGATTTTTATTTCTAGCAATACTGATCTTTTTAAAAATAATGTATATATGTATTTTTTACTGTACTGGGTCTTCATTGCTGCAGGGACTTTTCTCTAGTTGCAGAGATTGAGGATTGCTCTTCATTGCAATGCCTGGGCTTCTCATTGTGGTGGCTTTTCTTGTTACAGAGCACGGACTCCTAGGGTGCTCCAAGTGGAGCATATGAGCTCAGTAGTTGACGATTCCCCAGGTCTCAAAGCACAGGCTCAGTAGTTACGATGCATGAGCTTAGTTGCTCTGTGGTATATGGCATCTTCCTGGACCGAGGTTTGGACCCATGTCTCCTGCATTTGCAGGCAGATTCTTTACTGCTGAGCTACTAGGGAAGCCCATCAATGCTGATCTTAATCTATTCGTTTAGCCACACAATAAACAGACAACAGCACCAGTTTATCTGTTGAGGCCACTGCAAGTTCCTAATTGACAGGATTTTTTTTTTTTTGCATCTACATAAAATGTATTGTGGTATGATCAGGAGACATGGAAAAGGCTTCTTCCTGAACATTTTTCACATTTTCGTGTGAAAACAGATGCTTACCGCATGTTAGAAAATCTTCTAGACACATGCCTTTTAGCTGTTGATTAAACTGTCTTATGAAGTCATTTGATTAATCAGTTTTTCCGGAGTGATTTGTGCATTTTGTTTTGAGGTAATATGTAATAAATGTGGGGGGAAAGTGAAATCACAGGCATAGGTGATATTTAATAAGACTTTTTATTTCCAGTGGCTTTGAAGCGTATGTTGAACTTTAATGTGCCTCATGTTAAAAATAGCACTGGAGAACCAGTATGGAAGGTAAGAGACTTTTATTTTAATGGAGATTCTTTCTCTCAGCCCTTATTGGTGCTGATGGAGGGAATTTCTTGTTAATACAAAGAGTAACACATTTTATTTGTAATGCATGAATGTTTTGCTTTTATTTAACATAGCTTCTTAATGTGAACCTTTTTTTTTTTAATTGAAGCATAGTTGATTTGCAATATTGTGTTACTCTCGGGTGCAGGAAAGTGATTCTGTTATATACAGAGATTTCTTTCAAATTATTTTCCATTATAGATTATTACAAGATAGTAATTGCCTGTGTTATATGGTAAATGCTTGTTGTGTATCTGTGCTATGTATACTATTAATAGTTTGTATCTATTAATTCCATCTTTTTCTTCAAAGAGATTCTAATGCAATTGATTTGGTTTAAACTTTATTAGATTATAGCCACTTTATACTTCTCTCTTTCTTAAGAGTTAAGAGCAAATCAACTTGGTTACAGTTTGGAGTGTTTTGAAAACTTTCATGAATCCCTGTAAGCCCTTTGGGTTAACGCTAATAAAAGTGATTAAAGTCATCTATACTGAATTTACCATTTAAGCTTTAGCAGGTTCCCTCATTTTCCTCTTCCTTCCTGTTTATTTGCAGTCGTCTTCCTATTGCCCTTTGCAATACTTATTATTTCTAGTGCCTATATTGAGCATATGAATTAAATAACTTGAGAATTTATGGGGTTCAGATTTGTGTCACATTCTTTCCCTGCCCATCACTTCTCTTACCACAAGATTAATAATGCGGTGTATTGTAAAGAAGAATTTGAATACTGCAATATCCAACCTTTTGTAATTAGAGCAGGAAGATTTTTAGCTTTTCTAAAAGAAATGCTGGCATTGAAACAAACCACTTTTTTTGTATGACAGCATGTTTCATCCTCTCCTTAGGAGTTTCTTACGTCTAAAGAATTATTGATGTAGTTGTGGGAAATACCTATTAGTTGAAATGTCTCTCTTATTTGCCTTAACTCTAATTTTGAGTTAGAAAACCCAGTTCGAATCCTTACTGCTCATCACAGATGTCATTTTTTAATATATTCGGTATCTGAGGAAATGCCTGTGACAGAATAAGGCTAGCAAGTACTTTTTTCAAGACTTAGTTTTTAAAATGAATATCTTACTAACTTGATTACTTAAATTACTAGATTTTTTAAAAATAGTTTTTGAACTTGTTAGGCATTAGTTTTGAGAGTAACTACCTTTTGAAGGTGAGAGTCACTCAGTTGTGTCCGACTCTTTGCGATCCCATGGACAGTACAGTCCATGGAATTCTCCAGACCAGAATACTGGAATGGGTAGCCTTTCTCTTCTCCAGGGGATCTTCCCAACCCAGGGATAGAACCCAGGTCTACCGCATTGCATGCAGATTCTTTACCAGCTGAGCCACAAGGGAAGACTGATTTTTACTTCTCTCTTTTTAGAAAGGATATATGTGAACTGGATAGGGGAGTGTATCTGAGTTTGCTGTATGTTCAAAGTCCTTTATTATAGCCTAAGATATAATAAGCTATATCTTATTATAGTCTCAAGTATGTTATAGTCTCCAGTCTGTGTTTTAACCTAGAAAAAAGTATTTTATAAGAATAATTTACCTTAACCAGAGTAATAACACTTCTAAAGAATGAATTACTAGGTAAGTGGACATTTTGGTAAATAATTGTGAAAAATATTAAATTGAGGTAAATATAAGAATTTAGTATATTAAAATAAAATGTACTCAGACTTCCCTGGTGGTCCAGTGGTTAAGACTCTGTGTTCCCACTGCAGGGGTCTCGGATTCAATCCCTGGTTGAGGAACTGACAGTCCAGTGTGGCAAAAATAAGATGTACTTCAAGAGTATCTTAATATTGGGTTCTCTATTGGACTGTTCATTGATAATTATGTTTTAAAAACACGTGATTCTTTTGTTTTTAACTAGGTGCTCATTTATGACAGATTTGGCCAAGATATCATTTCCCCTTTGCTATCTGTGAAGGAGCTGAGAGACATGGGAATCACTCTGCATCTGTGAGTTTTAACATATTTCTAGAAATGGCATTTGTTTTCAAATACATTGTTAAAAAATATTAGCTACCCTGAAATCAAATTACTAGGGGTGTTTATTAAGAAAATAATGTTACGTTATAGTACTTGTATATAGAAAACAACATTTTTTCCTCTTCTCTTATTAAACCTTTTATTTCCAAAGGAAAAAATAATCCTCAGTCTGAGAATTTAAATTTTCTCTTTTGTCTTTTCCTACAGATTGGTTTGCTCTCTTATGTAAAGGAAAGGAACTGATTGTCTGAGGGTCTCTTTCAGCTTTGAAATTTTTTTATTCATTTAATTGAAATACTCTTTTTATAAGGACATTTTAATAATTGTAATTATTAATAGTAGCAGGAATATCAGCCTTGCTTGATGCTTGTATTTTCTCTCTCTAAATGGGTCCCGTATTTATGTCATATATAGGACTTATTTTTAATGTTTGTAATTGTAGTTACACCTGTTCCTACTCTTGATCTGTATTGTCACATTATTTTAGGTAGAAAAAAATAGAAACCGTATTTTTAATTTCAAAGGACCACCCCCAACTCCTAATTGGATTTACTTTCTTCCCTTTCAAAATTGAGCAGTGATTCAGTTGTAAAAATTTTATGATGTCTGATGACAGGTAGAGCTTTCTGTTTATTATTCTTTGTAGTTAACACTAATACTTAGCCTCACTATGTTATTTGCCTGTCAGAGTGGTCATATATGAAAGTAAAATAAGTACAGTTATCAAGTAAAACTATAGTTCATTTATTTCAGTGAAGGATTAAAGAAATACACCTTTTTAAAAGAGGAATATCTAAATTGGTATATCTTTAATATGAAAAATGACAGTCAGTCTCCAAAGGGACATTCTATGTTGTCTTCTTAACCACTGAATTTATTTGATTATATTCCTTATGATATGACTGGTAAAGCAAATAAATTATGTTACTTTGCATACTTAGACTAATAGAACATTTAGAGAGGAATATATTCTTGAATAGCTACTAATATTTTTATGTACTGCTGCTGCTAAGTTGCTTCAGTCGTGTCCAACTCTGTGCGACCCCATATACGGCAGCCCACCAGGCTCCCCCATCTCTGGGATTCTCCAGGCAAGAATTCTGGAGTGGGTTGCCATTTCCTTCTCCAATGCATGACAGTGAAAAGTGAGTGAAGTCGCTCAGTCGTATCTGACTCGTAGCGACCCCATGGACTGCAGCCTACAAGGCTCCTCCGTCCAAGGGATTTTCCAGGCCAGAGTACTGGAGTGGGGTGCCTTTGCCTTCTCCGACTTTTATGTACTGAAGGAGTTCAATTTTATGACATTCTAACCTATTTGCATTTTGGTTTTTAGGACATCAGTTTTCATTCTGTGATATTCTAATATGTTGAATTATAACATGCTCTTATTGAGAATGTGATTTATATTTCCAATGAGTAATATATCAGAATCTGATTAAATTCTTAAATTCTTCAGTTTTATATTAAATATTTGTTGTAAATTAGTAGACTATTGCATTCATTCTAAAAAAGTTTTAGTTTTTAATATTTATGAAATTAGAGTCTATCTTCTTAATGCCATGGCTTAGTTTAATGGGCACCATTTTTCTGTCTGTTTAAATAATACATTTTGAAATTGATAGCACCTTAGGTTTGATGAAATATAATATTTGACAGATTTTTCCTTTCATTTTTATGTCAGACTTAAAATACACATCTGTTATTGGTGACTTGAAATGCTTATGACTTGAACTGAAGTTAAGCTTTATGCTATCCTTGAAAATGATGGTGTGTTTTAAGCATTGGTTATTTTTGCTGCCTTACTGTATAAGGCAGCACATGAATTTTTACTTTATTTTACAAAGGAAAAGATTAAAGTTTATAGAGTTTGAGTGATTGTCCCATAATTGTATAGGTAATTAATTGCAGAGTTGTGGACAGATGGCTTGACCACTTATACTGGGCTGTTTACTGAACCAGAGTGGCTCAGAAACAGTGGCTAACAAAAGCGAAGCCTCAATACTCTTAAAGAGTAACAAGATATTCTTCCAGTTGAAAGTTGTGTGTTCTTGCTGCATACATGTTGATATTGACATCAGAACATGAGAAGATTATTAATATACAGCTAGTCTGGTAAATTGCTGTGTACCCTGTGTCTGACTGTTCTTCCTGTTTTTGCTGGAGAATATTTCATCAGTTACTGTAAATAATCTGCAAGTTGGTTTAAGCTGATTTGTAGAAAACAATAATTACAGGTTTCCAGATCATGAAAAGGTGGTTATAGTCTTTTAGATAGTTGGACTGTCAGTGTAAGGTGACAGCAACCAGTGGCTGCCAGCAAATTATAATCCTTTTGATGTTAGCAGCAACCAGACGTATGGAAAGAAGTTACTGAATGTGGACTCACTGGCAGCATGGGCCTCTTTCACGCTCTTCTTCATAGAAGGATGACTGAAATATTTGTATACATAAAAGGATATATGTAGAAGACTGTATATGGGATATTGCTTACAGAAGGATGACTGGAATATTGTAGAAATAGAATATTTCTTTTTTCCTGATATGAACGTGGTAAAATCTTAGAGGAGTGAATAAAGACGTTTTGTCATTCATTTGCTATTGGGATATTTGAATGACTATACTCCCTGAATTGTAAAAGAAAAGCCTATCAAGTTGTACAGTCTATGAGATGCTTAGCTGATCTTTTATGCATTTTCATGAAGCAATAAATAGAATGATATATATTGTCTTAAAGATTTAAGGAAGCATTCATACATTTTTCATTTAAAAGTTAAGTGATTGGAGTAGAAGAAATTAAAACTCAGATTAGGATCTTAGTAGTAAGTAATATTAACATTGATACAAGAAGAAAGCTGGGTTAAATGATTAATTGCAGTAAGAGCTTTTAGAGTACGGGTCACTGTCCTTGAACTGGTGAACTTCTAGTTTGAGAAGTACTGTTTTTAACTATCTTTTTAGATAAGTGACTAAGAAAAAAGTAAATTTTATATTCTTTATGTCTTATATATAGGCTTTTGCACTCTGATCGAGATCCTATCCCAGATGTTCCCGCAGTGTACTTTGTAATGCCAACTGAGGAAAATATTGACAGAATGTGTCAGGTAACATGAGTTCTTATTTTCTTGATTCTTGAAGGTGGAAATTTTTTTTCTTGTTAAAAAAAATTTTTTTTAGATGTCCATTGTGAAAAATAAGAAATTTCCTTACCCAATTTCCTACTCTGATTTTTGAGACTATCTTTGGATGTTCTGTAGACTGAAAGATTTAAAAATTTTTGACTGATTAAGCATTATATTTATTGAGAATAACTCTTGCCTTAAAAAACAGAATACCTAACTATATTAGCTTTAATACAAGAATAGGAATATAATTCTAAGAATAGGAGGTCCAAGTTGGTACAGCAGCTCTGTTAGACAAAGTTTGAGACCTCTGGTATCTTTTTGACCTATCATCTTTAGTTTGTCATTTTCCATTGTCTTGGTTGTTGCTTCACATATACAAGGTGGTAGCTGCAATTTTAGATATCACATCTATGTGATACAGGCAAGAAGAAGGCAAGAGGAAGAGAGAAATGGACTATTATAGCCCTGACTATTGATTTTGATCAAGAAAACTAAGCTTTCCCAGAAACTCCCAGAAGACTTTGGTTTATGTCTCATTGCATAGAATTAACAAAAGGGGAGGTCACAGAAGTTAAGCTTTAGATGAATGTATTGCTACCCCCAAATAAAATCTTCTTTTAGCAAGGAAGAAGGGGAAATAGATATTGGATAAGTACCTAATAGTATCTGCAATAAGTCACAAGCTCTTTACTTGTTGACTGTTGAATCAAATTTCTGTTTGTTTGTGAAGGTCACATATTTTGTGTCCTATATAGCTTATAATGCCCAGCTTTGTTTTACCCTACATAAACCCCGGTTATGCCAATTTTTGGAGAAATAGTTTCTCAATCCTTTCCCCTTTCCTTGTTTTAAAATAGCTTTATTGAAATATAATTCACATACCATACAATTAATCCTGTGTGGGTTTTTTTTTTGTTTTTTTTTTTTAAAAAGAAACAGCAAGACAGATTTTATTTGAGCCTCTGGCATTAGTGCAGAACTGAGCTCAACTCCAAATACAGCAGAGACAATTGGGGATTGATAGCTGATGGGCAGAGTGAGGGGCTGTGTGGATGGGAAATTACTAAGAGTAATAATCTATTATTGAACATTTTCATCACCTTAGCTATTACATCTCCAACCCCTGAACCCCCAACCCTAAGGTACTATTTGTTTCTGTACGTTTGTCCATTCTGCATATTATGAATAGAATCATGTATATTTATTGTATCTGGCTTCTTCCTCTTAGTGTAATGTTTTCAAGATTCATCCATACTATAGTTGTATCACTACTTCTTTCCTTTTTATTGATGAATAGTACTCTGTTGTATGGATATACCAGATTTTAACCACTTATCATTTGGGTTGCTTCCACCTTGTGGCTCTTGTAAGTAATGCTTCTATGAACATTTGTGTACAAGTTTCTGTGTAGACATGTTTTCATTTCTCCTGTGTCCATGAACACCTAGGAATGGAACTGCTGCATCAAATGATAACACCACAGTTAACCTTTTGAGGAATTGCCAGACTATTTTCCAGAGTGGTTGCATCACTTTTTATTCCATCCAGCAGTGTTTGAGGGTTCCAGTTTCTGCAGACCCTTGCCAGCAATTTTTATTATTTGACAATTGATTGTAGCCATTCTAGTGAGTGTAAAATGGTATCTCACTGTGGTTTTGATTTGCATTTCCCTGATGACTTATATTAAACATCTTTATATGTGTTTATTGGCAGTTTATGTCTTTAGGAAAATGTCTATTCATGGTCCTTATCCAGTTTTTAATTGGGTTATTTTTTTACTATTGAGTTGTTAAAAGTACTTTGTATATTTTGAATACTAGACCTTTATCAAATATATTATTTACAGATATTTTCTCCCATCCTGTGGGCTTTCCTTTCACTTTCTTAGTATCCTGTGGAGCATAAAGTTTTACTTTGGCTTTAAACTTAATTTTATTTGTTCTTTAGTTGTTTGTCCTGTGGTGTCATATTTAAGAAACAGGTGCCAAGTCTCTGTTTTCTCTGAAGATTTTTATTGTTTTGACTCTTGTATTTAAGTCTTTGATACTTCTTGAGTTAGTTTTTATATTTACTGTAAGATAGTTGAACAGTCTTGGCAGCTTTGTCAAATTAATTAACAATAAATGAATTGATTTATTTTTGGAGTCTTGGTTCTTTTTCATTGATCTCTATGTCTGTCCTTATGCCAGTACCACACTGTCTTAATTAGTCTTACTTTGTAGCAAGTTTTGAAATTGGAAAGTTGAGTCTTCCAACTTAGTACTTTGTTTTCAAGAATTGTTTTGGCTTTTCTGGGTCCTTTGAATGGATTAGCTTGTCAGTTTCTGTAAAGAAACCAGCCTGGATTCTGATAGGGATCTCACTAACTCTGTAGATCATTTGGAGAGTATTGCCATCTTAACAGTATTAAATGTTCTGATGCATGAGCATGGGGTATCTTTGCATTTACTTAGATCTTTTAATAATGCTTAGTACTGTGCAGAATGTAAGCATTCACTTCTCTCACTAAATTTATTCCTTTGTGTTTTTTAATGCTATTGTGAATGGAACTTTCTTTGTGTCGGGTCTTAGTTGAGGCATGCAAGGTCTTCGTTGCACCATGGGGGTCTTTTGTTGCAGTGCACAGACTCTCTAGATGTGGCGTGTGGGCTGCAGAGAACTCAGGCTTCAGTAATTGTGGCACTCAGGCTTAGTTGCTCTGCAGCATGTGGGATCTTAGTTCCCTGACCAAGGATCGAACCCACATCCCCTGCATTGCAAGGTGGATTCTTAACCAGTGGACCTGGAATTGTTTTCTTAATTTCATTTTTAGGATTGCTCATTTCAAATGTGTAGATAACCAGTTGACTTTTATGTATTGATCTTGTATGTTGCTTTGTTAGTCAACTTCGTTTGAAATGTCTCCGTCATTCTTTGATCATTTCTTTACTCACTGACGTAATAAAATATACCAGTCTCATTTTATACTTCTTTGTCCCAGCCCAAGAATCAACCATTTGTTGGTTGCTTTGTGGAAAATGGTATTTAGAAATTGGTGTTTGCCTGGAGAAGGAAATGGCAACCCACTCCAGCATTCTTGCCTGAAAAAGTTCATGGACAGAGGAGCCTGCAGGCTGCAGTCCTTGGGGTTACATGACTGAGCACCTGTGCATGAGGGTGGAGGGAGATGGGTTGGTAGCAATAAACTGATAGAACTTAAAAAAAAAAAAGAAATTGGTATTTGAGCATTAGGTACTCATTGCTGCTAGGATGTCACAGTTCTTAGGCCCTCTCAGTGGAAAGAGCTAAGAAATATGTGTGTATCAGTATTTAATGTTTTATATCTTCCTACTTATCTTTCTGGATAGACAGACAGACAACCTTCATAATTCAGTTCAGAAATACTTTCTGATTCATTCTAGCTTTTCCCTTTTATGTAAGAAACATGGCTCCCAATATCCTCAATATAGTTACTTATTTATCCATTCTCTCAATTCTGTTTTAAACCAGTCTCCTAGTCTTCATTGAACTGCTGCTCTGCTCAGCTACCTCCCTCACACAGGCACCAGACTTAGCTTTTCATATTTCAACATTTTCAAAAATCATACATATCTTAAAATTGATGGTGTGTTTTAGGATTTTATTGGCAGCATTAATTCTTCCTTAGTGCTATGGAGAACAGTGGTGTCTGTTAAAATTGACAGTATATTAGATCTGAAACCATATACTTATTTAAATGTGAGTTTAAGATAAGTAAATTTGATTTCAGAATTGACATAAATGATGCTATTTTTGGATGATCACGAAGGAATACTTGTAGAATTGGTCGTTAGAATGATAACGTTTCTGTGTACTAGAACATGACTAGAACAGTAGAAGGTAATGTCTGCCACATATAATAAGCATTTAAACTACGTAAGAAGGCAGGAATACTGGAATAGGTAGCCATTCCCTTCTTCAAGGAATATCCCCAACCCAGGGATCGAACCCGGGTCTTCTACATTACAGGCAGATTCTTTACCATCTGAGCCACCAGGCAAACTCTTTAAGAGGAACAACTACGCTCTGTGAAAGCAGTTTTGTGTACTATTTTAGTGAATAGGATTTTATTGATAATATAACTTTAATTATTAAAATATGTTTCAGTTATACCTGGTAACCAAGTAACCAGCACCTCTTTATAAATTTGTTCTCCTGGGATACTTTTTTTCTATCCTTTGTATAACCTGTCTTTTGAATATATATATTATCCTCAGAAACCTTGCTCTTATTACATCTAAAAGATTTTTAATTTGTCATCATCCTTTATATTACCCTGTAAGAATAAAGTATTCATTGTATTCATAGGATCTTCGAAATCAACTCTATGAATCATATTATTTAAACTTTATTTCTGCTATTTCAAGAAGTAAACTGGAAGATATTGCGAATGCAGCATTAGCGGCTAGTGCAGTAACACAAGTAGCCAAGGTAAGAGATTTTGGTTGGCTGACATTTAAGTAATGATGTGAATTTAAGTAATAATCTGAAACGTATAGATCAGCATAGATGTCTCATTATAAAAGACCAAAACAACCTAAGAAATAGACTCAAAATACTTCTAGAAAGAGTTTTGATAATGTAAATTATCTTCAACTTAAACTACGCAAAATAGACCAAACTAAAGGAACTTATTAATTGACTAATTTGAAAAACAAAAATAAAAAGCTGAATCATTTTTTGTTTTAGGCTGAAATTTGTATAATCTTTTTAGCTCTGCTTAGAAATAGTTTGACAGTTGTGTTGTCATAAATTATACTCAGACTGTTTTGACACTATTTTATCTATGATCACTGTACTGTTGTTGTTGTTTAGTCACCAAGTTGTGTTTAACTCTTTGCAATGCCATGGACTGTTGTCTGCGAGGCTCCTCGGTCTGTGGGATTTCCCAGGCAAGAATGCTGGAGTGGGTTGCCTTTTCCTTCTCCAGGAGATCTTCCAGTTCAGGGAATGAACCTATGTCTCCGGCATTGGCAGACAGATTCTTTACCACTGAGCCACACTAGTCACCGTACTATCTTCACGTATTTTTTTAGTTAGGAGAGAGTATCCAAGGAGGCTGAATTGCATGTTACACAAAAGAAAGAATTCACAACAGGCCAGCAATTCTATAAATAAATCTATAAAATATATTCTTGGTTGTACCCCTGGTTTTGTTTTGTTTGGTTGTAGCCCTGTTTTCCCCTTTTGTTTCTTGAATTTTGACAAGGTATAGCTGAAAATTCTGCAGAATGCTGTAGGGCAAATAAAAGCTGAAAGAACCATGCTTTTAATTCCCATTCTTTAACAGATTTTTCATTTTTGCGTAGTCCACTACTACTTCTGATTAGTTCTTGAGGCTTATGTCTTATTATTCTTTCTCTTCCAAAATTTATTGTTGGCTTTATATGAAATAATAGGTACATTCTTTTATTTAACTATATTTAACATACCTCAAATAGTTTTCTTAGTTTTTCTCCTGATTTGTACTTCTGTAAATACAGATCACAATGTAAAACCAGTTACTATAACTTTCTTAGGAAAGTGTGATTAAAATGAATATTAAAGTTAAAATTGTTTTTCTTCAAAATTGATATCCATTCCTATCCCTATCACAATTTTTAAAAAAATTTTGTATATTCTACTTTCCGAAAATGCTGTCCTTGAAAATTTATTGCCTAGTCTTATTTTCTTAATTGTTTTTTTAATGTTAATTTCTCATTTTTGCCCAGTTAGGCAATCTACAAATGCCATTATTTTTAGTTATTGAATATAATTATAATTTTTAAAAATTTTGCCATTGGTAGATTGAATCAAATGAAATGTGTAGTCAATATTATAAAATTGATTTGAAAACCTTTTCTTTTGTTTCTAGGTTTTTGATCAGTATCTCAATTTTATTACTTTGGAAGATGACATGTTTGTATTATGTAATCAAAATAAGGAGCTTGTTTCATATCGTGGTATGTAAAAATGAGAATATTGTAATTCATTGTTAACAGAATGAACAGTGCACTATAAAACAAAAAAACAGTGAACATATTTAGTGTACTCCAAAACCAGCTTTGTTTACAGCACATAAAGAAAACAAGTCTCAGACTGAATTCTGTCACATGTAAACAACATTTACTAAATCTGTTTAGTAAAGCTCAGTGAAGCACAAATTATCTGACATTTTAGGTACCCCACAGCAACTTCCATGAATACTTCACTCATGGCAAGTAAGATAGTATTTTAGTAGTAGGTTAATCTTTTAGTACTTTGATCTTTGAAAAAGAACAAGTTTACTTTGCTGCTTTGTGCAATAGTTTCCAAGTCTATAAAACAGGAATAATAATACTATCGACCTCAGAGTTTTTGTGGGAGTTAGCCTTCTTGTATGTTAAATGCATGGAAAAGTTAGTGACATTATTGTAAGCACTCAGCAAAGGTTGATTATGTTGTCAAGGTCAGACAACAACAGTCAGCAGCTACTAAAGTCCTATTATGGAAAGAGGTGTAAGTACCATTTTCAAATAGAGGTTGTTGTGCTATGCTGTGCCTAGTTGCTCAGTCATGTCCGACTCTTTGTGGCCCCATGGACTGCAGCCTGCCAGGTTCCTCTGTCCATGGGGATTCTCCAGGCAAGAATTCTGGAGTGGTTGCCATGCCTTCCTCCAGGGGATCTTCCCAACTCAGGGATCAAACTCAGGTCTCGCCACATTACAGGCAAATTCTTTACCATCTGAGCCACCAGGGAAGCCCTGTTTATGCAGTAGTAGGATTAAGTACTGGTATTTGATCAAATGCTATCTAATCCCCTCTAAAGTTTGTATTCCCAATTTTGATAAACTATCTCTTAGATGTAGGTTAAAATTAACACGTGCACACACACACACACACACAACATCCACACCACATTTTATTGTGTTGATTTTTTTTTTCTTTGTAAAAACACTTACTGTGAGATCTACCCTCTTTAACATTTTTTTTTAAGTATACAATACAGTATTGTTGACTTTGGTACAGTGTCGTATGGCAACTCTCTAGAACTTATTCATCTTGCTTTGTGCCCATTGATTAGTTGTGTCAGATATTTTAAGGAAAATTACAGTGTATAGAGGATGTGATTAGCCAATTCATTGAAATAATTAATTTGGTGCTTAAGGATTGAGATGTTTGGGAATGACAGGAGTTTAGGTGGTTCTAACATAGGGAGTATGTCCCTCCCTTAGTGGCATTTGGAAATGTGTAAAGACAGTTTTGATTGTCACTATCAATTACTACTAGCATTTAGCAAGCAGGGACTTGTGATGCTAGATGTTCTGCAGTGTGTCAGGCATACTCAAATAGAAAATTGTTCTGCTCAAAATGCCAGGTGTATCCTATCGTAAAACACAGAACCAGGTGGTAAACTCCCAAGAGAAGAGAACATTAATCTTTTGGTTTTACCTCACTCCATAGCATACCTTCTTGTTGAAATTAAGCAACATCTCGAAATGGGTGTAAATATTTGCTAAATTGTCCATGTCATAGATTTTTAACAGTACGGTAGTTATTTATAGAGGTCTGTTTATGTTTTACTGACCTTTACTGACCTAATTAACTACTAAAGTTGCTACCTTTAAAACTAGTTCCCCTTCAGCCTTCACGCTAAAATTGTAAATATTGTTAGACTATTTACAAATAAGGCTATGTGAAAACAAGCACCTTTTCTTAATTCTTTGATCAGTTGGTTCAGATTGAACCGACTAAATTCTCGTCTCATTTAACAGACTTAGTCAACAAACTATTAAATTCCCTTAAACACTTTAAATTGCATTTATAAATTCAGCATATTAATTTTTAAATATTTTTAATTGATGTCTAGTCATTTATAATATTATATGTTACAGGTATATAATATAGTGCCTCACAATTTTTAAAGATTATATTCCATTTATAGTTGTTAACTATAGTCCCTGTGTTGTGTAGTATTTATTTTATCTTGACTTATAATGATTTGTACCTCTTAATCCCTAACCCTAGGTTCCCCCCTTTCCCTCTCCCCGCTGGTAACCACTTGTTTGCTATCTATAGATGTGAATCTGCTACTTTTTTGTTATATAACTTTATAAGTTTGCTGTGTTTTTTAGATTTCCCATGTGAGTGATGTCATGCAGTATTTGTCTTTCTGACTCATTTCATTTAGCATAATACCCTCCAGATCCATCTGTGTTGCTGCAAACAGCTAAATTAAATGATTTTTTTATGGATGAGTAGTTTTAAGTTCTTCAGATACCAGACCAGACAACTTTATAAATCTTAACAAACAAAATCTGCCCAAATATTTAAATAATTATTAAAAATAGTTAAATTTATAGTGAGTCTAAATTCATTAAAAATTCATGCTTATAAATGTTGTCTTACATCTCTCAACTTAAAAAATCACATCTGAAAGTGTTACTGAATTTAAAGTATAAATTTATTAATTTTAAAGTATAATCAATTGGTTAATTGTTCAGATTCTCAGTAGTATAATTACAATGTTAATGATAAATTGTTCTATACGCTCCTTACAATATAAGCTCATTTACTCCTCAGAATAACTTAATGAAGTTGTATATTAATATTATTTCTATTTTATAGATTTAAAAAACTGAGGCATAGATATGAAGAAGCTTAATAAGGAAATGGCAAAACCAGGTTACTACACCCAGGCAGTCACTCAGAGTTGGTGCTGTTAATCATTATGTAGTTATGTGCCAAATCCCCTCAAATATTACAGATGCTTTAAGTAGTAATTTTAAACAGATTGTTCCTAACATAAATCAAGTATATTGATACCATGGATTGAGTCTGTATCACCTGTTTTTTGTGGATTAGGAATTTATTCCACAAAGGATGCAGAGTTACCAACCCAGTTAGACTTAGGCTAATGTCTCAGACAAACCAACTGAGCTGTTGGCAGTGAGTTGAACTTACTGATGGGCAGTGTTTTGACTGTTGAGGTCAGTTGTTTCACAGGTGTGGGACTAGGGTATAAGACCTGAAGGCTGGAGGCTTCCTACCAATTTTTACCTGAGCCAGTGATTAGAGTTTAGTAAAAATAAGGGATAAAATGGTGTTCTCTTCTTTCTCCTTTCCCTGTGTTGTTTTAGCCATTAACAGACCAGGTGTCAGAAATAGAAACTGTTGTGGATGCTATAGTTTCCAGCCTCTTTTGCTTTTTTGTTTATACTGGGTTGGTGTGCCTTGAATTTATATAATTCACATTATGCCATTTTTGTCATCTGATTTGAATGGATGGCAGCCTGCAATACTCAATAGCAGCGTGTTTCCTCATCTAGATTATAGTTAATGTCTTATATTTTTATATCCTCTGCATGTACCATACTTTGTATTTGAATGCTCTGATATGTCCAATTAGATTATGATTTCCTCTCATGCTGATCACAGGTCATACTAAATTTTATATTTGTTTTCACATTCAGGTTGCTGGGAACCTAAAAATAGTATATAAGTAATATTTTAGTCCAGTCAGTCATTTGACAAATAGTTACTGAGCATCTACTTGTCAGACATTGGGCCTGCAAACTCAGCGAGTGGGGAAGATATATAAGGCCCAAGGTCTTTGACTGTCAAGGAAAGTTGTCACAGTGATGTTTCATAAAGTGTAGCCACAGCAAACTATTTTTCAGATGTGGAAACCATGATGTAGTAAAGTAGCCAGTACAGCAAAGTCTCTGGTTGTCTACCTAGTGAGAAGGTTTGCCGTCTTTATTTATTCTTCCCTCCTGGCTAGGGACCGTTATTCTGTCCTTTTATAAACATTTGAAATGTTGGCTCTGAAAAGTTCCAAGACAGAAATGGGACAAAAAAGAAAACGTGTAGTCCCAGGAATCCTGAGGTGTGTGTCAAAATTGCAGATTTCCTAGAATTATCCCAAATCTGTTGAATTGAATCCCTGAAGATAAGGGCTTAAGAATCTTTAATAACTTCCAAAGAAACTTTTCTTTTCTTTCATATTCTTAGAGTGATTCTTATACTCGCTAAAGTTTGAGAACCACTTAAGTACAGTGCTGCTGCTGCTAAGTCACTTTAGTCTTGTCTGACTCTGTGCGACCCCATCTCTGGGATTCTCCAGGCAAGAACACTGGAGTGGGTTGCCATTTCCTTCCCCAATGCATGAAAGTAAAGTCGCTCAGTCATGTCCGACTCTTAGCGACCCCATGGACTGAGGCTCCTCTGTCCATGGGATTTTCCAAGCAAGAGTACTGCAGTGGGGTGCCATTGCCTTCTCTGTAAGTACAGTAGTAGATCAGAAAAGAAATTCATACAGTTTGTTACAAGACAAAATATACGTGATATTGATCTTGCCATAATTGATTTGCATTGGCCTTTTCTAGCAGTATTAGGTAATAAAATCTAGTTTCTTGAGATCAACTAACATTTGTGAATAAAATTAAGGAATACAATATTTATTTTCCTGTTTGCTCTGGCAAAAATTTTGTGTGATATATGTGGTAGGTTTTCCTTTTTTCTTATTAGTACTCTAATATGATACTATTAGAATACTGATAAGATACTTATTAGTATTAGATACTACTAGATACTAATAAGATACTTATTAGTACTAGATACTATTAGGTACTAATAAAAATATGATACTAATTACTACTACTGATATGAGGGGTTTTTTGAGGTATTACAATTTTTAGTGGATACTTGTTCAGTTAAAAATTTAAAACAAAAAAGGTTTTACTTGTTTGAAGATTGCAAAGATTGTAAAACTGCCTCCTGATATGTGCTTAGTAATAATCTTAAGAGTTTAGTAAAAATAAGGGATAAATTCCAACTTTTTCTCCTTTACCTGTGTCATTTTAGCCATTAACAGACCAGATATCACAGACACGGAAATGGAAACTGTTATGGACACTATTGTTGACAGCCTCTTTTGTTTTTTTGTTACACTGGGTAAGTTTTCAAATCTTTATTTCTTCAAAGTAAATAAATTATTTAATAACTCATTTTAACCTGTTTCACTGTAATGTGATCCTTTATTGTCTGTCTGGATCTGTATAGGCCCTCTTCAGAGTTGGGGTAAAACATACATTCTGTACTTTATAAAACCACAATTCTTTTAATAATTTGATGTCAATCAAATTATTAAAAGAATTTAGCAGATCTCTTGAGTTGTTGCCTTAAGACATCTTTGGTAATTGTGACTTTCTGATATATTGTTTGGTTTGCTGGTGACTTCACCCATGTGCCTGTTAGTTTTCTTTTAATATATCATTTTGAAAAATTTCAGATACTCTTCTGATGAGAGAGATACATGCCTTTTAACTATTAAAGCAAATTCTCAAGGCTCCAGAAAATGCTGAATTTATATAACCTACTAATCCGATGTATTCTCAACTTAAAACATTTCTTTGGACTATCTAAAGTTATTTATAGCTCCACTGTGTTTGATACTATTGTATGACTTTATTCTTCACTGATAATGGATCTGAGTATTGCTTATATGTGAAATCTAGAAAAATGGTACAGATTAACTTATTTGCAAAGCAGAAATAGAGTCACAGATGTAGAGAATAAGTTTATGGTTACCAAGATGGGGGGGTGAATTGGGAGATTGGGATTGACATATATATACATACACACACACACTATGTATAAAATACATAACAATGAGAACCTACTGTATAGCACAGGGAACTCTCCTTAATGACCTGTGGTGACCTAAATGGGAAGGAAATCTAAAAAGGAGTAGCTACATGTGTGCATGTAACTGACTCACTTTGCTGTACAGCAGAAACTAACACAGCATTACTCCAACAAAAAGGAAAAACAGAATGGATCTTTGTAGAAACCTTCTGATTGCGATTTTAATTTTAATTTTGAAGACACTGAAAACCTTTCAGTTAAAATGATCCTCACACTAGGTTAATAAAATTTCTCTCCATTTCAGAAATGAGAAAATTGAGAGATACATGCATAGTTTAGAATACAGACAAAAGTTTGACAAGAATTTGCATTCAGATTTTGAGGCTCCTCCTTTCTGTGATTTTTCCTTTTAATTTCCAGCCCTGAACTCTGTGCTTTGGCTCCCCAGCTCAGTGAGTTTTCTGTTTTCTGCTTGAGCTCTCTCCTATGTGTCATGTAAACTGAAAAGTACCCTCAGGAAGAAAGCTGGCTAACAGTCTCTCTTGTTTTTCAAGCATTTCTCTTTAAAGAGTTTTACCTTACTCCACTTTCTACTTGCTTTCGATTGTTCTCAGTACCTTCAGATGGGATTGTTGTCAGGTTTTGTTTTTTAAAGAACACAGATGCGTACCACTTTTAGTCATTAAACAGACATAGTTAATCTTTTTTTTTTTTTTTGCTGTCACACATATTCTCCAGAATTTTACTGATTGCTAGAGTTATTGTGGACATTAAGGTTATTTTCAGTTGATGACAACTGTATTTTCAAAGTGAGGGTAGATTGAAATAGAAATATGCAGGTTACTGAAGTGTTAGAGCCACATTTATCATGTAGAGTATTAGAAAGTGATCTTTCTCAAAGGAAAAATTGAAATTATTGCCAACCTGACATAGAAGATATCAATAATAAATTAAGCGAAAAAAAGTCAATTTAAGGACAGTATATAAAATATCCTGTATACATGCCACACACACACTTGTTTTAAAAATATGTAAAATATAACCTGAAAGCATTCCTGTCTAATTATTAATGGAGATTATTTTGGAACGCTGGAATCAAGAGGATTAACTTCATACATTTCCAATATTTGAATTTTCTTAGGACAGACATAAAAATAGCTTGCCATCAGAGGAAAGCAAAGTTTTAAAAAATGTACTAATATCTCATGTTTTTACTTTTGCAATTGGCTGAGCAGTCTTTATATAGAATCTAAAATGCAAGAAATTTCAGCATATAAATATTGTTGCGTTCTTAGTTTTATGAGATTTTGCAATTTGATTTTTTTTCTCATTTTAGGATTTCAGCCTTCAGTAAAACTTGGAATGATAGAAATTAAAAAGTCTAATATGAGTTGATTTGATAATAAATTGAGGCCAACTTTTAGGAGCATTTTATTAATGCATTAAGCAAAGAGGGTGTTTTCTACTGTCTTTTAATTAGTATTTTTTAAAAAGACTAAATTGTAATACAAAATAACAATAGCAAACTTCTAAATTAGATAAACTCTTTTCAGTCAAATGTTAAAGTGAACCCAGTGGATAGAGAGTAAACTTTTTTGAAACTGCCTATAGGGTATCAGAGTACTGATTTAGTTAGTCCACTGAAAAGATAGGGTCACACTGATTGGCCTCCACAATGTAAAGGTCTTCTTTTTCTGACTCCCTGATATTGTCTTCATTATGGGAAAGTCCGTTTCCTCTCAAGATTATAAATCCTTACATGTTTGTAGCCTGAAATTTTACACATCTTTTATATATTATTATTTGATGCTGATGCATTTTATAAATATTTTAAGAGCTGAAATCATTGCTAACATCTATTATTAAAATAGGTGCTGTCCCTATAATCAGATGTTCAAGAGGAACAGCAGCAGAAATGGTAGCAGTGGTGAGTTCATGAAAATACCCACTGGGAGTAAATAATATTGTGTCAGTTACTGTTTGCCTTATGTTCCTCAAGTGTTTTTGTCACTATTAAGTATGTATACTAGTTATTGGTTCTGTATTAAGTGCCAAAGGCAAGTGTTTTTTTTTTTTTTTCCAAAAACATTGGGATTCCACCAAAAACAGTAATCATTGTAATCTTATGATGGAATAAAATTATTTACTCCAGTGTGAATGTGCTCTACCAGCCTTGTTTCTTTTTTACTGAAATATATATTTCTCATTTAGCTTTGTCTCTCCAAGTAGTAGTTTATACTCATTTGATTGCCCTAATCATTTAATATACTTAACTTCATTTAACAAAAATTTGTTAGCAATTATAATCATTTTTTAAATGATGAAGAACGTTTTGTTTTCTCTTAATACTTTCATTCAGTGTAAAATGAGCATTCAAAAGTTGCTTTAAGGATTAAAAAATAAGAAATTAGAGAAATTGTAGAGGTACTGAAAAGAAGGTAAATGGTATGGAAAGATGGAAGAAGATACACAAACATTTTTGGTTTTTATTAGTCCAGATGAATCATTGACAAGTAGAGAGCTGGTTTCTTTCGCATATTCCATTTCTATTCTGGAGCCTCTTGTAGCCACACTGTTTAGATGGCTTCCTTGGTACAGCAGAGTTATGCTTTGGGAGAGAGAGTCATTACCAAAGGTAAAAATCATCAACCAAAAGTGATTGTTAGTGAAATCAGGTCTGAGTCACAGTAGAAATAACATTGGTCTTTTCAAGTCCAAGTTAGGATGATATTCCATAATAAAGAAGCTAAAATGTTAGAATTACTGTTTTATAAAGGAATTCTAAATTTCTTAGTTCTAAAATTAAGAGTACATTGTGTACTACCCTGTATAAAGTTCTCTCAACTGTTTAAGAGTTAATGTAAAACTTTGTTTTTTAGAAACTGGATAAGAAACTTCGGGAAAACCTGAGAGATGCAAGAAACAGTCTTTTTACAGGTGACACACTTGGAGCTGGCCAATTCAGGTATTACGTTAGTTAATATACTCTTGAAAATGAGGGGTTTTGGGTTGCTTTCCTTGTCTGATAGAATATCCTTATACTGGAAAGTCAAGATCAGGGTTTTGACTCAAATTGTTCTTAAAAATACAAATGTAATATTTTATTTAATTTAGTTTCTTTTGTTGGAGTTTTCTGTTTTGCATGTTTATCTTTTATCGGATAAATTTTTCTGTTTAACAGTACCTGTGCCTGGGAGGTGTTCAGTAAACATTTACTGAATGAATGAATATGTATTTCCCAGTAAGTTAATATTACACTGTGTGTAGAAACATAAAAATCAACCACAATGTAAATACATAATATTAAAGGTAA
Source organism: Antilocapra americana (assembly GCA_007570785.1). Taxonomy (NCBI): domain Eukaryota; kingdom Metazoa; phylum Chordata; class Mammalia; order Artiodactyla; family Antilocapridae; genus Antilocapra; species Antilocapra americana. Next base: position 2,910,826 of record ML661902.1, read on the forward strand.
AAGTTTTGCTTTGTTAAAAAAAAAGCTTGCAATGCCTATGTCAGTTTCTACCTGTCTACTAACTGGTTTCTATTTTTATATTAAAACATCAGCAAAGTATTTTTGTCTTTGTTACCATGTCTAGCATAAGTAGATAATACCAAAGTTATTGATGGCTCAATTTTTATTGAATAGAAATACATTTTTAAAACTACCCTTTATAGTGCATGTAACTTTTGATTATTAAAAATAATGGAAAATATTGGGGTGAAAAAATAAACCCATTCCATTGGCTAGGAATTATTTCAGTGGGAATAGACAGTATTATGGAAATTAATTGGTACCCCTCGTCTTAGGTAAATTAATAAATAAAGCCTGTGAAAATAAGTCGATACTCAAGAGTAAACTGCCTTCCAGGAATTACCAATTTATGGTAACCTTGCATAGACTTCAAGTCAATTCAATGGCTCCTGCTGTCTTGTATACTATTTCTGTAATTTGGAGTTGACACTAACACTGTTTCAATTGTTTGTTCAGCTATTCCACTTCCTTTGTTAAACTGTTCTTCAGTTTCACTGCTCTTTCTAAATATTCTTCTAAATATTTTTATTAAATAGAGCAGAGATATCAAATTCTCATCTAATTTTGTTTTCAACAGAAGCAACCACTGTATCATACCTTGTTAAACAGTTCCTTTTTTATTGTGCTCTGGTATAGGCCTTAGAAACTAATATAAAGGCACTGTTTTATTTAGAGAAATTTTTTTAGTGTATTTACAAAATCATAATATAATTGTCTTATTTTTAGTTTGTTATATGCATTTCTAAATTATTTGAATTGGGTCAGTAGCCTTGTTGGGGAGAAGGGCATGGCAACCCACTCCAGTATTCTGCCTGGAGAATCCCATGGACAGAGGAACCTGGCAGGGTATAGTCCATGGGGTCGAAAAAGTTGGACATGGCTGAAGCGACTTAGCAGGCAGGCAGGCAGGCAGCCTTGTTGGATTAATGTTAAATGTATTTAAATCCAGTTGTAGCTAATGATTCTCACCTAGAATTTTTTTAATGTCTAGAGACATGCCAGTTGTCACAACTGGGTAGATGCTACTGGAATCCAGGGGTGCATTGTGGGATGCTGTTATACATTTGATACTACAGAGGGCAACTCACCATGATAAGGAATTATTCAGCCCCATATGTCAATAGTGCTGAGTTGAGAATCCCTGCCCTCTACCTAGTTGTGAAATAATAAAGGATAGTCAGTGGTGGTAAGGGTGCTACTCCTACCTTTTTATCAACAAGTCTTAGAATTAGTGCAGTTGGGGATACACTGTCTTATACCCAGTAGAGTATAATGAGTTACTGAAATGGTCAGAGGTCTCTTGCAGGAGAAAATATATATGGTAAATATAGTCAGGCAGCTATGCTTATTGAAAATTGATGTGTACTCTTGATACAGTAGTGTCTCTAAAGCAAAAACTCTGTGACTTTGGAGGCACATGATAACCAGATAACTTTGTGACTCAATTTGCTTAGTTTATTTTGCATCTAGATGATAATGATAGAGTTAAACAATATTTGAAGTGTATGGTAAGTGAATAATTATATAATTAGTTACTGTTGTTGCATGATGTTTTAGTTTCACGTAGCAAGATAGGGTTTTTGTGAGACTCTTGAGTCTGCTATTTTAAATTTGTGTCTACCGGGAAAAAGGAATTTATAATTTATGAAACTGTTGAACATTAGTATAAATTTGTAAGATCCTACTGTCTGTAATTGTTTTGAAGTTGACAAAGGGTTTTTTTTTTTCAAAAATTTAAAATATAAATATGAGTAGAAGCAACTTATTCATATTTTGATAACTATAAAAATTATTCTGTAGAAGTATTTGTATAGGTTTTTTTCCTTTAAGAAAGTTGACTAAGACATAATCTACATCATACCCAGGCTCTAGGATAGTCCAAAGCATTACTCGATTGTACTTGAAAACTTTTTAGAAAGGAAAGTATTATGGAGTATCAGTATTAACATACTTATCATTTATATCAAAATGACAATATACTGAAAGTATTAGACGAATTTAGATGTATACACTGGTATCAATAGTTACATAATTTTTTTAATATATTTACAGCTTCCAAAGGCCCTTATTAGTCCTTATTGACAGAAACATAGACTTGGCAACTCCTTTACACCATACTTGGACATATCAAGCGTTGGTGCATGATGTACTGGTAAGAGACTAAATACACCACTTTCTGCTATCATGTAGTAGCATTCAGGGATCCCCCTAACGTAAAATGAGCATCGTAACTATGGAAACACAGATGAGAAGGCTGGAGCTAAGAAATAGAAACAAAGAAGGAATGGAATTTGGAATCACTGGGGGATAATGGAGCCTTGAGGATTAAAGTTCCAAATTTATAGTCTTTATATTACAGAGTAAGTCAGTGGTATTGTTGAAATGATGGGGGAAGAAAGAATGGAGGAAAATGAGCGGCTGGACTTTTTTTTTAATTTTTAATAATGAGTAAGTAAATAAATTTGTTCTCCCTGGGGAGAAAAGCTGTTTTGTTTGTTTTTTTCCTTTTTCCCTGGGAATCTGTGAAGCTTCATTTTATGATAAAAATAAATAGTATTTTTTATATTACATTATATATTTTCTGAAGTAATTCCACTTAGGTAATTTCATGCTTGAAACTAAAAACTAAAATCTTTATTTATACATGCATATATTCATCTACTAAATATTGTAAACAACATGTGATATACACAGATAAGTAAAAACAGCCCTAGTCTCAAAGGCAATGTAAAGAAAAGATGTACACGAGTAATTTCTGTATAATACACTTTATAAAAAGGGCCAGAATAGTCCCCATTTGTAAGATAGAAAGATTGGAAACACAGAAATTAAATAATTTGAACCCATATTATTGACTCTGCCAAGATCAGCACTCTGTAATTTACTAAATCCTAGCCCAGGCTTCTAGGGAGTATAGTATTAAATAGCATCATTATTGCAAAGATTGCCTGAAAGGTCATATAGATAGGACATGAAAGACATGGAAGATATGGTTTTGGTTTAGTGGTTATTTCTTTAAAACACAGACTCTAGCTGTAAGAGATGTTAAGATTACTGATGGAAACTGGCAGTTCTGGACTCTAGGATGAGTGTTGATGATAGTGGTCAGCTCTGATTCGGTAGAGAGAATGGGAAGAATCAAAGGGATGCTGAATTCTGAGTAGCAGAACATGGAAACTAATTCTCATGAATCAATAAGGGGCTGAAGAACTACTATTGCAGTACCTACTCTTTGACAGAACATTCTAGACCCTTATTTTAGCAGTAAAGCAAGTGAAAATATTCCTTCCTTCTTGTAGCATTCTTTCCTGTAGGAGAGACAAGTGATAAATAAAATATGTAATATTTCATAAGATGAAAAGTAATCTGCAGAAAAAAGAAGAGAAGGTACTAAATTTATGTAACTGTATGGGATAGTTAGTTACTCTCATTCTAGGCAGAAGGATGCCTGATATCTTTAAAACATAGCAAGGCAGCCAGAGTGGCCAGAGCAAGTAAGGCAGGGGGAGTAGCAGGAGATGAAGTAAAGTGGAACTCAGGGTGCAGTGTAGCATGAAGGCCACTGTAAGGATATGGATTTTTTTTTTTTTAATATTGTCTTGCTTGCTTGCTTCACTGGGTCTTCGTTGCTGCATGTGAGCTTTCTCCAGTTGTGGCGAGTGGGGGATCAGCAGTGCGCAGGCTTCTCGTTGTGCTTCTCTTGTTGCGGAGCATGGGCTCTAGGGCATGCGAGCTTCAGTTGTTGCAGCACATGGACTCGGTAGTTCTGGCACACGGGGCCTAGTTGCACTATGGCATGTGGGATCTTCCTTGACCAGGGATCAACCTATGTTCCCTACATTGGCAAGTGGATTCGTAAGCACTGGAACACCAGGAAAGTCCAGGATATTGATTTGAGGGAAGTGGAGAGCCACATGGAGTTTTGAGTAAAGGAGTGATATCTGATAAACATTTTGAGAGTATCATCCTAGCTACTGTTTTCCATACAGTATAGTGGGAAGACCAAAACAGACTTGTTGGCCAACCTATTACATTGAAAGACTCCTTGGGGCTATAGAAAGGGTTAAGAAGTTCAGTTCAGAGTTGAGGTTATCTTAAGAGATGGTCGATAATATAAAGCATCAAGACAAAAAACAATCTGGAGTGGTTACAGATCTCTCCCTTTGGAAAATGGATTAATAAATAAGTGTGCATGTCTACCAAAAAACAGAGATGGTAGAGCTATATAGCATGATGGAAGTGGTGATGGTTGTGATAATATATTCAGTTCAGTTTAGTTGCTTAGTCGTGTCCAGCTCTGCAGCACACCAAGCCCCCCTGTCCATCGCCAACTCCCGGAGTTTACTCAAACTCATGTCCATTGAGTTAGCGATACCATCCAGCCATTTCCTCCTCTGTCATCTCCTCCTCCTCTCGCCTTCAATCTTTCTCAGCATCAGGGTCTTTTCCAATGAGGTAGTTGTTCGCATGAGGTGGCCAAAGTATTGGAGTTTCAGCTTCAGCATCAGTCCTTCCAATGAATGTCCAGGACTGATTTCCTTTAGGATGGACTTGTTGGATCCCCTTGCAGCCCAGGAGACTCTCAAAAGTCTTTTCCAACACTCCGGTTCAAAAGCATCAGTTCTTCAGTGCTCAGCTTTCTTTATAGTCCAACTCTCACATCCATACATGAGTACTGGAGAAACCATAGCTTTGACTAGATGGACCTTTGTTGGCAAAGTAATGTCTCTACTTTTTAATATGCTTTATAGGTTGATCATAGCTTTTCTTCCAAGGAGCAAGTGTCTTAATTTCATGGCTGCAGTCACCATCTGCGGTGATTTTGGAGCCCAAAAAAATAGTCTGTCACTGTTTCCGCTTTTTCTCCCCTCTGTTTGCCATGAAGTGATGGGACCGGATGCCATTATCTTTGTTTTCTGAATGTCGAGTTTCAAGCCGACTTTTTCACTCCCCTCTTTCACTTTCATCAGGAGGCTCTTTAGTTCTTCTTCACTTTTTACCGTAAGGGTGGTGTCATCTGCATATCTGAGGTTATTGATATTTCTCCTGGCAATCTTGATTCCAGTTTGTGCTTCATCCAGCCCAGCGTTTCTCAGGATGTACTCTGCATAGAAGTTGAATAAGCAGGGTAACAGTATACAGCCTTGATGTTCTCCTTTCCCTGTTTGGAACCAGTCTGTTGTTCCATGTCCAGTTCTAACTGTTGCTTCCTGAACTTCATGTAGATTTCTCAAGAGACAGTCAGGTGGTCTGGTATTCCCATGTCTTGCAGAATTTTCCAGTTTGTTGTGGTCCACACAGTCAAAAACTTTGGCATAGTTAGTAAGGCAGAAGTAGGTATTTTTCTGGAACTCTCTTGCTTTTTCGATGATCCAATGGATGTTGGCAATTTGGTCTCTGGTTCCTCTGCCTTTTCTGAATCCAACTTGAACATATGGAAGTTCACGGTTGATGGACTTGTTGAAGCCTGGCTTGGAGAATTTTGAACATTACTTTACTAGCGTATGAGATGAGTGCAGTTGTGTGGTAGTTTGAACATTCTTTGGCATTGCCTTTCTTTGGGATTGGAATGAAAGCTGACCTTTTCCAGTCCTGTGGCCACTGCTGTTTTCCAAATTTGCTGACATATTGAATGCAGCACTTTCACAGCATCATCTTTTAGGATTTGAAGTAGCTCAACTGGAATTCCATCATCGCTAGCTTTGTTCGTAGTAATGCTTCCCAAGTCCCACTTGGCTTTGCATTCCAGGATGTCTGGCTTGAGGTTGGTGTTCACACCATCCTGATTATCTGGGTAGTGAAGATCTTTTTTTGTACAGTTCTTCTATGTATTCTCACCATCTTTTCTTAATATCTTTTGCTTCTGTTAGGTCCATACCGTTTCTGTCCTTTATTGTGCCCATCTTTGCATAAAATGTTCCCTTGGTATCTCTAATTCTTGAAGACATCTCTATAGTTTCCCATTCTATTGTTTTCCTCTATTTCTTTGCAGTGATTGCTATTAAATGTTGAGTAATAGAATTGACTGATGAATTTTATGTGAGATGTAAGAAGAGCCAAAGATGATGCCAAAGTTTTGGTCGTTGTGAATGAACACTATTGACATGGGAAAGATGTGGGAGAAACAGTTTTTGTGGGAAGACCAGAGGTTGAGTTTTGGACATATTAAATTTGATATGCTTATTAAAATACTGAAGTATAGCTAATATCATTAGGTAGTTAGGTAGTTGATGTTAGCTATACTTCAGTATAGGAGTCTGAAGTTAAGGAGAAACATCTAGAGAAATAAATTTAGTTTATATATAAGTGGCATTTAAAACCAGGAGGTAAGATGGGATCACCAAGGGAATGAATATAGATAGAAGAGAGAAAAGGTCTAAAAACTGATCTCTGAGGCTTTTCAACAGCTAGAGATGGGAGTGGTGAATAGGATTTTAATGATTTTATTTATTTTATGTATTTGGCTGTGCTAGGTCTTCATTGCTGCTTGGGCTTTTCTCTAGTTTTGACAAGTAGGGGCTACTCTCTAGTTGTGGTGCGGGGGCCTTTTCTTGCTGGGCATGGGCTCTCAGGCATGTGGGCTTCAGGAGTTGTGGCTCAAGGGCACAGTGGTGGCTGTTCCTGCCTCTGGAGCAGAGGCTCAGCAGTTGTGGTGCACCAGTTTAGTTGCTCCTTGGCATGTGGGATCTTCCCAGACCAGAGGTTGAACTTGTGTTTCCTACATTAGCAGGAGTATTCTTTAACAGTGAGTCATCAGGAAAGCCCCGCAGAAAGATTTTTAAATGAGAGGAAGTAGAGCACGTTTATGTATTCCCCATCAGTGAATGACAGAAAAGTTGATTGTAGAGATAAGAGTGTCCTGTAGGTCTGAAGGAGGCATTAGTGACCAGAAAGACTACAGACCAGGATTTCCCAGCATTGACATTTATTGACATTTGGGGTCTGATAATTCTTTATTGTAGGGGTCTTTCGAATGCTTTGTAGGATGTTTAGCAGCATCCCTGACCTCTGCCCTCTGGATACCAGTAGCAGCCTTTAGTTCTGACAACCATTGTCAAATATACCCAGGAGCCAAAGAAGGGCAGAATTGTCTCTAAGAACTACTGTTATAGGCTGATGATGGGGGCTTCAGAGCTGAAGTTGTTTAGGGAGGAGGACAAGTGAAGAGTCTAGGAGTAACAAGGAAGACATCTAGCCCAATCCTGAGTCCAGTAGTATGAGATGTGTGACAAGTAAAAAAGAAGGTGATTGCTATCTGAGAATGCTACAGGGGATTGCCAGTTGTAGTTCAACTAGAGCAAGATAGTACAATGGAGGTTGAGAATATATGTTCAGAATAGGAGACTTTGCTGATGACTGAGTACAAGTTCTAGAGGGTAGACAGAATGGTTTCAGGAATCCAGTAAGAATGAGAGATGGGATCTGAAAGGGGATAATATAAAGACCCAAATGGATTGATGGACATGATGAGATAGTTTTGATAGTCTCAAATTAGCTTTAATTGGTAGGACCCTGACTGTTGGGTGGGAGCAAGGATCTTAGCGCATATAGTTCAGAAGTCACATATTCACTCCTGCCACTGGTGTGTGGAGGCTGTATAGAGCATCGAGATACTGGGATCCTTTCTAATACCTGAACTTGAAGTGTTCCTAGAGGAAATAAAAGTATGTGCTGCTGTGAGTGAAGGAGATAAAATGTGTGTACAGGTAATTGCAATATAAAGGAATAAGCTGAGTTCTCAACTCAAGTAGAGAACTTGAGAAATAGAAGTTAACAGCAGACATTCCCCCAAACTAGGCAAGGCTAATACTGGTTTTGAATATTAGCCATTTTTTCTGATGGACCTTTATACTAGTTGTTTTTAATGTTTTACATTTTATTACCCTTGTAATCCTTATGAGATAGAATATACTGTTAATAATTTTTATTTTTTACTCTTTGAGGTTAAAATATACTTTAAAAATACAAGATGGTAGAAGTATATGATAGGGACTTGGGGGCTTTGTTCTGATCTTCACAGAATAAAAAGTTGGAAACCATGTATTTCCAAGGAATTCAATTCAACAAATACTAAGTGCCTCTTTTGTTCCAGACACTGTAGACATAAGGAAAACCAAGCAGGTCACTGGGATGTAAGGAAAACCAAGAGGGCATGATCCCTGCCTACATGGAGGTTAGAATAGATGGGTTCTAAATAACCTCCACACAGACCATTCCAATAGAATGAATTCATGCAGACATTTGGGTTATTTTTGTGTTATAAATAATAGAGAAGTGCACATCTCTAGTTCACTTTCTGAGGCTGTGTTCTCAGATTCTGTATTACCCTTTAAGGCATCTTTTCCCAGTAATATTATTATTAGAATATTTAGGTCTTATGAAAATACACTCTGAAAAAAATTGTTTATAATAACCTATACAACTTAAATTGACTTAATCCTATTCGTTAATTTTAATACAGTTTGTAGATGTGAAAAAACTGCAACTGAGATAGCATAGCCAATTGTAACCAAGCCTTTTTTTTGTTGATGTCGTTGTTGATGATTGTTAAAAGTGAAGTGAAGGGAGGGAGGAGGGAGGGGGGTTCTGGAGGGGGAGCATATGTAAACCCATGGTGATATCATGTCATTGTATGGCAAAACTAATAAAAAAAAAAAAGTGAAGTGAAGTCGCTCAGTTGTGTCCAACTCTCTGCAACCCCATGGTCTGAAGCCCACCAGTCTCCTCCATCCATGGGATTTTCCAGGCAAGAGTACTGGAGAGGGCTGCCATTTCCTTCTCCAGGGCATCTTCCCAACCCAGGGATCAGACCTGGGTCTCCCACATTGCAGCCAGTCACTTTACTGTCTGAGCTACCAGGGAAGCCCTGGAAGGTCGATATGCTTTTAAAAACAAACGTTCTCTTCACTTTAGGAGAAAGTTTGACCACAGACACCGTGATAATTATTTATTTATTTTTTATTGTAGCAAATTCAAGAAAGACTTTTTTCTTTACAATATTTGGTTTTGCTATACATTGACATGAATCCGCCATGGGTATACATGTGTTCCCCTTCCAGAACCCCCCTCCCACCTCCCTCCCAGTTCCATCCCTCTAGGTCATCCCGGTGCACCAGCCCTGAGCACCCTGTATCATGCATCAAAGCTGGGCTGGCGATTCATTTCACATATGGTAATTTACATGTTTTAGTGCCGTTCTCCCTTATCATCCCACCCTCGCCATCTCCCATAGAGTACAAAAGACTGTTCTATATATCTGTGTCTCTTTTGCTGTCTGGCATACAGGGTTATCGTTACCATCTTTCTAAATTCCATATATATGCGTTAGTATGCTGTATTGTTTAAAACCACAGCTTATGAAGTTTCCGCCAAGCTTTTAAACTCCTTAATAGTTATACCCTCTACCTCCACAAGATGGAGTAAGAGTTCTAGATGGGAATTTCAAGTTTAACTTGAAATTGAAACTTGCTTTTTATATTAAATATTTTTGCCTGAAAATCTAGAACATTGGTAATATTTATGTATTGGACCCTGGAAAATACTGTGAAAATTCACGTAGCTTCTCTGTGTGTCAGAGGATAATTGTTGTCATTTATTATGGGAAATAACACTCTTCTGATGAAAAACTTTGCAGTGAGCGTTTTCTTTATCAGGATATAAGAAACAAAATTAGTAATTAGAAAGTCATGATTCCTTTTTATTATATCTTGGTTGCAGTGGCTATGGTTTTGATTGTTGAACTGCAGTGAGTAGTTTTAGGCAAATGTAACAGACATTATGTCATCTCAGTGTCTCGTCCTTTAGTTGGTCCTTTTTTTTTTTCACAACTTGGTTGCCCTTTTTTTGTACCTTTGGCCCTCTACTACTGACTCATTATTGAAAATATTAGATCAGAATCTATACTAATATACTTAAAGACTTTAATAAAGTTTATTTTGTTCATACCACTCAAGAAAAGAAAAGGAAGTCATTTCCAAGTTAATATATAATAAAAGGTTATTAGAAAAACATTTTAGACTCACTCATTTTCTTAAGCTTCATGAAATTTCTGCATTTGGCTGATTCTGTCTTTGTGGGGTACAATTTCTTTTTTTCTCCAGTATTTCCTATAAACTGATAGGTGAAGAGACTTAATTCCTTGCCAGAATAAAAGTTATTTTTACTTTGCTTGGCTTTTTTCTTCGTGTTGATATAATTCTCAGCTCTGCATAAACAGGTATTACATATATTACCCAAATGTAATTTTTTAATATTGGCTCTGTCTATTTCTCTTGGACTGCTTTAGCTTGTGAAAGAAAAAGAAGACCACTGAATACTTAACTGTGTTTTTAGCACTTCCCAGTGGAATTTCTTTTTTTTCCCCAATGAGATTTATTTCTGTCTGCTGATTTGGCATACCATTGTCCAGACTTCTAAGTCAGGAAAATATGAATATCAGTAGAAATAGATTAGACTCTTCCATGTTAAAACTAATTCTATTGTCTTTTATTTGTGTATAAATGTTCAGTTTCTTTAACATGATTGAGTACAGCACAGAATATTCTGATTTCCCAGTTTTCAAGACTAAAATTACTCTTTCTTATTTGCCTGGCTATTACTGCGAACAATGGGAATGTTCTGCCACTATTAATTCTCAAAACTCTTAACTTCTTTTATTTTATCATTTTCTGTCTTAAGTATTCCATCAATACTTTGGTGTAATAATATTCTCTCCTATTTTTAGAGCACTAATTTTGTAAGAGATTACTTTGATTTTTGAATGAGCTGTGTCATTTCCATGGAGATAGTACTTCACTAGAAATTCTAGTTCATAAAGCTTAGCTATTCAGAAATGTTTCTCTTCTTCATTATCTTTGTTTTGTTACATAACTTTTAAAAACAAAGGTTCTTCTCAGATGTAGCTGTTAACATTTATTTATTGTGCTTCTTCCTATATGGATGATCTGTTGTGCAATGTTGAGGTTAATATATGGATTGAGAAAAGGAATTAAGTAGGGTTATATTGTGTTATGTTTATCCTATGATAATTTAAGGAGTCTATAGGAAAGACATAACACTAACAAGTTGAAATATAGTATAGTCTTTGTCAATAGGCTTATCACTCTGCTAGCAGTTAGATGTCTACATATTTCGCACTCTGGTTTTTTCATGTAATGGGGAAAATGGCTAGGAAGTAAGCTACTGTAACAAATTTATTCATGAAAATTATAAGGTATGGTCTAAGGATATAAATAGTGTTAATAACCTTTTTCTATCAAGAGGAAATTAAATTGTATTGACTGGTTTTATTTTGCTGAGACCTAGAAGCTTAATCATTAAGCACTTATATCTTAGAATTAAGATAATTTTATCACAGTCATGGTAGATAATTTCTCCATATGAATTCTTTTGCTTAGTATTCATTTACTCACTTATTGATGTCCATCTTTTTTCTAGTTCACTATTCCTCAGAGTAGGGTTGAACCATAAAACATGGCTATTACACGAAGGAACTAAAAAGATAACTTCATTAATTTTGTATGTTTGTTTCTTGAGAAGGGTCGGGGGGAATCAAACCTCAAGTAAGTAAAATTATGCCTGCACAGAAAAGCTTAGCAACCACTGGTCTGACTGGCTCTTAGAATTTATGTGAAAGGGAATGCTATTATTATTGAAACTTCTGTTGTAAATTTTTTTTTAATGCAGTTCATTAAGTAACAGATCAGGCTATTAATATCCTGTAAGAGTTTAAAAATTACATTTAAGACTATGTTGTTGGAAACAATTCAGCATCAAGAGACCAGGTCAAATAAATATAGCCAAATATTCAGCTACTATGTAGACATGATAAAAATAAGGTAGATGTACATATTCAGAGAAGAGCTCTAAATATATTATTAATTGAGAAAAGTGAAATACTAAGTATGTATAATGTAATCTCATTCTTTACAACTTAAGAGATATTTGTTTATTTACATATGAAAAAATATTTTACTAGTAGGATACACAAGAACCTTAACATGGTTTTATGTATTTTTTTAATTGTAATCATAAGCATCTACTGCTTAATTAAAATACATAAACAATTGAAAGTACCTTTATGTAATAAAACATTGGAGGAAGGTCTTTTAAATTTCAGAATATGTGTTTTGTCCTTGGAAATAGTAGATAAGGCAACAATAATCTGTGTTATTTTTCTTGTTGTAGGAAATGTTCTTAAACTCAGAAAACTGTTACTTAAAACAGGATTACTCTTTCCTAGGATTTCCACTTAAACAGAGTTAACTTGGAAGAGTCTTCAGGAATGGAGAATTCTCCAGCTGGTGCTAGACCAAAGAGAAAAAACAAAAAATCTTATGATTTAACTCCAGTTGATAAATTTTGGCAGAAACATAAAGGAAGGTAAATACGAAAAACATTGATAAGTAAAAGATTCACCCCCTAAAAAAATGCAAAAATGTCACCTGACTTAATGAATTTGATTTAAAAAAAATCAAAACTGGTTACAGTGGTTCATCTCTGCAATGAATAAGAACTGTAAATTAAATAGTCTAAGGAGCTGTGTCTTAATTGCTTACTTTCCTAGTTCTTATGTTGTTTTTGTTGTTTTGTGGGGACCACTTCTCTTTAAAATAAGTCCATTCCTGTGATTTTTTAGATTTTATACGTAGTCTTTCTAAATTTCATTTCTGTCCCCATTGACCGCCTGTAGCACTATTTCTGCCTTTTATTAAGATTGGTTTTGGTGATAGGGAAATGTCAAGGAGTGATTTACCCTTTTTGTCCTTCAGACAAACCCAATTTTAGCCATCTGTGGAGAAAATACTTAAGCCTGAAAACCAGTTTTATTCCAAGTACATTAGGAATAATAGGTGAAAAAATTGTAGCAATTTGCCATTTGATTTATTATAGGCAGGTATACAGATCCCATGTGTTGCTGTGACCCCTTAATTGAGGACATTTCATGAGCTCAGTAACTGCTGTGTAAGTAATCTAGTGGTATTATGGCTAGAGGAATCATTCTAAACAAACAGAAAAATCATTCCTCTGAGAGAAAAAGAATGTTGCTCATCAACAATTTTGGAAATACAATGTTATTTATTATAATTTGGACTGTTTCAACTGCTGCGGTATATATAGTAGCATCTGTCTATCCATCTCTATATATCTGTGTGCTTGATATTGCTTTCTTTTTTATCTTATGTTTAAAGAGAAGTAGGATATAGACTTAGTTCAGCATGATTGGGGTTTTTTTGTATGTTTTATTTCTTTTTATTTATACCTTTTTTTTTTAACACTGGAAAATCATATTGCTATAACAAATAGTCTTAGTGTGTCTGCAGTGAAAGGTCACTGTCTTTCCCTCTCTCTGATTCATGCAGTTTTGGGTAATTTTCTTTATTTTATATGGTTTTCTTCTCTGTGAAATCCCATTGTCTACATTTCCTTTTAGAATAGTAAAGTACAAGAATTTACATTATCAAGGATGCAAGATATTTTAAAGTTAACTTTAAAGTTCACATTCCCTAATAGATAAACAAAAGCTTAAAAGAAAACAATTTCATTCACATATAGAAACTTTGAATATTTTCCTTAGATCATATGTTTAAGGACAATCTAAGAGCATGAACTTGAATAGTATGAACTGTAATTTTTTGGTAGGTAGAAATAGCCCTCACTTTGAATATCATGCAATGAGAGTAATACAGGTACTGACACTAGGAGACAGCACAGAGTTAAAACAAGTGACCTAAATCTCACTAGGCTTCATTTTCCTCATCAGTAAAATGTGGGATGATAATTCTACCTGTTGTCCTATTTCAGAAGGTTATTATGAAGACAGACACAATATAAAGAAGTAACTTGTCCCAAATGATCCAGCTTTCATTGGTAAAACCAGAATAAAAAACCAGATCTGGTAGATTCCAAAGTCCCTGGTCTTAACTATCAGTACTATGGATTTACTTTACTAAACTGTGGTCAGAATTAAATGAGACAATAGAGACGGATTCTTAGCATAGTATTTGGCTTGTAGTAGTAGTAGTAGCAGTGTTAGTCACTCAGTGCTGTCTGATTCTTTGTGATTCCTCAGACTGTAGCCCGCCAGGTTCCTCTGTCCATGGATTCTCCAGGCAAGAAGACTGGAGTGGATAGCCATGCCATTCTCCAGAGGATCTTCCTAACCCAGGGGTCGAACCCAGGTCTCCTGCATTGCAGGCAGATTCTTTACCATCTGAGCTACAGGGAAATCACTTAACTTCCTTGGCATACAGTAATCCCTCAGTAAATGCAGGCAGTTATCATTGTCTGTCAACCCTGAGACCTAAAGGAACTAGAAATTTTAAGGATCAGCCAGAACATTTTACCTGCTTGCTATCTTTTGCCAACTGACTCCTCTGCATTTGTCATGTAAAACTGGACTGTATTCCTCACAAACGTTTCAGATTTTGTCATTTCTGTGCTGATCATTAATGAAGTGTTATCAAGTGTCAGAGTGGAGGAATGGTGAAAAGTTTTTGTTTTATTGCTTGATGAGAAGTGACCATTTCTTCCTTAAAAGAGAGAAAGCTGGCCTCCCCTAAGGCTGTAGATGAAAAATACTTACGTTAGGAACTATTTCATGGTCAACACATAGTCATCTCGATACATTCAGGATTAACACTGCCTGACAGTTTCTATCTGAGTTGGTCAGTGATTGCAGATGAGTTGTATCTGAAGTCTATGGAAATCGCTGCTAAACTGTACGTACTGAGGAGATATCAGGGACTGGGCCAACAAAAATGGCCTACATTCTGTTTTTACCAGTGGTGGTCTACATATCAAATTTACAGATTTGAAAGGTTTTTTCCACAGTTACCTGCATGTAATATTTTTTGATACATCTTTGTAGTTACATGGACCCTTTGGCAGTATGGGTCGTAATATTTAGTTAATGTTTGATATACCATGGCTTCTCTTCCTTTGTTTTTCAGTCACTTAAATATCCTTTTATTTTTTTCTAATAGCTAAAGGTGAAGAAAAATTGATAAGAATAGAAATAAAATTTAAATTTGTTTACATATATAAGTATTATGGTATACATTTTAAAGTAGTATTTAGAATGTAAACAGATATCATAAGAAAATGTAGCTTGTTTTATCCTAATGTTTTCTGCCTATGTTGTATATAAAATGTATGCAAATATAAATAAGTGCATTTAAAATAATCCTCATTGTATATGTTTCAAAATTCACACAGAAGTCAATCTTTTAATCTTATACTCATAATTCCTCTTCTGCAAAACTGTTTCAGTCCATTCCCAGAAGTTGCAGAATCAGTTCAGCAAGAACTAGAGTCTTACAGAGCACAGGAAGATGAGGTTAAACGACTTAAAAGCATTATGGTAAGATTCTGTTTGCTTTCTTGGAAATATAAGGGAAGCAGGAGGACATCTGGAAGGAGGAAAAGGTCAACTTTTTTCCCTTATAAAAATTCAAGACCTTTCATTGCTTTAATGACAAAAACAATTGTTCTCAACTTACATAAAATATTTTTTTTAAAAAAGAAATTAAGTTCTGAGGAGTAGAGGGAACATTTAAAAAAAAAATCTAATACAAATTTAAAATTTGAAAAAATATATGTGAGTGTATTTTAGGCATGTATGTTCCAGTGCTGCTCATTTTACTATACTTTGATCTCACTTCAAATTTCAGCTCTGTTTATTACTATATGTTGTGACCTGTGGCAGGTCTCTAGACCTATTTCTTTATCTGAAAATGCCAGATGCTCCCTTTTTAGTCACCCACCCATTCATTAGATTGGTGGTGACTAGAACTTTTCTGTAACTGTCAAAAATGCAGATGCTTGCTCCTTAGAGGAAAAGAATTATTATTCTGGGTGACGTAAATCTTACTACTGTTTATCAGTGATCTTAGGAATGATGAAAATCCGTGCTTTGGCTTGGGATTTCTGAATAGTTACTGGGACCTCTTTTTCCTTCCCAGGGGCTAGAAGGCGAAGATGAAGGAGCCATAAGTATGCTTTCTGACAATACTGCTAAGCTAACATCAGCTGTTAGGTAAGTAAGCAGTATATCCTCTTTGAAGCCTTTCTCTTGATATGATTTATATTGGAAGTTAAAAAATCGATAAATGTTTTTCATAATAGGGAATAGTAATAGCATATACCTCTAAGTCCAAAGAACTAAATTGTATTTTTACTGTAGCTGACTTGAGTTCCCTCCTTTATTTTTTTAATTTTTTAATTGAAGAATCGCTGCTTTACAGAATTTTCTTGTTTTCTGCCAGATGCCAACATGAATCCTTTATATAGCAGATCATTTGTTTCTTTTACTAGTTAGAATTGTGTAAATGGAGTAATTTTGTCACCAAGATAGTATTGATGATAAGGTAAGGTGAGTTATTGTTAATTTTATTGTTGCTGCTATTTCTGTGTTAGCTAAAGTTTAAGCAGTATCTTTTGGATACTTTAAATACCATCAAGGAGAAAGAGTTTCATGTTCTAGAAATATAGATAAAATTTTGCCATTAATCTAATTTTATTCTAAACCTCCTCAAGTTTTGGAATTAGAAAGTGAAAGGATAGAATGATGATATTTGGGAGGCAGATTATTTTAAAATAATAAGCATTTCAACTGTATTAAAGTGGTAAATACTGTATATGTTCAAACCTAGAGATTAAGTTCAGTTGATAGTTTAACGTGTAATTTTGGCCCTGTTTTACTATTCCAAGTTTCCTCAGAGGAAACACCCAGGTTTGAGTTTTATAAAAATCTATGTCATTTCCTTAGAAAATTTAACGGTTAATTTTCAATTTTTTACTACTTGTAGTTCTTTGCCAGAGCTTCTTGAAAAAAAAAGACTTATTGATCTCCATACAAATGTTGCCACTGCTGTTTTAGAACATATAAAGGTAAATTTAACTTCTCTCTCCTTACAATATAACTACTAATTTTGTAGGGTTTTAGACTTTTTAAGATTCTTATTCACTATCTCATTGAGCCCTAACTGTAAGGCTGAGTTATGATTATTGAAGGCAGCATTATTACCTTTATTTTTGCACATGAGGAAAGCAATCCAGGAGGGTTAGTGATTTGCCCAAGGTCACATATTCAGTAAAGAGAACTTAGCACCTGTGATATTTTTATTGTTTCACTGCTTAGTAATGCCTCTACATGTCCTACTTTGTTAATAAATAGATTTGTATCTAAACACCAGTTGTTCAGGTTTAGAAACCCCTTTACTATAGTACTATCTGAAATATGTGGATAACATCACATAATGAAATGAAACTTGGTTCTGAACATTTTAGTTTCAGATTATTCTGTTAGCCTCATAGCTTCTTACTGTCTCCCACTTTACTGTGATTTTGAAACAAATGTATTGGATAATCCTGTATGTTGTCTATTATTATTATTTTTTCTTATTACTTTATTTATAACTATATCAATTTGATTTAATCCCTTTTTCAGTATTCTGTTGTCATTTATTCGCTGGACATGGAACTGAATTCCAGTGACAGATTGGTGGTAGTTACTACTGACCCTTGCTTTCCATTTGAGATGATACATTGGAAAAAGCAATGTAAAACTGAATATACTTGCTGTCAGTCAAAGGTGTTGATACCAACTTGTATTTATGGAAAAGGGGATTAAACATTTTTTAATGACTTTAAAAGTCTCAGAGCACTAGAAAGGAGCTAATATAGATAGATTTGATCATTGTACATCATAGAATTTAAACCTGCATAATTTCTATTAAGCTGACACCTGATTTTTTTCTTTGTTCTTTGTTCCACTTCTTGATTTTGATGCTTGCTATTTTCATGTACCTACAGGAATAGAAATATAATTGTGCAGTCTGTAGATGGTATCTGATGATAACTTCCATATGTTGCAGCTCTGTAAAGTGGAAATAGGCTGCTCATTTTTTTTTAACCTGAGGTCATTGTCCTCAGTGAAGATAATGTATATAACTGGTGGAATGTAACAGAGAGCTGTATTCAGTGACTTCCTTCACTCAGAAAAGACAAGCTTTGCTTACAAAGCTAATATAAAAAGTGAAACAAAAATATGTTGTATTAAAACAAAATATAAGTTCTAGTTTACATCAGCTAAACTATATTTTTGTAATCAATCAAGATCTTCTGATCTATTAAACCAATGCTCTTTGAGTACATGCTGTTTGTTTATGACAGTTGTTAATAGTCTCTGTGTTACTTTGAGATTTAAACTGTTTTGCGGATGTATTTTGGCTTCAGTTTTTTCAGGGTTTTTGGTTTTTCCTTGGAGGGGGTGGTTCTCGCAGCTGTGAAATCAGGAAAGTGCTAAACTCAGCTCCCACTTCCAAACTGAATTGTGTAACCCAAAGTATTTAAAAACATATTATCATACCAATGGAAAGTACACATTTTCATCTTATTCATAAAACTTTACAAACACTATCCTGCCACAAATTTATATGAATATACTCCAGATCAAAGACTAGGGTTTATGGTTTGAGAAAATTCTGGTTAAAGTAATTTACTCAATTGTGTTTATTAAATGGCTCTGTGCTATTGTTCTGGGCCCTAGAGCCCCCATGGTAAACAAGATGACAAGTTCTTTCTTCTCTTGGAGCTAACCTTATATTGTCAAAAAGCAAAGTAAGCAATTAAAAAGCATGGCGTGTAGGTGGTGTGAAAACACCAAAATAGGGTGATGTGAGGTGATAAGACAGTGACTCAGAGGGCTGTTCTAGGGGAAGTGAAATTGCCTTTGATGAAATGATGATTGAGTTGAGACCTGAATCACGCAAAGGAGCCAGTTAGTGAAAATCTCAGGGCCACCCACTTCAGGCAGAGGGAATAAGTGCTGCTAAAGTCTTAAGGCAAGAACAAATTTACTATTTGAGGACCTAGAAGATGACTAATGTACTCATAATGAGGAGGGAAAGAGTTGATAAGACTATTGGATCAAGAGAAATAGGGATTTAAGTATGATGGAAGTCACTGGAGGTTAATGCCATGATTTGATTTATATTTCAACTAGAGAATGATCTGAGGAGTGTTGAGGGATGGATGAGTCCTGGAAGATGGCTATTATACCCGTCTAAGTAGAGAATGGTGTTTTTTAAGGAAAAATTTACCATAAAATTCTTCATGATGCTTATTTACAATTTTATATGAGCTGTGAATCAGTTTGTCCTAATGGATGCCATGTGTCTGATAATTTTATGTCACCATGCCTGACCCAAAATTTTCTCTTTAAGACCTGGTTGCTTGGCTCTCTATAAAAGAACTTGTTTCTTCCTGGATTGCTAATAAGCAGAGCAGCACCTTATGAAACTAATTTGTCATTCAGGGTGTTAAGTAGTTATATATAAAAGCTACATAGTTTGAAATAATTTTTGTGCTATAACTCAAGGAAGACACCATTTTCCTAATAGGATCTAATATAAAGAAACTATAAGAGACATTATATAAGGTCATTTACTTGCAGAGGGAAAATTTCATGTGTAAGACACCATGTTCTTCATTGGATCATTCTAGGAAACCCAATTAATACCAGAAGTCTTTTTGTTTTTTTGAATCATAGATACAGGATCATATTTACTTTAAATATTTGCATATAAATTATAATTGTATTTATTAAGCCATACACTCTGAGTTATCTGGATATTAGAAATTCTGTTAGTATAGAAAAATTGCAGTGTTTTTTGAGAAGAGTCCTGTTTTAATGTAAAACATCTCTTTATTCTCCTTTGTCAAAGCTAGCATGTAAATGGTGTTGCTTCCAATTTTTCTCATTACTCCTAGTTATAAAATTTTTTTCTCATAGTTTTTTATAATTATTAAATTTCAGACTTTAAAATATTTACTTCAAAATGACATGTTTATTTGTGCCATTTTTATGTTACACCATCTGCCTCTGGCTATATAATGTTAATGATAATTAAGTATTTTTCTCCAGTATCTCTTACTCTTTACTGGAATTTATTGACTGTCTGGGCTTCACTTCTTTGTAAACATTCATTCACCTAAGCAGTACATATTTATTATTATTGTTATTATTATTATTAGCAAGAATATCATGACTCTTCATGCGGAGATCTCAGAACACATTCTTGGTATTAGTCTTTACTGCAGTTTCGCATATTTCTTATTTTGGAATGTTTGTTTATAGTTGCTGCTTACATTTCTTTAGATCATTTTCTAAAGCAGAATACTAGAAGAAATTAATCTCTTTAGAAGTCCTGGCAGTTATCCAGCAGTTGATGTTTGGCAGCAGAGCAGTTTGTGGCAACTTTGAAAAATATTATCATGTAAATTTATTGATATTATAAAGGTTTTAGTGGCTTAAGTAGTCAACTTTGGTTTACTAGGTTAAGAGTAAATTGTGAATTATGAAGGAACTTTCCCTGCGGCAGACAGATTCTCTAGTTGTTGCATGGGAGCCTAGTTGCTCCAAGACGTGTAGGGTCTTAACTTCCCCAACCAGAGATCTAACCTGTGTCCCCTGCATTGGGAGGTGGATTCGTAACCACTGGATCACCAGGGAAGTCCCAGCAGTTTTTTCATTTCTAATACAAATAAGATAATACCCCTACTTGTTGGTTGTTAAGGAATGGATTCTGAAATTACTTAAATTTGTAGACAGATTTCAGTATATTTTAATGATTACTGTCTCAGCTGCATAGCCACCCGGAATTAATTATTCTCTAGCATCAGAAACCTAAGAAAAGGAAAAGTCACCTATGAGTAAATCAGAGTAGAAGAGAGAGAGAAATGGCTTGCATGCTCTTTCCCCTAGTGCTCCCGCCTGAGAGGAAGAGCTCTCACATCTGAATGCTCCTTACTGAGGTAGCTGGCCAAGAGTAAGCGGTTAATAAGCTCTTGTGGATTATTGGTGCTGAATCTTCATTTCTGTTTTTGCTGCTTCTTGTGGAGAAAGTTAAGAGATACTGAATTAGGTCTAAAGACATCCCCTGATCAAGCAAACATGTACCGACTTAGCTCTCCACACTGAGCAAGGCTTAGCTCTTGCTAGCAATGCTAATCTTTAACTAGAGCACCTCGTTCAGAGGGCTTATTCTCTTTGGTCCAACTTCTTTATCTTTCTTAGTGGAAAATAAAATTTCAAAATAAAATAGAAACTGAACTGATCCTGCTAGTCAGCACATCAAAGTAACCAATGCCCTTTATTGCCTCAGAAACAGTGGTTGCTGACCACATTGTTGCCATGCTAACATGCGACAGCTAGTGTGTTTGCAAGTTGAATTTTTGTTTGTATTTGATTCCAGTCTATGTATGTCAGTGGTATGAGTAAGAAAAGAGGTTTGTTTCTCTAAAACCAAGTTACCTGCCATAGACTTGGTGAAGATGGTGATTTAATTATTGCTTAAATTAATAGTGGTGGCAGGGGGCAGACAACAACTGTAAAATATTGAAAAATCTTGAAAGTACTAGAATTGTTTTATGTTGTAATTGTAAACATTTATAAATTTTTGTATCTTGGCGTCAAAGGAACTTGAAGTTATAGCTGATCACTTACACATGTGCCTTATGCAGGAAAGAAAAATTTCAGTCCGTGAACCTCAGTACTCAAGGGAAGGGTCTTGGGTCGCATCAAAATTGACAGACAATTATATGTTTTAGATCTTAAGTTAAATGGTAGTGTTTAGACATGTATATCCAGCCAGGTCCTTTTTTATTTTTTCTTTTGGCTGTGCTGGCTCTTCATTGATGCTTGCAGACTTTCTCTGGCTGTGGCCTACAGGGGGGCTACTTTCTAGTGGAGGTGTGTGGGTTTCTCATTGCAGTGGATTCCTTTGTTGCAGAGCATGGGCTCAAGGGTGTACAGGCTTTGGTAATTGTGGCACAAGAGCTCAGTCATAGTGGCTCACAGGTTGACCCATGGCATGTGGAATATCCCTGGATCAGGGATTGGACCCATGTCCCCTGCATTGGCAGGCAGATTCTTAAGCACTGGACCACCAGGGAAATCCCCCTTTTTTTTCCCTTTGCATTATCTGACTTTGATTAACTGATCACTGTTCTCCTGATCACAATAGGGAAGAAATTGTACGGTCCTATAAATCAGAACATTTATCTGCCTAGATTTTGACTAATCTGTTTTAAATGATCTCTTATCCAGTACACTACTGAATGAATGTTCATATGACCCTGCTGTCTTTTCTTCAAAGCAGAAGAAAATATATCTTTTATCAGGAAGTCCCCAATGGACAGACTGTCACTATCTTCTACCTCTTTTCATCCCAAATAAGATTAGTCATTATCAGAATTTAAAGAAGTTTTCTTTACTCCAAGTATGACCAAAGATAGCTCTTGAATGTGTGAAATATCTTTCAGTTTCTCACGCCAAGTTTCTGGAGACTTATTCCACATCTTCAAAAAACGAAGTGTATAATTACCTTTCTCTTGCTCTTTGCTCACTTTTCCACCATCAGGTTTCATAAAGATAAAGCTTTGTCATTAGCAAGACTCAATAGATTCATAAAAGTTAAATTCAAAGAATTAAAGACTTCTTACAACTCAATAGAGAAAATGCACAACCCAGTTTTTAAAAGGGCAAAAAATTTGAACAAAGATTTGACTGAAAAAGACATGCAAGTGACGAATAAGTTCAACATCAACAATCATTAGAAAAATAACAAACTAAAACCTACCTCTAAAAGATACCTCTGCATCTCTATCAAAATGTCTAAAATGTAAAATATTGATCATGTCAACCTTTGGAAAGGATGCAGAAGAATTAGAACTCTCATATTTTGCTGGTAGAAATGTAAAATGGTACACTCACTTTGGAAAACAGTGTCTCTGTTTCTTAAAATGGTTAACACAAATCCATCATGTGCTCCCGCCATTTTACTCCTAAGTGTTTACTCAAGTTACAAGCAGATATGTTCTTTTATACATGAATATTCATAGCAGTTCTTTGTCATAGCCCTAAACTGGAAATCAGTCAAATGTCTATCAACAGGCTAATTGAGTAAACAAAGTCCAATATATCTGTACAGTGGGCTACTATTCAACAATTAAAAAGGAAGTACTATTAATACATACAATAGTATGTACTGGATGAATCTCAGAGTAATTACACTGAGGGAGAGAAGCTATATACAGAAAAAAGAGCACATAATCTATAGTTGCATTTACATAAAATTCAGAAAAATGCAGGCTAATCTAGTCACAGAAAGTAGGACATGAAGAATGGTGTTGGAGAGCCAAAGGAGAGTATGTACAATGACAGAATTTCCTTAACTAATGGGAATGATATATCACTATCTGGATTGTGTATACCGTTTCATGGGTATATACTTATGTTAAAACTCACTAAGTTCTGTGTTTTATATGTTATTTTTACTTTACAACACCACTCTTATGGTAGAAAGTGAAGAGGAACTAAAAAAACCTCTTGATGAAAGTGAAAGAGGAGAGTGAAAAAGTTGGCTTAAAGCTCAACATTCAGAAAACTAAGATCATGACATCTGGTCCCATCACGTCATGGGAAATAGGTGGGGAAACAGTAGAAACAGTGTCGGACTTTGTCTGGGCTCCAAAATCACTGCAGATGATGATTGCAGCCATGAAATTAAAAGACACTCCTCGGAAGGAAAGTTATGACCAACCTAGACAGCGTATTAAAAAGCAAAGACATTACTTTGTCAACAAAGGTCCGTCTAGTCAAAGCTATGGTTTTTCCAGTAGTCATGTATGGATGTGAGAATTGGACTATAAAGAAAGCTGAACACCGAAGAATTGATGCTTTTGAACTGTGGTGTTGGAGAAAACTTTTGAGAGTCCCTTGTACTGCAAGGAGATCCAACCAGTCCATCCTAAAGGAGATCAGCCCTGGGTGTTCATTGGAAGAACTGATGTTGAAACTGAAACTCCAATACTTTGGCCACCTCATGCGGAGAGTTGACTCATTGGAAAATACCCTAATGCTGGGAAGGATTGGAGGCAGGAGGAGAAGGGGACAACAGAGGATGAGATGGCTGGATGGCATCACCGACTCGATGGACATGGGTTTGGGTGGACTCTAGGAGTTGGTGATGGACAGGGAAGCCTCGCGTGCTGCAGTTCATGGGGTTGCAAAGAGTCTGACACGACTGAGCGGCTGAACTGAACTTACTTTGATAAAAGATGAAAAATTCATCTATAAATAGGAAAACACATTTTTATTAAGTCATTGAGAAAACCAAAGACTAATTTTGGTAATGTAAATTTTGGCTTTACAGTTTAAATAACATAGAATAGCAAGAAACAGAGGATATGCTACATAGTTTGTGAGTGGGTAAACTCAGAAGTTTTTTTTTTTCCAGTCTTTTCCCTTGTAAGAATATGCTGTAGGTTAAACACAGAGAGTAGAAGCAGACTTGTGATGAACAGTCTCAGATGTTTAAAAGGAGAGAACAGATGCATTCCTTACCTTTTTAAAATAGATTTCTCGCATTTTATTTATTTATACCTTGACTTATTCTACAGAATTTAAGGTCACTTACAATGACAGCACGTAGAATAACAGAATAGAGAATAATTCATAAGCACCAGGAGTATACAAATCAGACTAGAAAGTAGAAAATCAAACATTGCCCTTATAACTCCTCAGTCCTGTGGCCCCCCATTTTCCAGAGTCCTTTACAAACCACCTTTGGAATTTAGGACTACAAGGAACCTTGGGACAGAGTTTTTAGCAGATTCCACAAGATAGTGAGGTTTCTTCTTCTTTGGTCAAATAAAGTTAGAAGCAAAATGTGCTGTGTCTTCCTCTTGGAGATTCATAATGCAGTGTAATATATGCATTTTAAAAACATTTAAAAAAAAAAACAAAACTCTGTTGACTTTGGAACACTTCTAGGGATTATTTCTTAAAAACCAACTGTGAGAACTAACACTCTCTAGAACATATTTTTTGAAATATTCTTCATTTAATCAGTGAAAGAAATAAGATACAGCTCTTACCTCCAAAAAAGATAAAATATTCCCTAGTTAATGGCAGAGTTGGAACTCATACCTGAAACTCTTTGTATTTTGTCCTGTAATTTTTTTTTGCCATGCCATTTATCATTGTTATTCTGTTTCAGTCCAGTTCAGTTTATCAAGTCAAGTCAAGAATACCTCATTTAAAGAAATGACTGAAAGAATTTTGCATTCTTTTACTTAACACCTTCTGATGGTGCCATTTTGGTTTTCTTTCCTCTGTACTTATTGATCACCTATAATGTACACTTCTGTAGATGGTCCTTATTTTAATCCAGTGGAAACATTCACATCTTGATTTTTATGTGAGGACTAGAGTATGTTATAAATAACATGTATTTTAAGATACTATGTAAATGAGCTTGTTTTGACTATAGTGCCTTATAGAGTGCTTTATACTTCACAAGTATTTTAATTTCAAATGTAGCATCCTCAGGTCATGATCTTTGGCTGAAAAATATGAACATGTGATGTGGGGTTTTTTCCCTTTTAAAGAGAATAAACTTTTTTGTGCACTTGTATATCAGGTAATTTAATGTAATAGATGTATTCCCTCATTCTTCAGAAGAAAATGAATCTCAGAGATACTAAAGACTTGAAACCAACCTCCAGAGCCTGAAATTGAACTTTGGCTTTTAACTTTTAAACCCCATAACCTGTCACTGTACTGTAGTTCCTTAAAACATAGCCACCAGAAATGTAAAGAGAATGGTTTTGCTCTTTTATAATCCCTTTGGAGTAATCTTAGGTTCAGAAGTATCTTAAACAGATGGACAAAAAGTAGAAGTAAGGAACGCCAGTTGTCTTACTAAAGTATTTGACCATTCAGTGTGTTTATTCAGTTAAAAAATACTCAGTGGGCCTGACCTTTTATGTCCATGAATACTTAAACAGGAAATGAAAATTTAATAGCTTTTAAATTGTTTCATAAAAGAAGTATACTTTTTTAAATAATGGATTTTTATTAAGTCAGTTATGTTGAAATACCAATGACTATCTCAAGAAACATTGACTGTAGCAGCCAACATGAATACATACAAATATATATGATTATATATTCTGTGTATTCATTATTAATATAAGACTACACTCCTAAAGCTAACTTTTTTGAGCACATGCAAAATCATGTCTGTATTATTTTCCTTTCATTTGAGTTATTTTATGTAATATCTATGAAGTAAAAGTGAAAGATGTTTTTATTCAAAGCTACCCATATTTTCCCCAAGATATTACACATACTCTATTATATATGGCCCTTTCTTTTGTTTTCCATTAGATACATGTCTTCTTTTGGTTTTAGTTTCTGTTTTAATTAATAGGCTTGAATTTTTTAGAGCAGTATTATATTAGCAGAAAAATGAGTGAAAAGTAGAGTGTTTCTATGTACCCTCATACCCATCCGTCCCTACTTTCCCCTGTTATTAATATCTTGCATTAATATGGTATATTTGTTACAATTAATAACCCAGTATTAACACAATACTAACTAAAGTCTGTAGTTTACATCAGACTTCACTCTTTTGTGTTGTACATTCTATGGTTTTTGACAGATGCCAAAATGATGCAGTGATGATATGTATCCATCATTAAGATATACTAAGTAGTTTCAGCTGCTCTAAAATCCTGTATGCCTCTGTATATCCTATTACTTTTGTTGCTTTGGTTTCTTTTGCTTTTGCTTTGGTTTCTTTTACTTTTGTTGCTTAGTCATATGGACTCTCTGCGACCCCATGGACTGCAGCATGCCAGGCTTCCCTCCTTCACCATCTCCTGGAGCTTGCTCAAACTCATGTTCATTGAGTCAGTGATGCCATTCAACCATCTGATCCTCTGTCATCCCCTTCTCCTCCTGCCTTAAATATTTCCCAGCATCAGGGTCTTTTCCAGTGAGTCAGCTCTTTGCATCAGGTGGCCAAAATATTGGCGCTTCAGCTTCAGCATCAGTCCTTCTGATGAATATTCAGGATTGATTTCCATTGACGGGTTTGATCTCCTTGCTCTCCAAGGGACTCTCAAGAGTCTTCTCCAACACCACAGTTCAAAAGTATCAATTCTTCAGCGTTGAACCTTCTTTATGATACAGCTCTCACTTCCATACATGACTACAGGAAAAGCCATAGCTATGACTATACGGACCTCTGTCGAGAAAGTGTTGTCTCTGCTTTTTAATATGCTGTCTAGGTTGGTCATAGCTTTTCTTCCAAGGAGCAAGAATCTTTTAATTTCATGACTGCAATCACTATCTGCAGTGATTTTGGAGCCCCCCAAAATAAAGTCTCTCACTGTTTCCATTGTTTCCCCATCTGTTTGCCATGAAATGATGGGACCAGATGCCATGATCTTAATTTTTTGAATGTTGACTTTTCAGCCAGCTTTTTCAGTCTCCTCCTTCACCTTCATCAAGAGGCTCTTTAGTTCCTCTTCGCTTTCTCCTGTAAGGGTGGTGTCATCTGCATATCTGAGGTTATTGATATTTCTCCTGGCAATCTTGATTCTAGCTTGTGCTTCATCCAGGCCAACATTTCTCATGATGTACTTACTCTTCATAGAAGTTAAATAAGCAGGGTGACAATATACAGCCTTGATGTACTCCTTTCCCTATTTGGAACCAGTCTGTTGTTCCATGTCCATTGTTCCATGTCCATTTCTGTTGCTGCTTGACCTGCATACAGATTTCTCAGGAGGCAGGTTAGGTGGTCTGATGTTTTCATCTCTTGAAGAATTTTCCACTGTTTGTTGTGATCCACACAGTTAAAGGCTTTGGCGTAGTCAATAAGGCAGAAGTAGATGTTTTTCTGGAGCTCTTGCTTTTTCGATGATCCGGTGGATGTTGGCAATTTGATCTCTGGTTCCTCTGCCTTTTCTAAAACCAGCTTGAACATCTGGAAGTTCACGGTTCACGTATTGCTGAAGCCTGGCTTGGAGAATTTTTAGCATTACTTTGCTAGCATATGAGATGAGTGCAGTTGTGCAGTAGTTTGAGCGTTCTTTGGCATTGCCTTTCTTTGGGATTGGAATGAAAACTGACCTTTTCCAGTCCTGTGGCCATTGCTGAGTTTTCCAAATTTGCTGGCATACTGAATGTAGCACTTTCACAGCATCATCTTTTAGGATTTGAAATAGCTCAGCTGGAATTCCATTGTCTCCACTTTGTTCATAGTGATGCTTCCTGAGGCCCACTTGACTTCACACTCCAAAGTGTCTGGCTCTAGGTGAGTGATCTAGAATAATCTTTTACTTAGTTAAATGCATTTAAGACCCTTCTATGTCTTTTCATGACGTAGTAGTTCATTTCTTTTTATTGTTAACTAATATTCCATTGTCTGAATGTACCATAGTTTGTTTATTCATACAGTTATTTCATGGCATCTTGGTTGTTCTCAACTTCAGGTATTTATTCATAAAGCTGCTATAAACATCCATGGGGTTGACATAAGTTTTCAGCTTCTTTCGGTCAATATGTAAGAACGTGATTGCTGGATCATATGGCAAGAGTTTGTTTAGAATTGTAAAAAGAAGAACTGCCAAACTCTCATACAGGATAACTTTACCATTTTGCATTCCCATCAGCAGTGAATGAGAGTTCCTGTTGCTTCATATCTTCACCAATGTCTGATGTTGCCACTGTTGAATTTTAGCCCTTCTGATAGGTGTGCAGTGTGTCTTATTTAAGTTGTCATTTTCCAGTATCATCTGATGTGGAGCATGTTTTCATATGCTTACTTGTCATCTGTGTATCTTTCATAAAATGTCGGGTCTTTGGCCCATTTTTAATCATGTTTTGTTTTTTATTGTTGAATTTTAAGAGTTCTTTTTATTTTGAGAGGGAAAATCCTTTAATATATTTGTCTTTTGCAATTATCTTAATGCTTCTCTGGCTTGTCGTCTCATTCTCTTGGTAGTGTCTTTCACAGAACAGAGACCTCTAATTTTAGTCAAGTTGAGCTTTTTAATTATTTCTTTCATGGATCATGCCTTTGGTGTTGTATCTAAAAATTCATCTCTCTACACAGGTCATCTAAAATTTCTCCTGTTACCTTTTAGGAGTTTTAGTTTTGCATTTTACGTTTAGGTCTGTGATCCATTTTGGGTTAATTTTTGTAAAAGGT
Source organism: Antilocapra americana (assembly GCA_007570785.1). Taxonomy (NCBI): domain Eukaryota; kingdom Metazoa; phylum Chordata; class Mammalia; order Artiodactyla; family Antilocapridae; genus Antilocapra; species Antilocapra americana. The sequence continues at coordinate 2,939,955 of ML661902.1, forward strand.
GTAGTGTATGTGTCTTTTTTTTTTTTTTCCTCTTTTGCATGTGCGTGTCCAGTTGTTCCTTCACCATTTGTTGAAAAGACTTGAATTGAAATCTTGTGTCAAAGATTAGTCGACTATATTTGCTTGGGTCTGTTTCTGTACCCTCATTGATATATCCTTTTTTTCACAAATACCACACTGTTTTAATTACTATAGCTTTTCAGTTAAGTATTAAAATTCAGGTATTGTCAGTCCTCCCTCTTTTTTTTTGTCTCCTTCAATACTGTGTTGGCTATTCTGGGTCTTTCATGTCTCCATAGAAGCCTTAAAATGAGTTTGTCAGTATCCACAAAATAACTTGCTGAAATTTTTATTGGAATTATGTTGAATCTATAGACTAAGTGGAAGAACTGACATCTTGACAATAATGAGTTTACCTATTCATAAATAAGAAATGTCGCTTCATTTATTTTTTTGAGTACTAATGAAAATGGTAGTGTGCTTTCATTTCGGTTTCGGTTGTTCATTGTTAGTCAATTGGAAAGCAGTCAACTTTTATATATTAACCTTGTAGTCTACAACCTTGCTGTAGTCACTTATTAGTTCCCAGGAGACATTTTTTGTGTTTCTTTGAGATTTTCTACGTAGACAATTGTGTCGTCTGCCCACAAAGATAGTTCTATTCTTTCTTCCCAATCTGTAGACTTTTCATTTCCTTTTCTTATTTAAGTTTTTTGCATTAGCTGGGGCTTCCAGTACAATGTTGAATAAGAATGTGAGAGGGAACATGTTTACCATGTTCCCGGTCTTAGCAAGAGAGCCTCTAGTTTATTCTCATTCTGTTTTCTGTGAGTGATTGTAGAGAATTGGAATGATTTCTTCTTGAATGTTTGATGGCATTCACTAGTGAACTCACCTAGACCTAATTCTTTCTATTTTGGAAGGCTATTATTGATCAATTCTTTAATAATATAGGCCAATGCACTCCATAAAGTGAGTTTTGATAGACTGTCTTTCAAGGAATTGCTTCATTTCATCTAGGTTATCAAGTTTATGGGCACAGAGTTGTTTTAAGTATTTTTTTATTCTAGAATAAAGTAGACTTTAGTGACATATATAGACCACAGACTGTTATAGCATAGAGATGCTTTTAACCTAGGGGAAAAACTATCTAAATATAGTTCTGGATGATGCTAGAAACTACACATTTAAAGAAGAAAGAAAGGACAAGAAAAGGCTACTAGAGTATAAAGAATCTTCTGTTAAGATCAGGTCGTATCTTAGAAGTACAGCTGTGAGTTCATTTTAGCTTAAGGATGTAGTTGCCTGTAGACATTAAAGTGTCCTACCAACCCTATTTATATATTTATATTCATAATATAAAACATTCCTAATGTGTTGTAGCAAAGAAGGGTTTATCATCTCTTCTCCTGTAAGAAACTCAAGGAGAAGAATATTGGGATTCTTAATAATGAAAGAAAGGGTTACTATCTAATCCCTTCTTGTATTTTACTGCTGATTAGGAAATAGAGTTGGGGCTTGGAGACAAGGGAAGGCCAAGAAATACCACTCTAATTTTGTCATCATCCAGTCATAGAATGAGAGGAGACTTGTCAATTGTAGCTAGCAGTGAAGAGGTGCTGCCTGTAACTAGAATAGACAGAGGAATGGTAAAAAAAAAAAAAAAAAAAGAAGGAAATTAAAAAACCCAGTTATAGGAAAGAAAAAGGAATTCCTTCTGTGTCGTGTGGGTGAGTCATCAGTAGATCTTCCTGGGTAATGGGTTCTCAAAAGACATACTACTTATGCACCTCAACTAACTCAAGAATTTTTAGAAATGCCCTTTCTTTTGTTCTTTTTAAACTCAGCAGGCTATTGGCTGTTGCCAGTTGAGAAATACCATACACACACACATACTCTATATGTTCTTTTAGATTAACAAAATGATAAACCCAATTATAGGTGAAGAACAATTCAGTACATTTAGTTAGTTGGCTAATTTATATAAAATACATATATATATATATATATGTATGATTAATTTGATATGAATGTTGACATAGTATACTGGAAAATGAAAAAATATCCTCCTGATTGTAGAAGAACTTTAGTTTATTATTTTTTTTTTAAATCACATTCTTCCCTTAGCTCTTCTAAAGGGATTTTTAGAAAATTCATGACTCTCAGAGTTTATATCACTAGATACAATTTGTCTTCCACACATAGTCCTTTGTTGTTCTATAATATTCCCTTCTTGTTCATTTGTTCTTGATATTTATTGAAGCTGCCAAAAACAGTTTATTATCTTGCCCTTGTTATTTTGCTTTATATTTTTAGTTTGTCTTATTTTCCATGTAACTTTCGTTATCCAATTTGTGTTCTCCTTGAATCCATATTGTACAGGAATAATCGATCTTTGGGACAGAAGTTGTTTCCCTTTTTTAATAAACTGAGAAAGGACCCATAGATACTGTATCTCTGGATAAATTCACCACATATATGTAAATTATGTGTATTACCAAAATATATATATATACTAATTGACAAATATACTTTCTTTCATAAAGCATATACAAAGGAAGCAATAAATTGTTCTTGAGGAAAATATTATTTTCCCTACTCTTTATCTGTGGTGTATATGGATTCTGACCTGGATTTGAATCTCAGCTCTCTACTACTTCTACTCTGGTAACCTTGAATAAATTTATGTTTCTTTGTGTCTGTTGCTTCATCTTTAAAATTGGACTAATAATTGCTAGTTCATAGTGTTACCTGGTGAATTAAATGAGATCATCTGATATTGTAGCTTTTAAACTCTGTTCTCTGGTACCTTAGACTCAATAGAGACATTTAATTGTGTCACTTGTATCTATTTTATGTTTAGCGTTCTGCAGAAGATTTGGTTTGAAAACCATAGCTATAAGTAAAGTGCCTTGCACATTCTAGGTACTGGACAGATACTAGTTCTCTTATGCAGGTTAGAAAATCTTTACTTCATTCCTTTCTCTCCTCCATGAGGTTCCGTCCCAGTCAGTATATTGAAATGCTACATGATTTTCATTTAACTCTTTTATGGAAATATAGTTCACATACCATACAATTCATCTTTTTAAAGCATACAATTTAGTGGTTTTTACTATATTCAGAGTTCCACAACCATAATCACAAGGCAATTTTAAAACATTATCACCTTCAATAGAATGTCTACCCATTAGCCATCAGGTTAATTTGTTTTTTAATTCTGCTTCCATTGTTCATTAGAAGTTAAAATGTGGGTGAGTTAATAGGTCAAGAAGAGCAAAATGAGTCTAAGTGAACCATATTTCTTCATTTATGTAGGTACACATGTTAGATTCCATTATGGCATTTAGCAAACTTAATTTTCTCTATTAAATCACTAAAGCTTGATTCTTTGCATTTTTCACTTCTGGAAGTTCATTTATCTACTTTCATAACTATTAAAGATGATTACTTGATCTGTATAAGTCTTGCTCTTAGCTTAGAAATTTGACTTATATTTTGCTACAAGACAGGTGCTTTTTTAGACTCCGAGGGTTAACAGTTAATTAGAAACACTCTAGGAAGTTTATAGTTCTAGAAGGGTAACATGTAAACCAAAGAGAGTAATGTGGTGTAACCATTGCTGTTATGGAGAAGTGTACGAAGCGCTGTCAGTACACACTTAAGGGCTAATGAATTCTCCCTGAAAAGGAGGAGACTGGGAAGGAGCAGGAAAGGGAAGAAACAGAGGTTGAAGAGTTATACAGAAGCTGCAAAGATGCTAGACCTTGAAAAAGTAATAGAATTCACTGGGCAGGTGTTGGAGGAGAATACATTCTAAAAAAGCTAAGAGAATAATTCAAGCCCAAGCCTTGAGGATTAAAAGCATTCACTACTTTTAATGAAAAGTCAACGAGTTAATTGATGTGACTAGAGGGAACTGAACCTGATAAAACAGAAAAGTTGGCTGGAGCAGATTGTGAGGCACTGAAAGTCAGCCTAACACCTTATGTCTGTCCCCGTTCATTCTTGGTTTTATTCTACAGATAATTAGGCTTTCCTGGTCTAATATTTATGTTAATATAGGGCTTCCCTGGTGGCCTGGGTTGGTAGGTAATCCACCTGCAATGCAGGAGACTTGGGTTCGATCCCTGGGTTGGGAAGATCCCCTGGAGGAGGGCATGGCAACTCACTCTAGTATTTTTGCCCAGAGAATCCCTATGGACAGAGGAGCCTGGTGGACTGATGTCCATGGGGTCACAAAGAGTTGGACATGACTGAGTGACTAAGCACATACAGTTCCTACTACCGTCATTTTATTTCCCAGGAATTATCTTTGACTTTTTTCACTATTTTCCTTCCTGTGTACATTCTCATGGCAGTTGTTAAGTGTATGTCTCTTTGTTTCCATTTCCACAGTCAGTTTTCTAGAATCTCCTTTCCGTTTCTTTTGTTCATCTTTGATACTGCGTTTTTCCATTCCTAATACTTTAGCACGTATCTGTTTTGTTTATTCAAAGTAGCTTTATACAGTAATTAAAATAGTTCCTATATCAGGGAATCTAAAAAAATGTGGAGAACCATTTGTAGAAAACAAAACAAACAAAAACTCTATTACAAAGTTTATTAACTCTTAACTTCACTCAAGGAAATTCTCCATGTACTGGTGTAGAATATTTTGCTGAGTGAAAACAAGGACAGCAGAGTATAGTATATTATTTTTTGTGTCAGAAAGCAGAGGGATATTAGAATATAGATGCTATTTGCTTGTATTTGCATAGAGAAGCTGAAAAACTACAGGAGAAATAAATAGCCAAAGAAGCAGGTGGAAATGGACTAGAAAAGGACAGGAGTGAGGACAGATCTCTATATTTACCTTTTCATGTTTTGATTTTCAAGGCTGAGTATTTTGTCTGTTTAAAGCTCTGGCCTTATATGCCACTGTGGAGGAGTGGGATTGAGGGGTTGATCGCCTGTTGCCTCATGTATGAAATCACTGCTGAATCTGCCATTCAGATCTATCTACTCTGATCATGCCTTGATATGATCCCTTTAACCAGGGCTTTTCCTGGTGGCTCAGACATTAAAGAATCTGCCTGTAGTCGGGAGACCTGGTTTCCATCCCTGGAGAAGGGAATGGCTACCCACTCCAGAATTCTTGCCTGCAGAATCCCATGGACAGAGGAGTCTGGAGAGCTATCGTCCATGGGGTTGCAAAGAGTTGGACGTGTCTGAGCAACTAACACCCACACATGTACAGACAGAGGAGCCTGGTCAGACACAACCGAGCAACTAACACACACACACACACGGGTCAGACACAACCGAGACACACACACACACACACACACACACACACACGAGTCAGACACAACCGAGCAACTAACACGCACACACACACGATTCACACACACACACACACACACACGATTCCTTTAAGTAAAATGAACTCTGTCTTTCCATGTCCCCAACTATCATCTTAATTTAATGTTTATATTCTGTATTTATATTTTGATTCTTTATTGATATCTCTGTGTTCTCATTTATTTCATGAATGATTTCTACTTTACTTAGATTGGTAACACCTTCAGTAGTAAAGCATGTTCTTGTCTCTTATCTGAAGTGTAATCTAATAGATACTTCATGATTTTTATTTATCTTGGATTATCCTAACATGTTAATTTCATTTGGATAATTTTAGTCAACAGATTTTAAATTAGAAAAGTTACTGTATAGAAAAGCAAAGTTTGACTACTTTTGCATTATCTAAAGTTCAAAGTGTTTACTGGGAAAATTAATGAGGAACAGTTTTAAGCCTTTGAAAATAATTTGGATAACTTTCTGTCTAGTTAGGATCAAAATATGTGGATTTACTCACTAAAAAGTAAATATAACTTGACCACTTGACATTAATTTGCATGAAATAGTGTTATTGGTATGGTAGTTACTTATTAACACAGTAATTGAGATTTATGTGATTTTTGTATTTGGTAACATACAGCATGCAGAGTTAGTCTAAATTTATAAGTCAAATATAAATGAAATAGTCAATCTAATTTTTTACACTAAGTGTATGGTTAGAAGTAAAATGAAGTAAAAGTAAATTCTACTAGGAAATTAACATTTATTTTTAAAATTGATCTTAGAAAATAGACACTAGTAAGCAGAGACGTTTTTAGTATGTTTTTATTGCTTAATGTTCTCTAATCTGATACTTATTTTGAAACAGGCAAGAAAACTGGATGTATATTTTGAATATGAAGAAAAAATAATGAGCAAAACTACTCTCGATAAATCTCTTCTTGATATAATATCAGACCCTGATGGTATGTATCATAAATTTGAGGTTAATGTAAGTTTTTCAGCTGATGAATCTAGCATTTCAATTTGAGTAAAATTTGAGTAGAATTATTGTTTTTCTCACAATCTTTGCTATTAATGAGATAATTAAATGAGCTATTTCCTATTGAGAAGGTTGTAACATAGCAGTTCCTAAATTAGAAAAATTATTTGCATTTTATTTTATTGAACTTTTCTTTGAAGGTATGCTTTATTAATGTATTAGTATATAAGCACTTTTTATATTCGTTTGTTTAAAGTAATATATTTGAAGCTCAATTTCTACTCGCTCCAGCAAGATTTGAAGGTAAAACATTCAAACCAAGCATGACACACATTCTACTTTGGTTTAACCCTATAGGGCTTCCTAAAAAGATGTATCAGTATCTAAAACTGAATTCTGTTTTAAATACTTTGGCAGTTCACTTTTAAAGAAACTCTGTAAGCAATCCCTGTATATTTATCTAAATATATGTTTGTTAGATTTTCTTTAAGCAAGATATAACCATTTGTATTTAGAATATACAGTCTAATTATTGTGTTCAATTACAATGATCATAAAGTCTGCATAGAGTTTTAGCTTCTAAAATTCTATTAACTTTAGAGACTTGTTGATAATTTCAGAAGAGTTTTCAATTCAGATCTCAGCTCTTTTCAAAAATGAATAAAAATTATATAAGCTATTAAGCTTCTATTTTACATACAGGTTATTCATCTGATAATGGTTTTTGAGTTATTATTTTGGTTATGACTTTTAGATTTTATATTAAGTTGCAAGGTAATAAACAATTTTTTGAGATGTTTTTAATTAAAGGGTTCTATTCATAAGAATTTCTGAGAATCCCTAGTATTGCTCACACTTATAAAAACCATAGATTTGTCGGGAGAACAACATTTTGAAGGTATGTGTACTTTACAGTGAAAAAATACGTGACATATATTTAAGTCCATCACTTCAGAACTTTTTCTTATTATTTACAATCAGTTTTGAGTAAAGTTTAAGCAAAAAATATGCTGATTAAAAAAAAATCAGAACCTTTTTCATTTCGCTTACTTTCTCAAAACAGTTCATTTTTAAAGACATTAAGTAGAGCAGAGCAAGGCAGGCATTCAGGCACAGTGGCAGTCTAATATCACTTTTGTTCTTTAGTCCCTAAGTCACATCCAAGTCTTGTGACCCCATGGACTGTAGACCTCCAGGTTCCTCTGTCCTTAGGATTTCCTAGGCAAGAATATTAGAGTGGGTTGTTCTTTTCTTCTCCAAGTACTGTTTTAGTCCAGAACAAGATGTCAGAACCCAAGCAGAATGAGAAGGCATCCACAGATCAGGTAGAGAGAGGGTTGGTAATCTAACTTGAGGTATCAGAGTCCCAAGTGAGGTGAGCAGGGTGTCCATATGTGGGAGCAGTTTAGCCTGAGGGTAGGAGAGCCCTATCAGATTAAGGAGGGTGACCCTGCACAGGACAAATCAGGCATTGGCTCAGATGGGGTGAGAAGTATAGCCAGGCATGTGTGTGTGTCCACTGTAGGGAATCAGAACCAGAGTGGAGTGAGATGACATCTATGCAGACAAGCAGACGGTAGCAGAGTTAGCATATTTGTTACATACAGGGGACTGGCTAAATAAGTAAATATATCAGATAATATAATGGGAGCCAGGTTTCCCATTGTCAGAGGTGAAAGTTACAGATATTAAAGGAAGAAAACTAGAATGAAACCTGTAATACTGGAATTGGAGGTGCTGATGTGGACTTAGTATTTTCACTAAATACTGGTCAAATAGAGAAGTAACTATAGATTTTATGTGTGTGTACACAAATAGATGCATTCCCTAGTTCTGCCACTTGAGCAGGATGAGGAACAACAGTTCTCCAGTAGTAAAACTTTTAGCTTCTATATTCCACTTTTCACTAGGACTCATTGGAGAGACAAATAGTTGATTCTAGGGAGAGCAAGTGCAAAATAAACCTGAAACATTGTGTTGTATCAGAAAGCAAGGAAAATACTCAAAACATGATGGAATGTGTCAAAAAGAACCCAAAAATCAGCTTGAAGAGGCTCCCAATGGCCAGATCATGACAGTACCAAAATAAATAATGATGATAACAGATTATAACGTACGGAATGAAGTAGGAAGCCATGAGTCCATACAGATATAATTACTGAATAAATAGAAATTTTCCAGCTTATTTACACAGTTTCAAAGTACCTCGGAGAAGGCAATGGCAACCCACTCCAGTACTCTTGCCTGGAAAATCCCATGGACAGAGGAGCCTGGTAGGCTGCAGTACATGGGGTCGCAAAGAGTGGGACACAACTGAACAACTTCACTTTCACTTTTCATTTTCATGCACTGGAGAAGGAAATGGCAACCCACTCCAGTGTTCTGGCCTGGAGAATCCCAGGGATGGTGGAGCCTGGTGGGCTGCTGTTTATGGGGTCGTGCGACTGAAGCGACTTAACAGCAGCAAAGTACCTCCCTACAAAATACTTATTAGTTACAGAGGAAGAAAAATAACTTGACAGAGGAGAAGCCTAATAGATGCCTTATTAGTTAATCACATTGAACATCAGCAGTAATGAGGCATACTGAAATAATGTGCCACCCAAAAGATTCAGTACTTGAGGAACTGTTTAATACAGAAGACAACTGTATGTAGGAGATGAGAGCTCTTTGCAGCAACACATGATTCTTTTTCCCATAAAGGATATTATAGAGACAGTAGGCGAAACTTGGAGTGACATCTAAGGATTAGATGGTAGTAACAGACCAACACTAATTTTCTGATTTTGATATGTTAGTATATTCTGTTATTTTGAAGTTACTGTATTGGAGAATGTCCTTAACATTTGGGAATGGTGGGAAAGCAGTTCAACACTTTAGTCTCAAATTTTCCAGGGAGAAAAAAGCTCTCTGAGTTATACTTAAAACTTTTCTCTTAAGTATCAAATTATTCAATGAGGAAGCTCTGCCTTTAAAATAGCAGTTGCAGTAGAAACTTGGGTGTGACAGAAGGATCCAGCCTTTATCTGCAAGCTCCCGGACTCTGGAGTACTCACAGTTGTAAAGGATACATTTTTCCAATTTCCATTTAGTTTCTCTGTGACTAACATCATTATAAGCATTGCATGCCCTCCAATTCTTAGCATCCTGTGACTTAAAAACTTTAGCAGAGGCTTTAGCACATTGACCCTGTTGGAATTATATAATGTTTCTCCTTGTCGAAGAGTGGAGTTCCTTCTCTAAGCAGAATAAGCACCCTCTCTTAGAAAAGGCCATGCTATATGCTGAGGATATTGAAAGCAACAGCAGGTACCCACAGGTCTCTAAAACTCTGAGGGAGGGAAACCTTTCTCGCATATCTCAGGAGCCTTTACCCAAGAGCCTACAGCTAGCCTCATTCGTCTTTCTTTCTTTGTCCTCTAGCTGCTTTGTCATAGTTGCAGGAAATGGGGCAAGGTAACTAAAGCCAAAGCTTTCTGGCTGGAGCACCAAAAAGGAAAGGCCAAGGAAACTGCAAAGTGCCAGGGAGGTTACAGAAGGAAGGAAGGAGCTCAGGAAAGCAACCCCATCAAGTTGTTAATGAATTCCTGGGCTCACCTCTGAGTTGTTCATGCCTAAATCTGATCCTACACAGCAGTTTCAAGGACTTAGAGGTGAAGGACAAGATGACCTCCAAATTCCTATTCTGGCTGCTGGGCAGCGGGACATAGCCGAGTAGCACTGCAGATGTTTTGAAAATAGAGTCCATGATAGAACCACAACTCACAGAGGCTGGTAGGGACTTTGGCCTGAACCCAGACAAGCTAATTACCTGTTAAAACAGAAATACCAATTTTCTCCTAGGATTTAAACAAGACCTTGCATCCTGTAACCTATTTCAGAATGTTTAAAAATACAATATCTATTTGTAAACATAAGAACTTGGGATAGCCTTTCATCTTTATTAACAAGTCTTTGTCATATTTAGGGAATAAGGATAATTTGAAGATTAAAAAAATGAATGGGTCATCAGTATGTTTTGAAACTTATTCGTTTTTATTCTATAGTGAAGTATAACAATTCTGAGTTTGTACATGTTGGGATACACTTTGAAATGAGAATGCATATTGATGTTTGTTGAATAGTGAAACTGAGTTACCCATGAGAACTGTCTTAGCATTTTGCACCAGAGCACATCCGATAACTGAGGGGAGAATAAAGATTCTCTGGACAGTCTCAGGCTTTGTATAATTGGAGAAATAGCTCAGAATACTCACTGCAAGCAAGAAATTTCTCTGAAATCTTTTATTTTGTCATAAAATTGCAGGCAAATATAGTCTGCGTAATACAGTGGTATTTATTATACTATAGACATTATGTTTTTTTCAAATCTTCATAGACCTTTCCAAAGGAGGAGAAATGTATATTTATTTAGTGGCTCCAACCTCAGAAGTATGACCTTGGGCTCAGTTAGATAATTTTAGCCAGCAAGGTTTCATAAACCAGTGCCTGGCGAGGGGGAGCATGCAACTGGTTTCCTAGGATAGTCCCGTTTTTATACCAAGTTGTCCTTACATTAAGCATTTAGCATACCCCTTTTCATTTCAAAAGGGTACTGTTGAAATTATATGATTATCCTACTTATACCATTTTTTCTTTTCGAGTTTGTATCTGAAAAATTAATCTCAATATTGTAGACAGTTTAGAAGGTAGACTGCAGATGGTAATCCTGTAATCCTGTAGTATTTCATCTTTTTCCATATCTGTATTTTACATGGTTGTAATTTAGTGCCTGTAATGTTAAATCATTTGAATCAAGAAGCTTATTTTGTCACCTTTACGTATGCTTTGAGTTTGTAGTGTTGACTGTAATACATAACAACTGGAATTATGAAAGTTTTTTCCTCGTCTGTTTCCCCTTTGTAGCAGGAACTCCAGAAGATAAAATGAGGCTGTTTCTTATCTATTACATAAGTGCACAGCAAGCACCTTCTGAGGTATGTCCTCTGTATTCAGTTATTGGGAGGAAAGGGGGATACTCACTTGTTTCAAAAATAGAAGTAAAAATCACTATGGCCAAATGATCATTTCATTCCTTCCTGTAAAAGAAAAGCAGTTTCTTAAGGCTAGTTCTATTTACTGCAGAATTTTATAGCAGTACTTGTCACCAAGAGAATGATTTACTTACAGAATATCTCACCACTTTTAAGTTGTTTGAACATGAATGGAATTCAGGTGGTCACAATTCTTATTTCTGGAAATAACTATTCTAAACTAAGTTAACCAAGTTTGCTCTACTTTTTTTTGAAAGATTGAGTTTACAATTTTTCATGATGTGATGATGCTAAAAGTTCCATTTCTTTAAGCTGTAGCCACTAATACTTAGAAGGAATTGAGCTTTAACCGAAAAGTTTGGTAATATTTTGCAGCTGTTTAAAACTAATGTCCTTTATAAAATGCAGAGAAGTCACTTGGAGGAAAATAATTTAAGTTCCAAAAGTTGTATTAGTCCTGTAATTTCATAAGATTAAACTTCAGATTCACATCTGTCATTTGATTCATATAAAAATAGCATTGAAATTTTGTACTAAAGTTAAAAAAAAAAGCCACATTTATATTAGATAAATTTCTAGGAATGATTGGAAAATGATCAATTTTCCTTTCTAGATTTTTTTTGTTTTCCCTCACTGGAAGAGTAGGTTGTGGGATATTTTGTTGTTTTCTTTTTCTTTAATGAGCCATCAGCTACTTTTGAGGGAAAAAAATTTTTTTAAGTGTGCAGAGGTAATTGATGTACTGTGAAGGAAAGCATTGATTTTTGGTATTGTTGCTGCATTGGAGATCTGTTAACTCTTTCTAATATTAACTTGTATAGTTTTACTATATGAGCAACTAGCATAAGGACCTTGGAAAAGACACCTAGAATGATACAGCTGTTGTAAACTGCTTTCCTTTGCTGAAAGCAATTATTTTTATGATGTCTGGTAGATTGTGAGGCTTCTTTTTGTTTGACATGTTAAAACAGAAAAGTAAACCAGTGTTTACTTTAGGTCAGTTCTGCTTTATCCTAGGAATATGTCTCTTGACTTTTAATTTAGTTAGAAAATACAGTAGTCCCCCTTTATCCAAGGGAGATATAATCCAAGACCCCCATTGGATGCCTGAAACCATGAATAGTACCAAATGCCCCCTCACTACCATATATACTGTTTTTTCCTATACATACATACTGATGGTAAAAGTTTAATTTATAAATTAGACACAGAGATTAACAAAGATGGCTAATAAAATAGAATAATTATAACAATATGCCATAATAAAAAGTTATGTGACTGTGGACTCTACATTGTATTATACTCATCCTTCTCATGATGATGATGTCAGCTGATAAAATGCCTGTGTGATGAGATGAAATGAGGTGAATGATGTAGGCATTGAGATGTAGCATTAGACTACTATGGGCCTTCTGACGTGAAGGAGAATCATCTCCTTCAGGTGACCCTGTGTCATCAGGCCATGACGATGTTGATGGTTAGATGTCAGGAGCAGAGGATGTCACTGGTTGGGGCAGGACTGAGCAGGACAGTGTAAGGTATCATCATGCTTTTCCAAACAGGGACAATTTAAGACTCATGAATTGTTTGTTTCTGGAAATTTCCATTTAGTATTTTCAGACCTTAGTTGACCACAGGAGCTGAATGGAACCTGGAAGGCAAAACTGCCAATGAGGGATGACTACAATATAGGTTTATTTCTAGAAAGATCTCTGTCATTTAATGGGGGTATACCTATAGCTTAAGGGATTCTAATAACCTATTTATAATATTTTCTTAGGAATATATGAAAGTGAAAGTTGCTCAGTTGTGTCCAACTCTTTGTGACCCCATGGCCTATATGGTCCATGGAATTCTCCAGGCCAGAATACAGGAGTAGATAGCCATTCCCTTCACCAGAGAATCTTCCCAACCCAGGGATTGAACCCAGGTCTCCACAATGCAGGTGGATTCTTTACCAGCTGAGCCACAAGGGAAGCCCAAGAATACTGGAGTGGGTGGCCTATCCCTTCTCCAGCAGATCTTCCCGACCCAGGAATCAAACCAGGGTCTCCTGCATTTCAGGCAGATTCTTTACCAACTGAACTATCAGGGAAGCCCAGGAATATATGATTTTATTTATTTATGGTAAGAATTATGTCTTTTTGTAAGTAATCACTAAGAGACTTGAGGCAAATTTTGAGTGTTGATGTCAGGTTGAAAGTGTTGGTTGCTCACTTGTGTCTGACTCTGCAACCCCATGGACTGTAACCCACCAGGCTCCTCTGTCCATGGAATTCTCCAGGCAGGAATACTGGAGTGGGTAGCCATTCCCGTCTCCAGGGACTCTTCCCAACCCAGGGATCGAACTTGGGTCTCATGCACTGCATGCAGATTCTTGACCATTTGAGCCACCAGGAAAGCTCACTGTCAGATTAATAGCTCCCAGAATATGAAGTAGTGAACATCTCTGATCAATGGTGAGCTTAAAAGTTTCTTTTTCTTTTAAAATTTTATAATGGAGTTGCTGTGATAGCTCCTGTGACATAACTCATTAGGAAATAAAAGACTAAGAAAGAGAACTATTTAACTATTTAAAAAGGGTTGGTCACCAGCTGTTTAGTTAATAACTTTGGACATTTACAGTGAATATGAGATGGGACCACCTGATTCTTCAGTGTTTCCCCTAAGTCAGCATCATCCCTTTTGTGTTTCCAGTTTTAAAATATTTTTGATCAAGCCAGATCTTTCATTTAATGCTTATTCCAAGGACAAATAATCTATGTCAACAATGGAGGGAAAACTGACTCTGTTGGGCTTGCTGCTTCTGCTGCTGCTAAGTCGCTTCAGTCGTGTCCAACTCTGTGTGACCCCATAGACGGCAGCCCACCAGGCTCCCCCATCCCTGGGATTCTCCAGGCAGGAACACTGGAGTGGGTTGGGCTTGCTGAGGGACGACAAAACACCATATTGCTTAGGTGATTTGGGAGCTTGTCAAAGGTAATTTCCATTGCATGTGATTTTTGTCTTGCTTACTCATTTGGGTGCTCCCTTAAGGTACCACTCCACTTACTTAGGTGCTCATGCCTTTAGTCTAACTTTTTGATTAATCAGATGACAACAAATAAAATGGTCTCTTTCATGAAAGTAAAGATTTTTGTCATATTCTTATTTCAGGCTGATTTGGAGCAGTACAAAAAAGCTTTAACTGATGCAGGATGCAACCTTAATCCCTTACAGTATATCAAACAGTGGAAGTAAGTTTGTTTTATTCTTAAGTTCCTATCATTTAAGAAAGTACAGTGGAAATCAAGTTCCAAAAAAACTGGAAATGTTACCAAGAAAATTTAACAGTGCCTTAGTATTTTTTGTGTTGTTCAATGGCGTAAATATTTATCTCCCCCATTCTTTCCGCAACTTTATGTAAAATAGTGCTGCCTTTCTTTCCTAGACATTTTTTTTCCTTATATTTTCTTCACTGGTGTGAGATGAAAAAGTCAGACTGAAATGTTTTGGGTCAAATGGCTCTAAAACATTTTTAAGATGTTCTAATTTCACTAGTAATCAGAGAAATGCAGGTTAATATAATGTCAAGATTTAGAAAAATGTGCCAAGGATCCAGGAAAATTGATGCATTTGTACTGCACTATTAAAAATATGAATTGTCCAAATTTTGCTCACTGGTATAAAAAGTATTTTTAAAAGGAATAGCTTTGACCTAGCTTTCTCTTAATCCCAAAGAAGAAACTGGACTTACAAAATCTTAGAAGCAGTTATAATAATGAAATTTTGAAAATCAATCTCATTGTCAAGGAATAGGATTGAAATTATATCATTTCTACAAGGAATGCAATTGAGTCATTACAAATCATGTTGTGGGTTGATTCAGCAGAGGGAGGCAAAGAGGGGTGCTCGCAAGCAGCCCCCGGCTCCCTCCCATGGAGGCACAGAGGGCTGGGGCCTTGGTAAATGGTTTCTTGCTGGCCACCTGCAGAATGATTAGACCCACTCCTGGAGGGTCTGGCTCCCATCCCTATGTTCCCAGGGACCCTGCTGCTTGCCCAGGCCTTGGGCATAAGTGTGATTCTCTCTTTGCCGCCATCCTATCGTCCCCTGGAGGTTTGCATTCAGGATTTGTTCTAGCGTCCAAGACTTTAGTAAGAAACTTACAGAGGCTGATGCTTACCTACAGATCTTGATAGTACAGTTGAAGCTTTTTGATGACAAACTTCAAAACTTCAAAGATGATGAACAGAGAAAGAAAATTGAAACCCTCAAAGAGACAACAAATAGCATGATAGAATCAGTCAAACACTGCATTGTGCTGCTGCAGATCACTAACGACCAGTATATTACAGAGAATCATGCAGATAGAATTATAAGTACTGTTAATCCTGTGGATGCAGTAGTCCCTGGAAACCTGTGGTCAACACAGTGCCTTCCCAGACTGTCTTATGTCTTATCTCCAGAACCTACTCAGTTGTGAGTCAGAGCAGCATCCATCTTCTCTACCAGTTGGACCTGCATTAGCAACCTTGGGACATTATCAGACTCCAATACCAAATAGTATAGGCAGTGGCCACTCACCACCTAGTAGCAGTCTGACTTACCCAAGCCATGTCAACTTGTCTCCAAACAAAGTCCCAGAGTTCTCTTACTCTAGCAATGAAGATGAGTTCTATGATGTAGATGAATGCCAGCAGAGTGGCTTATCCCCAAAACACTTAATAGATGTCTATGGATCTGCCTCAATCTTGACACACAGCTGCTTGGGAAATAGTCTAAAGCGCCCAGATACTACAGAATCACTTAACTCTTCCATGTCCAATGGAACAAGTGATGCTGACCTTTTCGATTCATGTGATGATAGAGATGACGAAGGGGAGGCAGAGTCGGTGGAAGAGCACAAGAGTGTTATCATGCATCTGTTTTCACAGGTTAGACTTGGAACGGATCTTACAACGGTAGTTCTTCCAACATTTATTCTTGAAAAAAGGTCTTGCTTAGAAACGTATGCAGACTTTTGTACACATCCAGACCTGTTTGTGAGTGTTGGTGACCAGAAGGATGCCAGAGACCGATGGTTCAGGTTGTGAGGTGACATCTCTCAACCTTCCACTCAGGAAGGCAAGGGTCAGCTACCAAAGAGCCATACTATCCCATTTGGGAGAAGCCTTTGAGTGTCAGTGCACTTTGCCAAATGAGACCAAAGAGAGTTGCAGAGCTAGTTTCAGAAGGACCAGTTCCCTGGGTTTCCAAGGATAGTGTAACATCTGTGGCTGAGCAGGTTTCTCATCATCCACCCATTTCAGCCTTTTATGCTGAGTGTTTTATTAAGAAAATACAATCCCATGCTCATATCTGGACCAAATCAAACTTCCTCAGGATGTTAATTGGGGTGCACAACGTAGGGCAGGCTGTGTCTTGTGTCTAGAGCATGATGCGCATTACATTCTCACATTCCCCAGTGGTTACGGCGGGTCTATCCTCACAGTGCCCTGAGTGGAAATAGGCCGAGAAGGCAATACTAATTGTTCCAAAACTGGCTATAGTGCAAATATCATCTTCCACACTAAACCTTTTGGGGCCAAGAAGCACAGAATTACCTCTGAGATTTTTTTTCTCCAAATGACAAGAAGTCTTTCTGCTCAGTTGATGGGGAATGGAATGGTGCAGTGTATGCAAAATACTCAACAGGGGGACATATAGTTTTTATAGACACCAAGAAGTTGCCTATAATGAAGAAGAAAGTGAGGAAGCTGGAAGATCAGAATGAATATGAATCTCTCTGCCTTTGGAAAGATGTCACTTTCAACTTAAAAATCAGAGACATTGATGCAGCAGCTGAAGTATAGACTTGAAGAAAGACAAAGAGCAAAAGCCCAAGAAAGGAAGGAAAAGGAAATTCAGTGGGAGACAAGGTTGTTTCATGAAGATGGAGAATGCTGGGTTTATGATGAACCATTACTGAAACGTCTCAGTGCTGCCAAGCATTAGGTTGGGAAACACAACGTTTGCTCCTGGTTCCAGGGCAGGAGGCATAATTAAACAGCAGTCTTCTTTGGGAGAACCTATTCACTCTCTTCTTATTGCAGTGGTTCCTATCTCAGGGATAGTGGACTTTCTGATGCAGATGAACAATTAAAGCAAGCAAAGCTTCCCTTTTTCCTGTCTGGCAGTTATAGTGTTGATTTTGGTCTTGAGAAAAACTTTAGGTTTTGAAAATAAGATGTCTGCTCCTTTTCCAAATCCCATGATGTAAATCCCAGTCTTAAACTCTGCATTCTAGTACTGCTATTGAGATGTACAACATTTAGTACCTAGTTCATATAATCTTGGGTTCTTTATATACATAGATATAATATAGCTGGAGCCAGCTTTTTCATAAATACTCCATTTACTGTAAATATCAGTTCCTCTTGAGTTTTAGAAAATTTAGTGCATTGTATTAAAATCACGTGTTAGGAAATTTCATGGTCTCACCTAAAATAACTTTTATTTTGAAATTGAACTATTATTAAATTGTATCTAACTCTGCCACAGTTTAATTATACTCAATGCTTTTAAGGCTTCATAAAGTAGTTTTTCCAACAACTACAAAAAAATCATGTTGTGGAAGACTTGTTCAGTGACCATCAGGAAATTGCCATGTATGTTATAAAGTGAAAATGTAGTTTACTATTCAGTAATTTGTTTGATAAATAACTTCCTTTGTCTCAGTGACTAGGGACTCTTCTAAACATTAAGAATATAATAGTGAACATGCTAGGGAAGGCCTCGGCTTTCATTGAATTTACATTTGTGTTGAACAATATGTCAACAAATAAGCAAATGAATGAATAGAGTTGTGTTAAACCCTATTCACCATATTAAGTGATATAAAGAAAATAAAACTAAGTAATAAGATCTTAATTTGTTGGGAGTATTAGCTGAAATTTGTTGAAATCAGGGAAGGCCTCTGGGTAGGCAGCGCTTGAGCCAAACTTGGAAGACATTTTTTATGGTGTAATCTCCTCTTACCTTTCCATTTATCTGCTTGTGTGTGTGTGTGTGTGTGTGTGTGTGTGTGTGTGTAAACATACACATATATACATATAAAGCATAACTAAAATGACATTCACTTAAATGCTAATAGTGGGTAAATCCAAGTAGTAGAATTTTTTTTTACCTTTTGAGTTCTTTATTTTCCAAATTTTCTTCAGTAATACCTTCAATATTGGGGATGGAATATGCTTTTTTACCTCAGCTGTATCAAAAAATATGCATAGTATGAGACACGTACCAAATTGTTAACATCAGATATCTCTGAGTTGTGAGTTTACAAGTGCTTTTTATTATCTGTACTTTGGTTTATTTGTTCAAGTTTTGTTTTTATTTCATTTTATTCTTATAAGAAAAAAGTAGACAACAAACCTTAGTTTAACAGAAGGAACTGGAAACCATCTTTTCCAATTTTTATAAAATATACACTTACAAATTTGGCTGTGTTGTATGTGTTGTTGTGTTTTACATTATAACTTATGTGGAACTCCCTCATCAAACATTTGATGTTAAAAGAGTGAAGACAATCTTGGGCATCATTTTACATGGTTATGAAATATACAATTTCTGATCTGTAACATTTTTCTTTCCCATTATAAGGGTTATGCCAGTTTATTGAAGAATATTTTTGATTTGAAAACTCAGAAAGGTATAAAGACAGTAAAAATTTACCTGTAATCTCCCCATTCAAAGTCTACAAGTAACCTTTAGTGTTTATCCTTTTATGCATATTACATATGTTTTAATCAGGAAGTCATTGTTACAAATGCATTTTGTGTTCTAGTTTTCCATTAACTTTCATCATGCCAGTTTATCATTGTCTGAAATACAGCGGACCCTAGAACAATCTGGTGGTTAGGGATGCCAACCTTCCACACAGTTAAAAACCAAAGTATTACTTTATAATGGGTTGGCCCTCAGTATCCCTGGTTCCTCATTTGAGGATTCAACCAACCGCAGATCATGTAGTACTGCAGTATGTATTTACTGATAAAAAATATAAGTGGACCTACACAGTTCCAAGCCCATGTGGCTTAAGGATCAGCTGTAGTCTCCAATGGTTGTATTCAGTATTTGCTTGGATATTCAGCCATATAAATGTACTACTGTTTATTTAACCCTTTATTGCTTAGAGATAACATATTATTTATATTTAGATATTGTTGTTTCTAGTGAAAAGTAAATTTTTGTTAAAGGCAGAAATTCCAGTCTGCTGCTGAAAACCATTGATTCACATCCTCCCCTCTGAACAAAATTGTGACTTTTGTGTTTGGAATTTCTCTAATGGTATCAGCAAATTTTGTCCAGATTGAAATAGTGTATTTTTAGTGTTTCATCTTCAAATCTTAGTGATTTCCATTCTTTTCTTTAACTCTCATAAGATCTTCTTGTATTTAGATAAATTATTTTTTTTCTATTGACTAAAGTGTTGGAAATGATTAGGAATTATAAAAGAATACTGATTTGCATAAAAACATTTATGGCATGCTGTTATTAAAACATTAAAGAATAGTATGTACAATATGATACTGATTTTTTTTAAAAATCATATATGTTGAAAAATTAGAAGACTATATGCCAAAATCTTAACAATGTTTACTTCTAAGTGGTAGAGGTCTTCTAGGAGCATTCTGTTTTGTCTCTATAGTGGACATACTCCTTGAGGGAAAATATTTTTTTAAATGCAGCTAAGTGCCATATTTTTGCCCAGCCTTCAAAAATTCCATAGCTAAAAACATTCTGTATGTTTAGAAAGATCTGAAAATAAATGACTGTATGCAGTTCAGTATAAAAGTGTATATGTAACTAAAGGGAAAAAATCACTGAGTAGCAGAATTAGAATAGCATTAATAAAAAAACTGATTTTGAGCTGAATCTTAAAAGGAAATGTACAGTTTTTATTGGAGAATACAGTGAATCTATATTCCCAAAGGACAAGACAGCATGAGTCAAGGCATATGTCTGGGAATGTGGGAGTATGGAATGTGGAGAACAGTAAAGAGATCAATCAGTTCATGATTGTTCTTTTAAAACAGAAAGTCTTTATTTCATGTTAACGTTCCTTAAGTTTGCGGAACTAATAATGAATTAGTGGTTTTTAAAGAATTTCAGTGTTTTGGTAACAATTGCTCTGTACTTGAACATTATTTTACAGGGTTACAGATTATGTAGTCCTTGTTTGTATAATTGTTTGTGCTAATTGTACTGAAATATTGTATTAGTTGAAAAATTATTTCTTTTCAGAAACTGCATAGTAAAGCTTATGATTAGTTAGTAAATATTTTAATGCCTAGTTAGCATTTTAATGCTGTGATACTAAATGTTAGCTCAGCTAATCAACTGTATAACTTTCTTATTTCATAGAGCTTTTGCCAAGATGGCTTCAGCTCCCACCAGCTATGGCAACACCACCACTAAGCCAATGGGGTAAGTATTTTTAATAATTCTGATTGAATAAGTCTAGTACTCCAGCCATAATTGGACTTTTATGCCTTGAAAACAGTGTGACATTTCATGTGCAGAAAGTTTTCGTTGTGATATAGAACAAATGTCAGCATGCTTTTTGGCTTTCTTAGGTAGGTTAAATTCTAATTTTAAAATGTAAATTAATGTATTTTACTTGGTAGGGCTTCGTATACTTCCTTGTTAAGACATTGTTTTTCATTTTCAGAAGATACATGAGTTTCTTTCTATCAGTGTTGATAATACAGACATTCAAGACCTAGCTTCTAGATGGAACTAGGCATACTGCTAAATGATAGAGAGGAATTACTCAGGGCTGGGTGTGATTTCCAAAAAATCCTGTACAGTATGTGTGACTTTCAGAGGAGCTGAACAAAGTGATTCTAACTGCTCTTTTCAAGTACCATACTAGCTTCAAATTCCTAGCTTATTTTTTGGAGCTTAGAACAAAAGCATGAAACTGGAAGAAAACAGGTTTACCCTAGCCCCACTCTGAGCTGCCGATTTTAATGAAACAATTTCCAGAAAACAAAAGTACTTGGCCTAAGGCAGGAACATGTAAGCGCTTGGCAAAATGAATCCAGCTGGCCTCTCCTTCAGACACTGCTGTGCGGGTTACCACTCTTACTCTCTCAGAGCTACCTGGTACCTGGGAATCACCTCAGAACTAGTCACTCCAACAGAGATTACGTTTTCTTGTTTGTGTTAAAGAAATGATTTCCATCCTGCCCATCTCTTCATTTAAGAGGGGAAGAGGACAGGATAGGGAAAATGAAAATATATTTGGAAAAGTAATTCCATTTATTTAATAAAATAGGCTTTCCAGTTTTCTGTCCTAAAACCTTACTGAATCTTAAAAGCCTATTAGATTTCTTATGGACTTTGTAGTTGCGGATTTTAATAAAATGTGTTATAAGAAAATCTTGGATGATTTGAAGGCCTTCCCTAGCCTTCTAACATCAAAATGCAAGATTTCCATTCTGTCCCACAAAATACCCTTTGATTCCATGTAAAATACTTTTTGAACCACAAATACAAAACCAATATGGTAAGTCATTTGTGTTATTTTTGTTGGTAAAATACAGACACTGGACATTCTTACTGAGTTGAGGTAAAATTCATCGAGCATTTTGTGCTTCACATTTTTATATGATAGATTTTGTGTATGGGGCAGCAAAGTGTACAGTGCAGGACTAGATCTAGCAGCTATGATATAGGGAATATTGTAATTCTGACCTATTCAAAAACTCCCAGACATACAAGTTTTCAATATGTCAGTGTGTTTTGAACTCCTAAAGCGAGTCATCTTAATTACTATCTTTGTTAAATTAAATATAGTTGATTTACAATGTTGTGTTAATTTTTGCTGTACAGCAAAGTGATTCAGTTATACATGTATATACTTTTTTTTAATATTCTGGATTACTATTTTTAATGTATTGTTTTAACATAAGACAGTCGGAAAATTAAAGGAATTCTCTTTAGCTAATAATTTGCCTAAATATTGGTATGTAGCTAAGGCTTAGCAATTAAAATGTTGATTTTGAGGACAGCGCTCTAATTTTACATCTTATTGATATGGACTAGTCAGAATGTTTTATTACTGTTTTATTGTTAAGTCAGTTTGGGGCAGTGATGTGCATGGCGGTCAGACATTCTCAGGCCGCTCTCT
Source organism: Antilocapra americana (assembly GCA_007570785.1). NCBI lineage: Eukaryota > Metazoa > Chordata > Mammalia > Artiodactyla > Antilocapridae > Antilocapra > Antilocapra americana. The sequence continues at coordinate 2,962,465 of ML661902.1, forward strand.
TCAGTGAGCGCGGGCGGCAGGCACGGGGAGCGTCGTCAGCATGTGTTGTGCGATCAGACAGTGTTTGACCTGTAGTCGATCGGAGAGATGCTTTGTACTCAGTGCAATGCTCTTCTTTTGCACCTAGTCTCTTATCACGAGTCATGAATACAGGATCACAATTTGTGATGGAAGGAGTAAAGAACCTGGTATTGAAACAGCAAGTAAGTACAGCTGTTAGACGATACACTGGTAACTTTTGAATATAAATGTTAACAGGTTGGTTGCTTAGCTAGAGCAGCTTCTAGATGTATTCAAGCACAGAATTAGGAATAAAGTGAAATCAAGGGGTCCTTTACTGGTATGTTCAAGAATATGAGAGTATTTTACATGTATAATTCAGAACTCTGATTTTATGCTTTTTTAAAAAATTTGCTCTTCTCACATTAATGACATTTTGATTTCCTTTATCAGGTTTGTGAAAATATGTTAACTGAAAACATGAATTTAATCTTAAAATAATGAACTGTTACATAAATGCATATCATTTAAGCTTTAACATATATTAGGATAATATTAAGTTAATAGTCTAAAGGCCTTTGTAAATTAAAAATATTTTAAATAGAATTTATGTTTTGGAATAATGCAACTATAGCTTGATTTCACATTTCATTTTGGAATAGTAGTTTTAAACATAAGACTTTTAATGATGTTTGTATTTCTGTTATTTTTCTGTTATTCTAATATATAGATGTTTCTGATTAGTGTGACCATTAATTGCTTTGGTTTCTTTTCATAATGAACTTGTTTTTAATTTTTTGTTACGGACATTTTCAAATACACATTAGTATGTCAAGCTCTCCTGAACCCTTCACCAAGCTTCAATACTCAACATGGTGCTATTCTTGTTTCATCTTCCCCACTTACATTTTTTAATTTGTTTTTAGGGATATTTTGAGGCAAATCTGAGACATAATATTTCACACATAGATACTTCAGTTTGTGGTGAGAAGGATTTTAAAGGCCAATTAAGAAAAGAAATAGAGTATAAGTTATTCAGATCTGAATATTGTTTACTTGTTTTCAGAATAAACTAGATCTCTTGTTTCTCTGAACTTCTTCCATACTTTTTATCTTTCTTACTGTATTTACCTGTGGTGTTGATGTTGTTCATATTTTCTTTTTTTCCCCACTTTTATTGAGATACAGTTGACATATATCGTTTTTTGTTTTGCTTTTTTAATTTGTTTTTGGCTGTGTGGGTTTCATTGCCACATGCAGACTTTCTGCAGTTGCAGTACGTGGGCCTCTCACTGAGGTGGCTTCCCTTGTCAAGCATGGGATCTAAGGCATGTGGACTTCAGTAGTTCTAGGAGTCAGGCTCTAGAGTGCGGATTCAGTAGTTGAGGCACACGGGCTTATTAGTTGCCCCAGAGCATGGGGAAGCTTAGTTCCAAACCAGGGGATCAAACCCATGTCCCCTGCATTGGCGGGCAGATTTAACCACTGGACCGCCAGGGAAGCCCCAACATGTACTATACCATTGTATTGTAAAAACCTGTAGTATTAATGAAAAACAGTGAAAAATCTTAATTTTTTAAGATTAAATTAAAAGGCTGATTACTTCCTAACTTTCCTTTAGAGACATTCCAGATTGCATTGCTTTCTAAGTACTAGGGAACACTTTTTAGCTTCATTATCCCTCTTAGAAATTATTTTCAGTCCTTTCCCTCTGTGTCTCTTCTGGTAAGAGGCCACTACTGAATACTTGATCCACTTTATAACTGGTTCACAGTACTTCCGTGAGTCAGTTTATCTTTATTCTCTTGGACTGCTAAAGATGAAAAGGCATAAAAACAGGAGGTTGGACACATTAGTGACCAACATACTGTACTTACTGTTGAACCTAGCACTTGTTAAAAAAGAAGCTACTCATGACAGTTGCTAAAGTACAGTAAGGCAAACTTTATTCAGGAGGACCATTGTGGAAGACCCAACGTTGGGACCACTGCAGTGGGGTTTTGAAGTCTGGGAGAGAGATTGTGCTTAACTCCAAATACATCAGGGAAAAGTGGGAAGTCAGAGCTCAGTAGCAGGGTGTAGGTATCAGTGGATGGAAGATTACTAACAGAAAACATTAGGGCTAAAGGAAGATTCTGGATAAACCAACCTAACAGGATTCTTGCTGAAGGCAGGCTAATGTAATTGGACATCACCTGAGAGGTGGTAGAAGGTGAGGAAGCCAAAAAGATACCAAGGATGTGAAGATAACCAAGGAGATGTGGGTTCTGACTATAAACTGACTTAGCAGATTTCTTTCTCAAAGTGGATAATGTAGAAATGGACACAGAAGTCCAAAAGTCAAGGCCCAGTTGAAAAAGAGTTTGAAGAGCCTCAAAAAAGAGTAGAGTCTTGTCTAGGAGAGAATCTAGTCATGCCACTCTGCTTATCATCAGCTATGGACAGAATGGTTTTATATTTGAGACAGAGGAGGAACCATTAGTTTCTAAGATTATGTCTGACTTTTGTCAGACACACTGGCTATTGTATGAGTTTGCTGTTGTTCAGTTGCCAGGTGTGTCCTACTCTTTGCGACCTCATGGACTGGAGCACACCAGGTTTCCCTGCCCCTCACCATCTCCCAGAATTTGCCCAAGTTCATGTCCATTGAATAGGTGATACTATCCAACCATCTCATCCTCTGTCACCCTCTTCTCCTGCCTGCAGTCTTTCCCAGCAACAGGGTCTTTTCCAGTGAGTCAGCCAAAGTGGCCAAAGTCAGCATCAGGTGGCCAAAGTATTGGAGCTTCAGCTTCACCATCACTTCCAAAGAGTATTCAGGGATGATTTCCTTTAAGATTGACTGGTTTGATCTCCTTGCTTTCAAAGGCACTCTTAAGAGTCTTTTCCAGCTCCACGGTTCAAAAGGATCAATTCTTCGGTGCTCTGCCTTCTTTATTGTCCAGCTCTCACATCTGTACATGACTACTAGAAAGACCATAGCCTTGACTATATGGACCTTTGTCAAAAAAGTGATGTCTCTACTTTTTAACACACTGTCTAGGTTTGTCATAGCTTTCCTTCCAAAAAGCAATTGTCTTCTGATTTCATGGCTGCAGTCACCATCCCCAGTGATTTTAGAACCCAAGAAGAGGAAATCTGTCACTGCTTCCACCTTTTCCCCTTCTGTTTGCCATGAAGTGTTGGGGCCAGATGCCATGATCTTAGTTTTTGTAATATTTTTTTAATTTATTTATTCTTAATTGAAGGATAATTGCTTTGCAGTATTGTGTTGATTTCTACCAAACATTGATATGAATCAGTCATAGGTTTACTCATGTCCCTTCCCACTTGAGCATCTCTCCCACCTCCTACCCCATTCCTCCCCTCTAGGTTGTTACCAAGTTGGGTTTGAGTTCCCATACAACAAATTCCCATTGGCTATCTTATAATACTGAGTTTTAAACATGCTTTTCCACTCTCCTCCTTCACCTTCATCAAGAGGCTCTTTAGTTCCTCTTCACTTTCTGCCATTAGAGTGGTATATATCTGAGGATGTTAATATTTCTCCTGCTAATCTTGATTCTAGCTTGTAACTCATCCAGCCTAGCATTTCTCATGGTCTCAGCATATATATAAACAAATGACAATAAACAGCCTTGTCATACTCCTTTCTCAATCCTGAACCAATCAGTTGTTCCATACTGAGTTGTAACTATTGCTTCTTGACCCTCATACAGGTTTCTCAGGAAACAGGTAAGATAGTCTGCTATTCCCTTCTCAGTGGAAACAGTGGCTGACTTTATTTTGGGGGGGCTCCAAAATCACTGCAGATGGTGACTGCAACCATGAAATTAAAAGATGCTTACTCCTTGGAAGAAAAGTTATGACCAACCTAGATAGCATATTAAAAAGCAGAGACATTACTAATAAAGGTCCATCTAGTCAAGGCTATGGTTTTTCCAGTAGTCATGTATGGATATGAGAGTTGGACAGTGAAAAGGGCTGAGCACCAAAGTGCTGTGGTGTTGGAGAAGACTCTTGAGAGTCCCTTGGACAGCAAGGAAATCCAACCAGTCCATCCTAAAGGAGACCAGTCCTGGGTGTTCATTGGAAGGACTGGATGTTGAAGCTGAAACTCCAATACTTTGGTCACCTGATGTGAAGAGCTGACTCACTGGAAAAGACCCTGATGCAAGGAAGGACTGAAGGCAGGAGGAGAAGGGGACAACAGAGGATGAGATGGTTGGATGGCATCACCGACTCAATGGACACGAGTATGGGTAAACTCCCGGAGTTGGTAATGGACAGGGAGGCCTGGAGTGCTGTGGTCCATGGGGTCGCAAAGAGTAAGACACAACTGAGCTACTGAACTGAAGAGTCTTCCACAGTTTGTTATGATCCACACAGTCCAAGGCTTTAGCGTAGTCAATTTCTGTAATTCTCTTGCTTTGTCTGTGATCCAGCAGATGTTGGCTATATGATCTCTAGTTCCTCTGCTTTTTCTAAATCCAGCTTGAACATCTGGATGTTCTCAGTTCACATACTGCTGAAGCCTAGCTTGAAGGATTTTGAGTGTAACCTCACTAGCATGGGAGGTGAGGGCAATTGTCCAGTGGTTTGAACATTCTTCAGTACTGCCCATCTTGGGAATTGGATGAGCATTGACCTTTTCCAGTTTTGTGGCCACTGCTGGGTTTCCTAAATTTGCTAACATAATGAGTACAGCACTTTAATGGCATCATCTTTTAGGATTTAAATAGCTCTGCTGGAATTCCATCGCTTCCACTAGCTTTATTGGCAGCAGTGCTTCCTAAGGCCCACTTGACTTTGCACTCCAGGATGTCTGGCTCTGAGTGAGAGACTACACCATTGTGGTTAACTGCGTTATTAAGACCTTTTTTTGTATAGTTCTTTGCATCTCTTCTTGATCTCTGCTGCTTCTGTTAGGTTATTACCATTTCTGTCCTTTATTTGGCCCATCTTTGGATGGAATTTCCCTTGATATTTCCAATTTTCTTGAAGAGATCTCTGTTCTTTCCCTTTCTGTTGTTATCCTCTATATTTTTGTAATGTTCATTGAAGAAGGCCTTCTTGTCTCTGCTTGGTATTCTCTGAAACTGCATTTAGTTGGGTGTACCTTCACCTTTCCCCCTTGCTTTTTGCTTCTGTTCTTTCCTCAGCTATTTGTAAAACCTACTCAGACAACTACTTCACCTTCTTTTATTTCTTTTTCTTTGGGATGGTTTTGTTCGCTGCCTCCTGTGCAGCATTACGGAACCTGACTGGCCTAGTGGTTTTACCCACTTTCTTTAGTTTAAACCTGAATTTTGCTATAAGGAGGTAGGTGATGATCTGAGCCACAGTCTACTCCCAGTCTTGTTTTTGCTGACCGTATAGAGCTTCTCCATCTTTGGCTACAAAGAATGTAATCAGTCTGATTTCGGTATTGATCATTTGGTTATGTCCATATGTAAAGTCATCTCTTGTGTTGTTGAAAAAGGGTGTTTGCTATGATCAGTGCCTTCTCTCTTGGCAGAATTCTGTTAGACTTTGCACTGCTTCATTTTGTACTCCAAGGCCAAACTTGCCTGTTATTCCAGATATCTCTTGACTGCATTCCAATCCCCTATGATGAATAGGACATCTTTTTGGTTTTTTTGTTTGTTTGTTTGGTGTTAGTTCTAGGAGGACTTCTAGGTTTTCATAGAAATGATCAATTTCAGCCTCTTAGGAATCGATAGTTGGGGCATAGACTTGGATTACTGTAGTGTTGAATGATTTGCCTTGGAAATGAACTAGATCATTCTGTCATTTTTAAGGTTGCATCCAAGTACTGCAGTTCGGGCTCTTTTGTCGATTATGAGGGCTACTCCATTTCTTCTAAGGCGTTCTTGCCCACAGTAGTAGATATTATGGTTGTCTGAGTTAAAACCACCCATTCCCATCCATTTTAGTTCACTGATTCCTAAGATGTTGACGTCTACTCTTTTTTTTTTTTTTTTTGTATTGTTTTTGCCATACATTGTCATGATATCACCATGGGTTTACATATGCTTCCCCTCCGGGTCCCCCCTCCCTCCTCCCTCCCCCCCGGGAAATCTCGCTGCACCAGTCCCGAGGATCAATCCTGGGCTGGCGATTGATTAGACACATGACAATTAACATGCTTCAATGCCCTTCTCCCATATCATCCCACCCTTACCCTCATCCACAAAGTCCACAAGTCTGTTCTATACATCTGCGTTCCTTTTGTTGTCTCCCATGTTGGGTTCTCATTACTGTCTTTCTAAATTCCATATATATGTGTTAATATACTGTATTGTTGTTTTTGCTTCTGGCTTACTTCACTCTGGATAATGGGCTCCAGTTTCGTCCATCTGAGTAGAATTG